>SJYR01000228.1:558361-631989 GCA_006410655.1 Kobus ellipsiprymnus | reverse complement strand
CTGGGATTTCTTTGGAGGGAATGATGCTAAAGCTGAAACTCCAGTACTTTGGCCACCTCATGCAAAGAGTTGACTCATTGGAAAAGACTCTGATGCTGGGAGGGATTGGGGGCAGGAGGAGAAGGGGACTCCCGAGGATGAGATGGCTGGATGGCATCACCGACTCTATGGACATGAGTTTGAGTAAACTCTGGGAGTTGGTGATGGACAGGGAGGCCTGGCAATCATGGGGTCACAAAGAGTTGGACGCGACTGAGCAACTGAAGTGAACTGAAAAAAATACCATATTTAATTTATGAATTACCACATTAATTTATAAAGGTATTAAGATATAAAGTCAATATGTAAAAATCAGTCAAATGTTTATATTAGCAAGAAACAGTAGAAAATGAAAATTTTAAAACAATCTCATTTACAAGAGGATCAAAACTCTAAAATACTTAGGAATAAATGTAGCAAAAGATATATAAGAACTCTACACTGAAAATAATGAAAATTGCAAAGAAAAAATAAAGAACACCTAAATAAATGAACATTATACCATAACCTTGAATTGGGAGAGTTGATATTTTAAGATGCAAATTCCTTCTAAATAAATAGACCAGTAAAATACCAATTAAAATGCTAGCAGCATCTTTTTTGTAGGAATTGACAAACTGATTCTAAAATTTATATGGGAAGCCAAAGGACCTAGAATAACTCAATCTTGAAAAAAAAAACAAATTCAGAGGACTCACATTATCTGATTACAAGATTTTTCACAATTTACAAAGAAGGAGAATGCTTGTATTCAGTTTGTAACGCCATAGAAGTTCCTGTGAGTTGGTCTGGGGAGACTCAGCTTTATTTATACTCCCATTGGTTGCACACGGCACTGACCACTGGACAAGAACACAATTCAGGCAGAGAAGACGGAAAGGACAAAGGACAATGGACCCACCAGGATGCTTACTGAGGGCATGACTGCTGTCTTGATATTGATTTTTTTGTATCAGTAAGGAAAATTGTAGATTAGTCAGTGCATGAGAAAAATGAAGAATGAGTTAACAAACGGATGGATGGATGGGTGGATGAATGGATGGAGGGACCGATGACTGACTGGATCAGTCTAATGGCTGAACAAGCACCTCTCCGTGGAACCAGCAGGAATGTGATGAGAGCAGGAAGAGGAAGCTTCTGCTCTCTTTGATTCTTTTTATCTCTCAGATCACAGGTGCCATTTACTTCCCTCTTGGGGGCTTCATCCACTGTGGCTGCCAATAAAACAGGACACTTTGTCTCTTAATTAGAAAGCGGACATTTAAAAGCAGAGCTTCCCAGTGACTGAACACATAAAACAACCACCTTTGCTCTGCACAGCTGTCCCCACACTGAGTTAAAACAGTTCTTAGGTTGCCCACGATTTCATTTCTGATCACACATAAGGATGTATGTCACTGGCTGACATTTACCTCTTGTCTTTTATAGCATTTCATTCGCCCATCTGCCAAGAAACAGGAGCCCGGAGCCAGCTTGCTCTTGTCCGGAGCCCCCCATGCATCCCAGGCTCTCTGGCTGGGCTGCCCTCTAGCCCTCATTTCGGTGCCCTTTGTTGTGTTGGCATGCCCCTTTCTTCCAACTCTCAGAACTTGCCACTCGAGTTGGTTCGCACATCCATATCCAACAAGGAAGAACATCTGAGGTATACCAGGATCTTTAGGAAAAGGGGCTGAACACACATGGTAGAAACTTGAGGATTACTTATTGAACAGAAAGAAAAAATGATAAAATTTTCTTAAACTTTCCCAATACAGGCAAGAAGCTTTACAAGTGGAATTTCTAGAATTTCTCTATAACTGGGCAGGGAAGCATGCTCCTCCTAGCTTCTGGGCATTTGTACTCACAGCACATACGGACCAGGCTGGCTTGGCATACCAGTGAGTTAGGCTGCTGACTGTACTTCTACCGAGACGTCCTGGGTCCGGAGAGACACCTTCATCCTACCATGCTTGGTGGTTGCCGTTATTTAGTCTTTGTCACGTCCAATTCTTTGTGACCCTATGGACTGTAGCCCACCAGGTTCCACTGTCCATGGAATTCTCCAAGCAAGAATACTGGAGCACACTGACATTTCCTTCTCCAGGGATCGAACCCTTGTCTCTTGCGTGGCAGGCAGATTCTTTATCTCTGAGCCACCTGGCAAGTCCAGCCATACTTGGTATTTAGGAAGCACAACGTCCGTGGATACTCATCAGCTGTGTCCACTCCCTTCAAATCTTTCCATCCATCAAGAGGGAGGTGGCGGGGCTGGGTCTAGGTTCTACTGCTTCCTGGTGCTATGGCTCCGGACAAGGAACTTAACTTCTCTGACTCCAGTTTCTTCATTTGAAAATGGGGCTGAGGAAGCATCCTTGAAGGGTGAAAATAAATGAAATACGAAATGTAAAAACTCACTTTGAAGATATAAGCATTATGGCAATATAATTCAATAATTACACAATTGATGGTGATCCCTATTTTTGACATCTACTTCCCAAGCTTCCAGGTGGGCTGGGTATTCTTTCTGTCCCCCCACCAAAAGCCACCCTGCTCTGTGTCCCTAGAGGCTGGCTCTTAGGCACTATATCCATCAGTCTTTTTGCCCTCTGCCTCCTAGTTGCCTTCAGCCAGCGGGCAGCATCAGCAGATGCAAAGGGCAGGAGGAGAAAGAGCTCAAGGCATTGATTCCTCCCAGTCCCTCCCTGCTGATCTCTTTTTGGCCGTGGTTGTGTCATCTAGTGATTACAGGATACAGCTTCTGTCCCACCACCCTCCCTACAGCTATAAGTCTTGATGAGCTTCTGAATATAGCCCTCTCCCTTTTCAGCTCCAGAAGTGGTCACAATTTGCAATTTTTTTTTATGCTGTATTCCTATCAGGATAAAATTTTTTGAGCCAACCAGTAACATGTGTGCCATCATTTATAAATGAATATATGCAGAGCTTTAAGAGGTCCTGTTGGTTCTCAATGTCCTACATGTATTAGCGTACTTTCTTCATATTGATAAGAACCTAGAAGGTAGGCCCTAGTCTTATCCTCCCCTCCCCCCGCCTTTTTTTTTTTTACAGACGTGAACATTAAGGGGCAGAGAGATTCGGGACCTCTCTGGTGGTCCAGTAGCTAAGACTCCGAGCTCCCAATGCAGGGGGCCTGGGTTCAATCCCTGGTCAGGGAACTAAGATCCCATGAGCCAACTGGCACAGCCGAAAAAAAAAAGCACAGAGAGATCTAAATAGCTGGTTAGACCAACCTCAGCACTGCTGACACTTGGGGCCAGACCAGCCTCTTCTGTGGGGCATCCTGTGCACTGTAGGATGCTGGTAGCATCCCTTCCCCCATCCCAGTTGTGACCATCAAAGATGTCCCCGGATGCTGCTCAATATCTCCTGGGAGCAAACTCACTCCTCACTCCCCCACCATTGAGAACTAATGGCCTAGAGTAACCAGCAGAATACACATTGCAAAATATACACACAGAAAGTGGGGGGAAAAAAAAAAAACAACTTAAAACATAATATCAGGACTTCCCTTTGGTCCAGTGGTTAAGACTCTGTGTTCCCAATATAGGGAGCACCAGTTCAATCCCTGGTCGGGAAACTAAGATCCCACATCTGCCTGGTGTGGCTAAAATAAATAAATAAAATGAAAAAGAGATGTTTAAAAAATAAAATGGTTAACTTTATTTAAAAAAAAATCCATAATACTAAAAAATATACATAAATTGTAGTTTTAACATTCCCTCCTCACACTCGGGCAGATGCCCTCATGTGGCCCCTAGGCATTTGAGAATTTAGCTCCCCAACCAGGAATCGAACCTGGGATGTGCACTCTCTTGAGACTCCTGTCCTGGGGATGCAGAGGGGTATAAGGCCATCCTCTGCCCTCAGGAACATAAAATCCAGGCTGACAAGACACATACATAGGAAAGACTCTCAATTGAAGACAGCAGGTTAGAAAAAACATGGTCGCAATTGATTGATTGGACTGGTATTAACATTTCGTAAACAGTTAGCAAGTGGCTTCTCCGTGGCTGGGCTATCTAGGGTTTTAGGACAAGGCCCTGTCACCCAGACCTGGGATGCAAAGAACCAGACAGGAAGAAAGGGCAAGTGTCAGGAACGCTTTTACAAATCTCTCTCTTTTTTATTTAAAGATATTTTTGATGTGGACCATTTTGAAAGTCTTTCTTAAATTTGTTACAATATGGCTTCTGATTTTACGGTTTCTGTTTTTTGGTGGAGAGGGATCTTAGACCCCCACCAGGAATCGACCATGCACCCCTGCATCGAAAGGCGATGTCTTGACCGCTGGACTGCCAGGGAAGTCCCTTCGTGAATCTCTTACTTCTTCCTCTGCCTCTCCTTCTTCAGCTGCTGGGAGTCCCTTCATTTATTCGCTCAACAAATATTTGCCCAGTGCTTCCTCCAGACCAGGAGTGGTTCCTGGAATGGGAACATCAGTGAGAAAAACAGACCTTGCTGCCCTTGGGGGCTCCCATGCCAGCATCTTTCTGAGTTCAGCTCCGTCTGCCAGCTCCCTGCCTCCAAGCTGCCGCCCACATCTTACCCCCAGAACCTCTTTGCTATAATGTTCTCCGAGTTGGAATTCCAGACCAACACGACGCTGCCAGAGCTGGCTGGACTGGCTTTCCGTCCCTCGGGCCAAGAGTCAGGCCCAGCCCTGGCAGCTGCCCACCTTCTCCCACTCCTCCTGTGGGGAGCACAGTGAAACCAGAAAATTCATACTCAGGCCTCCCTTTCCCAGTGCGATTTTGGCTTCAGGAGCCACACGGATCAAGACACAGCCAGCTCTTCCCTCTAAGCTGTTTTATGGCGTTCTTCTAACACGGCACATTGGCTGGAATGTTGGCCAGGCAGCAAGCCACAGTCCCGCCTGGTGCTGATGTCAGGGCCTCGTTCCTGCTGGGCCAGCCCTCGCCGCTTTGGCACAAGCCCAGCTCTTCCAAGTGACTCTGAGAAGCTGACTGATGCCGTCGCTGCGTTTCTCATATGTGTGAGTTCCTAAGAGCTCGGCTGCCCACTGCTGTGGGCTTCTATCTAATAAAGCTCTCTAATGTACTGACCGTCCTCAAGCGTGGGCCTCACTTCACTTTCCTGGGCCATTTACTCCTTTATAGAATTTAATCTGCTGCTGAAATCCACTGCATTATTAATGGAAGCCAGGCCACAGAGCTGCAGTAATTACACCATTCACTCTGCAAACACCAACGTGTACACACGCGTGGACCCTCTCAGTGGATCCGGGGCTGAGTGTACCTACCCCACACCCCCCAGCTCCAGCACCCAGCACAGGGGTTTCGCTCCTGACTTAAAATGCTCAGTGACTTATCAACACCTTTAGGAAAAAAAACAAAAAACAAAAAACAAATTCCTCCCCAGGGTCTAGGGGTCCTCCTGGACTGACATTGGTACTTAGAGTTGAATCTGCCCTGACCACTCAACTTCAAGGACTCTACCTGGCCCCTCATTTTATCTAACTTAATTTTTCTCCTGCCCTTATTGCTGTTGGAAATGGTCTTGTTTATTTATTTGTTAGTCTCTGTGCCTGCTTTTTCTTGCTGGGATTTTAACACAATGAGAGCAGGGATCCACCTGACTAATCCCTGTTGGATCTCCTTGCTGACAACATGGGCTCAGGAAACATGTCTTGAAGGAATGAAACAAGGAAGGAAGGAAAGATCTTTTCAGCTGGTAAGTACTCAGGTCCAAGGAATCGGCGGGAGTCGACTGGCTTCTGAGTGATGGGAACAATCTTCCCTTCTCTACTTTGTGGTTTGGGGAGGCGGGGAGGCAGAAGGAAGCCAGTCCAGATTCCTTGGAGTCGGGTGTGGAATTAAAAACTCTCCCCTCCAACACTGGTAAATTTTGGAGCAAGCTTGTGACTCACTTGAACTAACACGCAGAAGCAACACTGCGTGGCTTTTGAGGTGGGGTCAGAAAAGGCCCCCGTCTTCCTTCTCGGTCACGGGATCCCTCGTCCTGGCAGTCCTGAGCAGCCAGGGAAACAGGCCGACCTCCCCGAGGCTGCCACGGTGCGAGGAAGTGCGGGCAACACGAGGAGGCCACAGAGGGGAGGTTCCAGCCGACAGCCAGCATCCACCCCGAGGTGTATGTGGACTCACCCTCAAGAGGATCTCAGCCCCCAGCAAACCCTCCCAGCCGATTGATTCCCAAGCATTGTGGAACAAAGAAAAGCCATTCCTGCTGGGTCCTGTCTGAATCCTGACCCAAAGGGTTTGAGAGCATAATGCAGCTTTTATTTAATTTTATTGCTGGCTGCACTGGGTCTTCGTTGCTGTGCACAGGCTTTCTTTAGCTGCAGCAAGCGGCGCTGCCCTCAAGTCGCCGTGAGCGGGCTTCTCCTGTTGCAGACCACAGCCTCTAGGGCTCGGGTTTCGGTAGTTGTGGCTCAAGGGTTCAGCTGCCCAAGGCATGTGGAATCCTCCTGAACCAGGGATCGAACTCGTGTCTCTTGTATTGGCAGGCGGGTTCTCCACAACTCCACAACTGCAGGGAAGTCCTGCGGTTATTGTTTTATGCCACTGAGTTTTGGGATAGTTTCTTGTACAGCAATAGTAGCTGGAAATTCCCCCAACGCCCTCTGACATGGCTTGAACTGATGTAACGAGTGTGCTCTTTCCTGTCCGACTCTTTGCGACTTCATGGTAGTAGCCCGCCAGGCTCCTCTGTCCGTAGGATTTTCCAGGCAGGAATACTGGAGTGGGTTGCCATTTCCTTCTCCAATGGGCTGAATTAGGTCCTCTCAAAGTTGTAGGTTGAAGTCTCACCCCTGGAACCTCAAACTGTGACCTTATTTGGAAAGAGGGTTATAACAGAGGGAATCAAGTTGAAATGAGGCCATTCAAGTGGGCCCGAATCTGACTAGTGTTCTTATAAAAAGAGAGGATATTTGGATAGGGAAATGCCACCCAGGAGAAGGTCATGTGAAGGTCAAGGCCAAGATTGGGTGAAGGATCTACAGATCAAAGATGGCCCAAATGAGTAGCAAACCACCAGAAACTGGAAAGGGGCATGGCATGGATTCTCCCTTTATGGCTCCAGAAGGAACCAACCCTACAGACACCTCGATCTTGGACTTCAGGCCTCCAGAGCTGGGAGGAAGTACATTTCTATTATTTAAGCCACTCAGTTAGTGGTTCTTTATTATGATAGCCCTGGGGAAGTGATACAGCCTCCTAGGGGCTAATGCCCAGTGGCAAGCGACCGATGCAAACAGCATTAAACCAATGATACCCTGAAGCCGGTGTGCACAAGAAGAGCCACGAAATGCAAGCTTCTTCTGCCCCAACAGCATGTGAGCGTCTGAAACACAGACTGAGGCCTCTACCCCTCACCCAGCTCCCACACAGTGAATGTCCCTCCTCCCTCCCCCAGGCGTGGCATGCCTGATTGAGGCCCAAGAGCCTTGTCAGTTGAGGCTCTTCCCCCTGATTTATTTCCTCTTCCCTCCATCACTACCCAGGCTCCTCTGGGACGGCTTCTACATACAGAAGCTGGGTTTTGATTCTCCACTCAACATCACCCTTGTTCCTGTTCCGTCGTTCATTATGCATTCAATGTGCTTATGTCTCCTCGTGGAGTGGTCTGCAACAGATTATCTCCATCTTACATCTTTCTGAGATTGCCCTTTAAAAACTCTTTTGAAGTTTTCATTTTTATTCTATTTTATGGGTCTTCCTGGGCAGCTTCCTTGGCTCTGTGAAAGAACAGCATTTAATTTTAAGAGCTGAGAGCTGGCCACCGTGAGAGCCCTGGGAGGACAGTTTATGACCAGGGGAAGAACAAGCATCACAGGGTTGGAATAAGAAGGATGATGCTCGGATGTGTTTAGCTCCTGCCGGGCCAGCCAAATGAGACCCTTATCTGTTTACGGCAGGCCCCGCCCTGGGTCTGGAGAGGGTACCTTTGAAGTCTAGTGGGTCTGGAGTTCCAGTCCTTATAGTCCTGCCTTCCACATGGAGTGATGGTGTGGCCCAGGCGATCTGGTCCTGATTTCGCTGCCAGGGCATTGCGGAACCCCTGGCACACAAACAGCAACTCGATAAATGGTCATGAAGGGCGGAAAGCCCCCCGGGGCTGCTGTAACAAAGGGCCACAGCCTGGGGGGCTTGGAACAATAGGAATGGATTCTTTAATGCCCAGTGGCAAGCGACCGATGCAAACAGCATTAAACCAATGATACCCTGAAGCCGGTGTGCACAAGAAGAGCCACGAAATGCAAGCTTCTTCTGCCCCAACAGCATGTGAGCGTCTGAAACACAGACTGAGGCCTCTACCCCTCACCCAGCTCCCACACAGTGAATGTCCCTCCTCCCTCCCCCAGGCGTGGCATGCCTGATTGAGGCCCAAGAGCCTTGTCAGTTGAGGCTCTTCCCCCTGATTTATTTCCTCTTCCCTCCATCACTACCCAGGCTCCTCTGGGACGGCTTCTACATACAGAAGCTGGGTTTTGATTCTCCACTCAACATCACCCTTGTTCCTGTTCCGTCATTCATTATGCATTCAATGTGCTTATGTCTCCTCGTGGAGTGGTCTGCAACAGATTATCTCCATCTTACATCTTTCTGAGATTGCCCTTTAAAAACTCTTTTGAAGTTTTCATTTTTATTCTATTTTATGGGTCTTCCTGGGCAGCTTCCTTGGCTCTGTGAAAGAACAGCATTTAATTTTAAGAGCTGAGAGCTGGCCACCGTGAGAGCCCTGGGAGGACAGTTTATGACCAGGGGAAGAACAAGCATCACAGGGTTGGAATAAGAAGGATGATGCTCGGATGTGTTTAGCTCCTGCCGGGCCAGCCAAATGAGACCCTTATCTGTTTACGGCAGGCCCCGCCCTGGGTCTGGAGAGGGTACCTTTGAAGTCTAGTGGGTCTGGAGTTCCAGTCCTTATAGTCCTGCCTTCCACATGGAGTGATGGTGTGGCCCAGGCGATCTGGTCCTGATTTCGCTGCCAGGGCATTGCGGAACCCCTGGCACACAAACAGCAACTCGATAAATGGTCATGAAGGGCGGAAAGCCCCCCGGGGCTGCTGTAACAAAGGGCCACAGCCTGGGGGGCTTGGAACAATAGGAATGGATTCTCTCATAGCTCTGGAGGCCAGAAGTCAAGGTGAGAGCAGTGTTGATGCCTGCTGGCACCTTTGCGGGAGGGTCCCTCCCAGGCCTCTCTGCAGCCCCTGGCGGCCACCAGCCAACCTCCCTATTCCTGGCTGCAATGTCGGCTCCGAAGTCACTTGGCCTTCTCTGCGGCTCTTCCCTGTGTCTGTCTCCAGTTTCCCTTTCCTTTCTCTCACGAGGACACCAGTCACTGGATGTAGGGCCTCTCACCCTCCAATTCAGGAAAAACTCACCTCAGATATTTAATTCAATTATCTCTGCAACATCTTTAGCAAACCTTTGCTAAGCAGGGTCCTATTCTGAGGTTCCAGGTGGAGGTGCATCTGGGGGACAAGTGCCAGACAAGCACAGAGGGAGACTGTTGATCACTCCAGGGGAGCTGACCTTATGCAGAGGGACCGACTGTCCTGAACTGAACCCCAAGGCTTGGCCAGGAAGAGCAGGTGTAGAAGGTAGAGGCTGGAGAGGAAGAGGAGGGAGGGTAGAGGGGTGGGCATTCGTGGGGGGCTCTGATCTGCCCAGGGACTCAAAGCTGAGTGAATGAAGAGGAGGGCCTCCTGCCAGCTCAGGGCCTTCTAGCTTCAGGCCCAGGAAGCCCTGCCCTCCTCTGCCTTAGCTTATGGGCCCCTTCTAGGCCTGCCTTTCACTCCATCTTCATCTCTTCAGGCTCCAGATTTCAACATTCCCCAGTCCTGATCCCAGCAACTTCCCTCACACTGAAATGGGCTCCCAGGGGTGACCCTCTCAGCAGCATTTTATTCTGGGAAGAATTTAGACATGAAGAACAGGGGTTAGCAGGAAGGGGTCTACCTGTGGATAGAGATGTTTCTCTGGGCATCAGAGTGACTTGCCCAGGTCCTTCATCATCCTCTAAACCAGGGGTCCCCAGCCTCTGGGATCTAATGCCTGGTGACCTGAGATGGGGCTGATGTAATTATAATAATAATAGAAATAAAGTGCACAATAACAGTAATGCACGTGAATTATCCTGAAGGCTTCCCCGATGGCTCAGAAGGTAACAGAAGGTAAAGAATCTGCCTGCAATGCAGGCAGACCCAGATTTGATACCTGGGTCAGAAAGATCCCCTTGAGAAGGAAACTGCAACGTGCTGCAGGATTCTGGCCTGGAGAATCCCAAGGACAGAGGAACCTGGTGAGCTACACTCCATGGGGTCACAAGAGTCGGATACAACTGAGCAACTAATACTTTCATTTTCACTTTTGAATCTCCTGAAAGCATCCCCTCTACCCCAGCCTAGTCCATGCAAAAACCATCTTCCATAAAACTAGTCTGTGATGCCAACAAGGCTGGGACCACAGCAGCCATCCAGGAGCTGAAGCTGAACTACCTGTAGTTTCAAAGTCAGAATTTCCAAAGGGACAGCAGATAAAGGCATTCGCTCTGAGTGTCAATGTGGCATCATCGAAGGAACAGATCAGTTCAGCAAACAATGGACAAGAGGAGGATGAACCGTATCCCGGAAGTGGCATGGCCGTCCACTCAGTCCAACAGAGGCGGTGGCTCCCGAGCCCTCCCCACAGAGGAGCCCCTTACCGGAGCAACCAAAGGCAGGCGCTTCCTGGCTTCTTCCCCTTGACAGCGACTTTTCCCACCCCTGGGAAAGTTCTACCCGGGGTATTTGTGAAGGATGACTGACGACGAGGAATCTTTGTTGTGCTATCAGCTGTAATTATTTTAATTCAAACATACTCCCTTATAGGACTGACATCATAAATGCTGTTTTCCAGAACAAATAGCTGTCAGAGCTGTCAAGCAGAGCTGCTTACTGTTTTACATCATTACAATATTTAATTTCAACTCTGCAATTTTTTTTCCCCCCACGCAACACTTTCAAGATTATTTCTTCCACTTTTATCTGGAAAAACTGGAGCCCACAAAGATGAGAAGGAAGAAGCCATTCTCTCACATCAGATAATTATTGATTTGGATGATAAGAGGAAGGAAGGAAAGGAGGGAAGGAGGAGAGAGAGGAAGGAAGGAAGGAAGGGATGGGGTGGTGTGTGTTGGGGGGCAGTCAGGAGGGAATGACTGGTTCATAGCGTGCTAGGGACATTTTTTGGCTGGCCAAGTAGAAGCCCCTAATTGTTGTTCCTTTTGCTACCTGAGTACTTCCAGGAGAAAGCGCAATTGAGCAAAGTGATCTTGGTGACATGGTTCCTTTGGACACCTTTTTCTTTCTTTTTTTAAAATTAATTTTTACTGGAGTATACTTGCTTTACAGGGCTTCCCTGGTGGTTCATTGGTAAAGAACATGCCTACCAATGCAGGAGACACAGGTTTGATCCCTGGGTAGGGAAGGTCTCCTGGAGGAGGAAATGGCAACCCACTCCAATATTCTTGCCTGGGAAATCCCATGGACAGAGGAGCCTGGCGGGCTACAGTTCATGGGGCTGCAAAGACTCAGACATGACTGAGCACACACACTCTGGCTTTACAATGTTGTGTTAGTTTCTACTGTACAGCAAAGTACATCAGCTGTATATATACATATATCCCCTCTTTAGTTAGATTCTGTTCCCATTTAGGTCACCGGAACCATACTTCTAATGATGGTGTTGAAAGGTCATGAACAAACAGATAAACTTTCGAAGACTAGGGAACTAAGATCCCAAGTCAGGTCGGTTATGATTCAAGACCAATAACTTCAGTTACACCATGTACTGAGCTGCTTTGATTTGTAGTTTTTTTATTTGGGGGTAATTTGCAATTTTGAAATAGTTTCCAGAGAAGAAAAGTTGTAAGAACAGCACCAGGAACTTCCAATACCCTTTACCAGATTCACTGCATATTTACAGTTTGTGTTTTAGCACAAACTCACTCTTTCTCTGAAACATTATTTTTTTCTTGCATCTTTTGAAAGGAAGATGGAGACAGTATGCCCTGAATCTCTAGATGCTTCAGCAGGCATTTGCCTAAGAATGAGAATAGTCTCTAATATAGTCACAGGACAATTATCAAAATCAGGAAATTTATTGTTGATAAAATGTTATCTAATCCATAGTTCATATTTGCTATGGACTGAATGTTAATTTCTCCCCAAAATTCATATGTTTGAAGCCCTAACCACCCCCTCCCAAAGTGATGTTAGTAGAGGGCAGGGCATCTAGGAAGTCATTGTGTTTAGGATGCAGTCCTGAGGGTGGGGCCCCCATGATGGGATTAGTGCCCTAATGAAAAAAGAGACCAGAGAGCCTTTTCCTCACTCTTTCTCTCTCTCTTTCCCTCCCTCGCTCCCAAGTGAGCATATATATGTGGCTTGTCTGCAAGCCAGGAGGAGAACTCTCCCAAAAACCCAGCTATGTCAGCCCACCAGTCTCAGACTTCCAGCCTCTAGAACTTTAAGAAAACAGATCTCTGTTGTTTAAGCTGCCCAGTCTGTGGCATTTTGTCATGGCAGCTGGAGCCGACTAATAGCCTATTTGAATTTCATCCATTATCCAAAAATATCTTTTACTGCAGGGATCCCCAACCTCTGGGATCTAATGCCAGATGATCTGAGGTGGAATTGATGTAATAATAATAGAAATAAAATGCACAAAAATGTAACGCCCTTGGGTCATTCCCAAACCATCCCTGCCTCCAAGAAAAAATCATCTTTCATGAAAACGGTCCCTGGTGCCAAAGGTTGGGGACAGCTATTTTATTGCATCTACAGCCTTATCCAGGCCCTAACCTGGGTTCACAAGTTGCATTTGGCTCTCACATCTCTTTTGCTTTCTGTAACTAAAAACAATAGTTCAGTCTTTCTTTTACTGTAACGTTGTTGAAGAATACAGGCCAGTGATGGCCTGTATTTATAGATGGCCCCTCAGTTTGGGTTCTCCTGACGTTTCTTCGCCATCAGATGCAGGCTGTGCATTTTTGATGGGACAGCCAAGGAAGTGGGGTGTGTCCTCGGTGCATCATAGCTGGTGGCACACCCCTGCCTGTTGTCCTCATGTTGCTGACATTAGCCTTGACCCCTTAATCCAGGAAGTGTCTGCCCACCCTGCTCTCTTTGTATTGGGTTGGTCAAAAAGTTCATTTGGGCTTTTCCATAAGATCTTACCTTGGAAGGTCTTTCCATAAGATCCTCCTCTGTTCACAGGGTTTTCCAGGCAAGAATACTGGAGTGGATAGGCATTCCCTTCTCCAGGGGATCTTCATGACCCAGGGATGGAACCTGGGTTTCCTACTTTGCAGGGTGGATTCTTTACCATCCAAGCCAGCAGGGAAGCCATTAGATCTTACAGAAAATCCAAATGAACATTTTGGCCAACCCAGTAGTTGGTATGTAATTTATGGGCATATAATAATAAATTGACCCAGACACGCCCATGAGTGTCCAGGAGTCTCCAGCGGAGGTGTCGGCTGGCAGTGGCCCGCTGCAGGGTGGAGACACTGAGTGCAGCAGTGCATCATGGGACCTTGTGAAGGAGGTTGCCATTATCTTCATTACCTCCACCATAGTTTGGCCTCAGGTCAAGCAACAGGGAGGGAACACAGCCCTGCTCATCAACAGAAAACTGGATTAAAGATTTACTGAACACGGCCCCATCCATCAGAATAAGACCCAGTTTCCCCCTCAGTCAGTCTCTCCCATCAAGAAGCTTCCATAAGCCTCTTATCTTTATCCAGCAGAGGGCAGACAGAAGGGGATCTTCATGACCCAGGGATCGAACCCGGGTCTCCTGTGTTGTAGGCAGACGCTTTAGCGTCCAAGCTACCAGGGAAGCCCGAATGAAAACCACAGTCATAGAAAACTAACCAAACTGATCATGTGGACCACAGCTTTGTCTAACTCAATGAAACTATGAGCCATGCCATGTAAAGCCACCCAAGACAGACGAGTCGTGGAGGAGACAAACGTGGTCCACTGGAGAAGGGAATGGCAAACCACTTCAGTATTCTTGCCTTGAGAACCCCATGAATAGTATGAAAAGGCAAAACGGTATGACACTCCCTAGGTCGGTAGGTAACCAGTATGCTACTGGAGAAGGGTGGAGAAATAACTCCAGAAAGAATGAAGAGGTGGAGCCAAAGCAAAAACAACATCGAGTTGTGGGTGTGACGGGTGATGGAAGTAAAGTCCAATGCTGTACAGAGCAATATTGCATAGGAACCTGGAATGTTATGTCCACGAATCAAGGCAAACTGAAAGTGGTCAAACAGGAGATGGCAAGAGTGAACAGCAACATTTTAGGAATCAGTGAACTAAAATGGACTGGAATGGGTGAATTTAACTCAGATGACCATTATATTTACTACTGTAGGCAAGAATCCCTTAGAAGAAATGGAATAGCCTTCATAGTCAACGAAAGAGTCCAAAATGCAGTACTTGGATGCAATCTCAAAAAATGACACAGTGATCACTGTTCGTTTCCAAAGCAAACCATTCAGTATCACAGTAATCCAAGTCTATGTCCCAACCAGTAATGGTGAAGAAGCTAAAGTTGAACAGTTCTATGAAGACCTACAAGACCTTTTAGAACTAACACCCCCAAAAGATGTCCTCTTCATTATAGGCGACCGGAATGAAAAAGTAGGAAGTCAAGAGATACCTGGAGTAATAGGCAAATTTGGCCTTGAAGTACAAAATGAAGCAGGTCAATATATCACAGTAATCCAAGTCTATGTCCCAACCAGTAATGATGAAGAAGCTAAAGTTGAACAGTTCTATGAAGACCTTCAAGACCTTATAGAACTAACACCCCAAAAAGATGTCCTCTTCATTATAGGCGACTGGAATGAAAAAGTAGGAAGTCAAGAGATACCTGGAGTAATAGGCAAATTTGGCCTTGAAGTACAAAATGAAGCAGGTCAAAGTCTAACAGAGTTTTGCCAAGAGAATGCACTGGTCATAGCAAACACCCTCTGCCAACAACACAAGAGAAGACTCTACACATGGACATCACCTGATGGTCAATACCAAAATCAGATTGATTGTATTCTTTGCAGCCAAAGATGGAGAAGCTCTCTACAGTCAGCAAAAACAAGACCGGGAGCTGACTGTCACCCAGATCATGAGCTCCTTATTGCCAAATTCAGACTTAAATTGAAGAAAGTAGGGAAAACCACTAGACCATTCAGGTATGACCTAAATCAAATCCCTTATGATTATACAGTGGAAGTGAGAAATAGATTCAAGGGACTAGATCTGACAGAGTGCCTGAAGAATTATAGATGGAGGTTTGTGACACTGTATAGGAGGCAGTGATCAAGACCATCTCCAAGAAAAAGAAATGCAAAAAGGCAAAATGGTTGTCTGATGAGACCTTACAAATAGCTGAGAAAAGAAGAGAAGAAAAAAGCAAAGGAGAAAAGGAAAGATATACCCATTTGAATAATTCTGCATTCCAAAGAATAGCAAGGAGAGATTAAAAAAAAAAAAAAAAGCCTTCCTCAGAGGTCAATGCAAAGAAATAGAAGAAAACAATAGAATTGGGAAGACTAGAGATTTCTCCAAGAAAATTAGAGATACTAAGAGAATATTTCATGCAAAGATGAGCACAATAAAGGACAGAAATGGTATGGACCTAACAGAAGCAGAAGATATTAAGAAGAGGTGGCAAGAATACACAGAAGAACTATACCCAAAAGATCTTCATGATCCAGATAACCATGATGGTGTGATCACTCACCTAGAACCAGACATTCCTGGAATGTGAAGTCAAGTGGGCCTTAGGAAGCATCACTATGAACAAAGCTAGTGGAGGTGATGAAATCCCAGTTGAGCATTTCAAACTCTAAAAGATAATGCTGTGAAAGTGCTTCACTCAATATGCCAGAAAATCTGGAAAACTCAGCAGTGGCCACAGGACTGGAAAAAGTCAGTTTTCATTCCAATCCCAAAGAAAGGCAATGTCAAAGAATGTTCAAACTATTGCACAATTGCACTCATCTCATACGCTAGCAAAATAATGCTCAAAATTCTCCAAGCCAGGCTTCAACAGTATGTGAACCATCAACTTCCAGATGTTCAAGCTGGATTTAGAAAAGGCAGAGGAACCAGAGATCAAATTGCCAATATCCACTGGATCATTGAAAAATCAAGAGAGTTCCAGAAAAACATCTACTTTTGCTTTATTGACAACACCAAAGCTTTTGACTGTGTGGATCACAACAAACTGGAAAATTCTTTAAGAGATGGGAATACCAGACCACCTGACCTGCCTCCTGAGAAATCTGTATACAGGACAAGAAGCAAGAGTTAGAACTGGACATGGAACAACAGACTGATGCCAAATCAGGAAAGGAGTACATCAAGGCTGTATATTTTCACCCTGCTTATTTAAATTCTATGCAGAGTACATCATGCGAAATGCTGGGCTGGATGAAGCACAAGCTGGAATCAGGATTGCTGGGAAAAATATCAATAAGCTCAGATACGTAGATGATACCACCCTTATGGCAGAAAGCAAAGAACTAAAGAGCTTCTTGATGAAAGTGAAAGAGGAGAGTGAAAAAGTTGGCTTAAGACTCAATATTCAGAAAACTAAGAGCATGGCATCCGGTTCCATCACTTCATGTCAAATAGATGGGGAAACAGTGGAAACAGTGACAAACTTTATTGTTTTGGGCCCCGCAAATCACTGCAGATGGTGATTGCAGCCTTGAAATTAAAAGACGCTTTCTCCTTGGAAGAAAAGCTATGACCAACCTAGACAGCGTATTAAAAAGCAGAGACATTACTTTACCAACAAAGGTCCATCTAGTCAAAGCTGTGGGTTTTCTAGTGGTCATGTATGGGTGTGAAAGTTGGACTATAAAGAAGCTGAGCACCGAAGAATTAATGCTTTTGAAGTGTGGTGTTGGAGAAGACTCTTGAGAGTCCCTTGGACTGCAAGAAGATCCAACCAGTCAATCCTAAAGGAAATCAGTCCTGAATATTCATTGGAAGGACTGATGCTGAAGCTGAAACTCCAATACCTTGGCCACCTGATGTGAAAAACCGACTCATTTGAAAAGACCCTGATGCTGGGAAAGATTGAAGGCAGGAGGAGAAGGGGATGACAGAGGATGAGATGGTTGGATGGCATCACTGACGCAATGGTCATGAGTTTGAGTAAGCTCCAGGAGCTGGTGATGGACAGGGAAGCCTGGCGTGCTGCAGTCCATGCTGTCACAAAAAGTCAGACACGACTGAGTGACTGAACTGACTGACTCACTGAGTTGGAGAATATAATTACACTGTAGGGATTTCTCTGGTGTTTCAGGGTCTAAGACTCCAAGTTCCCAATGCAAGGGGCCCAGCTTCAATCCCTGGTCAGGGAAGTAGATCCCGCATGCCACAACTAAGACCTGGAGCAGCCAAATAAAGTGAAATAAAATAAAAATTAAAAAATAAGCAAAACAAACTTTCTTTAAAAAGAAAAGAGCCATACCATATCTGAACTTAATCATACTCTCAGCCATACGCTTAGCACCTGTGGGTGATTTTTCTGATGTCACTCTGTCATCCCTCTTATATTTATTGATTGATATCTGCTGTAAAGAAAGACTTTCCCTTCACCCTATTTGTGTGTGCTTTCATACATCTCAACTGTTCTATCATCTCTGAGAACTCCTCTCCATAGCAACACTACACTCAGGAACATTAAGACAGACTCAACCATCCAGAAGCTCTCATCCTGGGGGCCTGCCTCCTCCGGGGGTTAGGAAAACCCAGGGTCAGGGAAGGTCACTAATGCAAGAACACGCTTTTACAGATAGCGCCGTCGAGGCGGACAAGAGAGGACGATGCCTGGAGTTGCACAGCCACCAGCCGAGAGGAGGCGCTCCAGGACAGAGCCTGGGCATCTGGCTGGCGTCGTGTTTTAAGGGGCACCAGGGGCAGAGCTAGCCCTGCTCAGGATGAATTGCCCTCAATTTAGCGACTGGGTTCCAAGGTGCTGAGAGATGGGAACTCCCGGGTGGGGGCTTTCTGGGGTTCTCCTCTGTGGCCTCAGGGCCGCGTCATAGACCCTTTATCTAGGATGCCCTCCAGCGTGGGGTGTGCGGGGCCAATGGCCAAATAAACACAGGGCTGGGTCAAGAGGAACTGAACCGGCACCTGCCCTAAAGCACCAGCTGGTGAATCCATAGGAAGCTTGCAAGCTCCTGGCTTAGAAAGTGAAAGTCGCTCAGTTGCTTCCAACTCTTTGCGACCTCAGGGACTATACAGTCCATGGAATTCTCCAGGCCAGAATTCTGGAGGGGGTAGTCTAGCCCTTCTCCAGCGGATCTTCCCGACCCGGGAATCAAACCAGGGTCTCCTGCACTGCAGGCAGATTCTTTACCAACTGGGCCACCAGCAAAGCCCCTCCTGGCTTAGGACCAGCTGCCAGTTATCAGGAGCCCTTTCTGAGATGTCAGCCCAGCCTACCTCCATTGGACATTCCAACCCCCCCACCCCCCAGAAAAAGTCTGATAACGTTGTTGTTGTTCAGTCGCTAAGCAAGCTCATTAAATACAAAGTCCTCAGGCTTCAGCTTCCTCAACTAAAAATGGCAACAATAGATTTTATTAGCTGGAAGTCCCTGCCCCGGCGCTAGGATTCAGGAATCTAAAACTAGCGTGTACTTGGGACCTTCCCAGTTTTAATGAATGCCGAATCCCTTACGTAAAACCAAGAAATAATTAGCCCTGACAGTAGAAGCAGAAACAGAATCGTGATTCATGAATCTTCTAATTGTTCTTCCCTTCTGCACATTTTAACCTCCCCTCCCCAGTCTTAGAGTAACATATGTTCTACACACACACGGACAAATAGAATTACGCTGGCACAAATGAGCGTGATGGGGTGGGGGGTGGCATTCTCAGGCAGCTGCTCGCTCCCTCCGTCTTTGGGTGTCTCTCTGCTCCGGATATAGAAGCACAGAAGCCCGCCGCCTTGCTCCTCGGCACAAATGTGCTATAAAACACCCATCAATTCTCCTGACATTCCAGTGACCTTCGTGGGGCCTGGAAGAGCCACATTTCACACCAAAGATGGAGCTGTAAATATTCTCTCTGAGCAGTAAACACTGGGCTGACGCTGGCACCTCTCTCATGTCCTCTCTGTGCCTGCCACCTCGCAGAGGAGATTTATTTACTGCCATGGAAAATTCCAGCCTCAAGGCAGGCATCTTGCCACGACCCAGTGTCTCGGCATCTTGCTGCTTGCGGCTGCTGCCTGCTCTGTCTTACACACACACACACACACACACGCACACTCATATAATTATAAAACTGGGAGCAGGAAAGCCCCCGAGAAAATCACACTAAAACACCCCCCCCCCCAAATCTTATCAGTTCTTTCTGGGAGGTGAGGTTTAGAATGATTTACATTTAATTTCTTTTGCTTTCTGCTCAGCTGAATTTTATTTTGCCTTACGGAATACTTACTTTTTCAAATAAAATATTTATTTAAAGGCAATAGTCTCCCGCTCCAGCTGACCCATCTAGGGTTATCCTCCTTTCTTGGATGGGGAGATGGCACACTTCCAGGGGTCAACGGGCAGAGGGGAGACCTGGTGGGCTCTTGATGTAGCCATCAACTCCTACAGCTGAAAGGCACCTTACGGTTTTCAAAATAATTTCATGGGGCAGCTGAGAAAATCATCTGTGCTCCTAGCTCAGTGTGGGCAGAGAGAGCCAGACAGATGGCTGGACTCAGTCCTGTCTCTCGTTGGCTCTCAGAAATCAAATCCCCAGAGGGCAGGGCTTCACTCTGCCCGCCCCAGCCACCCACATCGCAGACATAGGGGGGTGGGGGTGAACAGAGGCTCCCCACCCACCTCACAGGTGTTGTTCCCCACCCCTCCCCACCCCCAATTTATTTCTGCAATTGTGATGAAGGTCCTAACGGAGAGGGTTAACTACCCGAATTGTTTGTTCAACTCATTGATTAGCTATCTCTCAAGTTCATTGCCATCTCAAGGCAGGAGACGGGGAATTGGGTTTCCATGATTTCTCAAGGCTTTGGCTGCTCCCTATGATTAAATGCAGCCAGAACACATCCATCCTGGGCAGCGGCTCTGCCCAAGGTCAAACTTTCATGCAAAATAGGAGCTGAGATCTGTATGTCTAAACACCAGGTGGGAAGGAAGGCCCGAAAGAGAATTTTGAAAATCAGGAGAGGCAGGAGGCAAGAAGGAAGGAAAAGAAAGGGCTCATAGAAGGAAAGGAAGGAAGGACAGAAAGGGCCCCTTAGGAGAGATTCTTACAGGGGCACACTCAGCTGGAAAACCTGGGGAGCCCCGCCTCCTGACTCCCAAAGGCTGCAAAGTGGGATTATAGCAGCCTGAGCAACTGAATACGTAAAAAGCCAAGTGAAGTGTGAAAGTCGCTCAGTCGTGTCCGACTCTTTGCGACCCCATGGGCTGTAGCCCTCCAGGCTCCTCCGTCCATGGAAGTCTCCAGGCAAGAATACTCAAGTGGGTTGCCATTCCCTTCTCCAGAGGATCTTTCTGACCCAGGGATTGAACACAGGTCTCCTGCATTGCAGGCAGATTCTTTAGCAACAAGAGCCACTAGGAAAGCCAAATTACACCGATACTCTGCAATCAAAGTCTTGCGAATGTGGTCTCTCTCTCTCAAAATGCCTCACTGTACAAATTCAGTGCCTTCTGTGTCTTAACTAAGCACTTACACTGCACTGTGGTGGTAACGTCTGCAATTGGAGGTGTGTAACACTAGCCCAGATTTCTTCTCCCTTCACAATTTCACAGGTAGAAGAGTGTGCAGCCTAAGCTACGATGTTTTTCTTTCCTTATTGACTTCAGAACTTTTTACCATTTCACTTAAAGGAAGCATTTGATGTTTCTATCCAAATTGTCAGCCTCGCCAAGTCCTGGGCTTTGGGGCCGTTATTAAGTAAAATCAGGGTCACCCAAACCTTGGCTAATGAATCATGGCTCTTGTTTTGAAAATTCGTGTTTCTTCTTTTTCTATATTTTTCAAAATATCTGCCATGAGGACGCGTCTCCTTTAAAATCAGAGTCACAAAAGTTTGACTGTGTTTTTCCTTTTTATATATAAAATTAGTAAAGGAAACGCCACTTTTACTGGTCACTTCTGAGGGAAAGAGCTTCACTCGGGAAACATCAGACTATAAGCAGATGGCTCACATCTCTCTCTGCAAGGTTTTATTTACAAGCCTCTGTCGTCTGTCTGTCTGTCTCACTGCCACGTAGAGCACCCACCCCCCAACTTCCCGCCGCAACAAGTGAGCTTCAATCACTGTGCTGCTAAACCTCTCTCCTCAAAGGAGGTCAAATGACTGTTTCCAACACCTTTATAGATCGTGAAGGACTCTCCAGCAGCCCCTGAAGATACAATTCAAGTGTGTTTCCCTACAGAAGAGAGCCTGTCACCCAGCAGGGGCCCACTTCTCCCTGGCCCACTCTTAGTCCCTGTGTTCCCATATCTCCCACACCCCAGAGGACTTGTGGACCCCTGCCCCCTCAAGCTTTTCCTCTGTGGCTGGACCTAGGCCCGACAGGGGGACAGTGCCCACAGCAAGTGGCCCGTGGGGCTCACATGGCACCCAGGGGGGGTGCCACCAGCTCTGACGACCCCTCAGAAGGAACGTCCCCTAACCAACTAGGAAAGGTGCGCCCCCTTGTCTTTCCCACCTCGCCCACTCAGCACCACGCCTCAGCTGCCCCAGGCCCACTCTTGGCATCTGTAATGAAAATGATTTTCTCGTCTGATCCTCATCTCTGGGGTGTCACTTTGAGGCCATGCACCCCAAGGTACCACAGAGGCAGGACCAGTTCTTCCCTTTATGGCATCAATGCCTCTTGTATCCTCAATGGCCCTGCTCCCATCTTCCTGGGGCTCAAAGGCCTGCAGAACTTGAACTTGTGGGAAGGTGATGTGTTGGAGGTCAGCGTTACTTCCCAAAGATATAAAAACCCCAAAGGAAATGGTAAACCAGCCACGGAGTTACGACGTCCTCAGATAGTGTCATTCGGCAGGAGTGGGGGTGGACGGGAGGCCTTGGCACCCAGAGGCCTGGAGGGAAAGAGAGACGAGGTTTTGGAGAAACAGGCTGCAAAGTTGCTATGAGCACGTTCACTCCCTTTCAAGCATGAAAGCTCAGGCTAGGGACGTTCCTGGTGGCCCAGGGTGGTTAAGAATCTGCCTTCCAATGCCTAGGACGCTGCAGTTTGATCCCTGGTTGGGAAAACTAAGAGCACACAGGCCATGGAGCGATTAAGCCTGTGTGCCACGACTACTGGGGCCGCGTGCTCTGGAGCCCACGTGCTACGACTAGAGAGAAGCCCTGTGCCCTGCAACTAAGACCCGACACAGCCAAATAAATACTTTAAAAAAAGAAAGAAAGAAAGAAAGTTTAGGCTTAAAGAGCATCCCACAGGGCTGAACGGCTGGTGTGGGGATCCCAGCACCCTCCAGCCCCCTCCTGCCCTGACCCCTGGGCGTGGCAGCATCAAACAAGGCCTCTACCATCGTCACCAAAGAGAACGTGTCCTGGGTGTGATTGTTTGTCACCGCGATGGAGTGTATGACGTGAACCATGGCAAACACCGTAATGACTAATTTCAAACATTTATTACAATTCTTGAGAGACTCGAAAGCTGTCCCCGCTCTTGATTTTAATAAATGCGGTCTTGAAGCAGCCGCTTATCAAAGTGACACAAATTGTGTGGTAAATAGATTATGGCACGGCTGAAATACTGGAAAATGAGATCAGAAACGCTCCTTCTCTCCCGTTTAAAGCTCCACGCAATCCTTCAGCCCCGAGACGCTGCAGCGAGGCGGCCACAGGAAGCGTGGAGGTGAGAGAATTAGCACCCGGCGAGGCAGCTTTTAATCGGCTTCTCCCCCACGTCCTCCCCTGCAGCAGGACGCTGGGCGGCCTGGCTCCCGCATCCTCAGCCCGTCCTGCCCCAGCCCGTGGGGGCGGGTCGCAGGAGGGAGGGTGGGGACCTGCATCGGGATGGAGGAGGATGCTGGAGGGCGGGCTGTGGGCACTGCCTCCCAGGGATGCTGTGATAAAGAGTGCCAGCTGCCACCCTCCCACACCGCTATCCTTTAAGCTCCACTGCTAAGGCTTGTGGGGGTGGGTCACAGGAGGGAGGGTGGGGACCTGCATCCCGGGATGGAGGAGGATGCTGGAGGGCGGGCTGTGGGCACTGCCTCCCAGGGATGCTGTGATAAAGAGTGCCAGCTGCCACCCTCCCACACCGCTATCCTTTAAGCTCCACTGCTAAGGCATGTGCTAAGGGTTGGGCATGGTGCAAGCGGGCCAGGTCAGGCAGGTCCCCTCAGGGGACTTCCTGTAAGAGCAGGAGGCCAACAGGCAGGCAGGCTGTGGGATCAGAAGGCAGTGCACCCCACACCAGCTGGGCCGCCAGATGCCAGAAGCTCCTGGGGCAGCTCTGCCCCCGCTCGGCCGCCACTGACCCAGCACTGTGGGTGTGCCCTGGCCAGGACCCTGCCCTGCCTGGAATTCTGGGCACCCGTGTCCTGCTGCCTCGCTCTTCCTCTGAGGATGGAATGACCAGGGAAAGCCCTGTGCATCCTTCAAGGGCAGGAAACCCCCTGAACCAAGGAATGGTGAGGAGCCCCGGGTGCCCACAGGGCTGGCTCACCTCAGGTGGTTCCCTCCTAAGGGTGAGACACGGTTAGAGCAGTCCCATGGGTGGTCACTTGGCTCCTTATCCCTGTGAAAAGCAAATGTCTCTGAGGAGATACTCAAGACCCCGTTCGCTTGAGGACAGTGATGGGGGACAGAGTCAGCCCGCTTTATAAGAACTTCCATGTCAGACTCAGAGGGGGAGCAGGCATCCCAGAACCCCGATGGGAACTAGTTGCCTGTATAACCAGACACAAGCCATGTATCAGTGCTAATTAATGTTCAGATAAAAGGGGGGTGAGTCTATGTATGTGCAGTTCCATTTCCCTACAGAAAACCCCCTTCTTAGGACTTCCTTGGGGGTCCAGTGGTTAAGACTTTTCCTTCCAAAGTAAGAGTTGTGGGTTCCATCCCTGGTCAGGAAGCTAAGATCTCACATGCCTCACAGCCAAAAACCCAAAATGTAAGACAGAAGCCACATTGTAACAAACTCAATAAAGACTTTTTAAATGGTCCACATTAAAAAAAAAAAAAAATAGCCTTCTTCTTGAGACAGGCTACTTCCACTCCCAGGAGGTTATCCACTTTGTAGGCAGCTACCAGGGGAAATTGCAAGATAGGGGCCCCGGGGGCAATGGGGCCACTTGGAATGGGTTGGGGTCTGGGGTAGGTGAGGCGGTGACCTCCCAGTCTCTTGGTTTCTCCTCCTTTACGGTCAGGGGCTTGAGGACACAGAGACGCATCCCTGTGCTGGCAGAGAACAGAGGCTGGGGTTTCCATGAGGACGTCTTCAGGGTCTCACGGCTCCGAGGAGTAATTCTTACCTGTTTTACGTTTTTAAATAGACATTGAATTAAGAAATTAAATAGTTTGTATATTTAAGCCCCAGTTAATAGATATTAAATTTTATTATTTATTAAATATTAATAATTCATGAGACTTTTCAAATTAAACATCAAGCCTCTAACAAATTAAATTTAAATATGGAATGGTGAGGAGCCCCGGGTGCCCACAGGGCTGGCTCACCTCAGGTGGTTCCCTCCTAAGGGTGAGACACGGTTAGAGCAGTCCCATGGGTGGTCACTTGGCTCCTTATCCCTGTGAAAAGCAAATGTCTCTGAGGAGATACTCAAGACCCCGTTCGCTTGAGGACAGTGATGGGGGACAGAGTCAGCCCGCTTTATAAGAACTTCCATGTCAGACTCAGAGGGGGAGCAGGCATCCCAGAACCCCGATGGGAACTAGTTGCCTGTATAACCAGACACAAGCCATGTATCAGTGCTAATTAATGTTCAGATAAAAGGGGGGTGAGTCTATGTATGTGCAGTTCCATTTCCCTACAGAAAACCCCCTTCTTAGGACTTCCTTGGGGGTCCAGTGGTTAAGACTTTTCCTTCCAAAGTAAGAGTTGTGGGTTCCATCCCTGGTCAGGAAGCTAAGATCTCACATGCCTCACAGCCAAAAACCCAAAATGTAAGACAGAAGCCACATTGTAACAAACTCAATAAAGACTTTTTAAATGGTCCACATTAAAAAAAAAAAAAAATAGCCTTCTTCTTGAGACAGGCTACTTCCACTCCCAGGAGGTTATCCACTTTGTAGGCAGCTACCAGGGGAAATTGCAAGATAGGGGCCCCGGGGGCAATGGGGCCACTTGGAATGGGTTGGGGTCTGGGGTAGGTGAGGCGGTGACCTCCCAGTCTCTTGGTTTCTCCTCCTTTACGGTCAGGGGCTTGAGGACACAGAGACGCATCCCTGTGCTGGCAGAGAACAGAGGCTGGGGTTTCCATGAGGACGTCTTCAGGGTCTCACGGCTCCGAGGAGTAATTCTTACCTGTTTTACGTTTTTAAATAGACATTGAATTAAGAAATTAAATAGTTTGTATATTTAAGCCCCAGTTAATAGATATTAAATTTTATTATTTATTAAATATTAATAATTCATGAGACTTTTCAAATTAAACATCAAGCCTCTAACAAATTAAATTTAAATAATTAAGTCCATTATTAGTTGAGAGAGACTGCCAGGATGGGGGTGGGGGGGAATGCATTACAGAAACTTTTTTTTTTTGTCAAAAAGGCAGAGCGTTTTATTATGTCCGTTTTGTAGGTGGGGAGAGAGAGATGCAGGAAGTTAAAGGATTTGACCCCCAGCCCCAGAACACACAGCTGATAACACTTCTGAGCTGGGACTCAAGCCCACATCTGTTTATTTCCTAGATCCAGCCCACTGTTTGGAACGGACAAAACATGTTTCCCTTTCCTGACATGAGAACGGAATGATTTCTCAGGCTAGAGAAGGGATGGGATGCTAAATATATTAATTTTATCAGAGAGAAGGATATGAGGAAATGGGCATTGCTAAGAAGGGGAGACTCAACTGGGGGCATCTATCCAGGGAAGAAGGGGGTCACTGAATAGCCTAGGAAGGGGTGGGGTGGAGGGGCAGGGAGAGACAGGCTGCTGCAAACTCCCCAGGAGGCTGGCACGTGCCACAAGCCCACCCTTCTCCAAGCCCACAGCAACCTGAGATAGTAGTCCCCCCGCCCTGATTCCTTATCCAATTCCTGAGAATGTCACCTTATTTGGAGAGAAAGGTCTTTGCAGGTGTAATCAAGTTAAGGATCTCAGATGAGACCATCATGGATTATCTGAGTGGTCCCTAAACCCAATGACAAGTGTCCTAATAAGAAACAGAGGAAGAAAGAAAGGTAGGATGAAGGTCATGCAAAGACAGATAGAGACTGGAGCACTGCAGCCACAAGCCCAGCAAAGCCAGAGGCCACCAGAAGCTGGAAGAGGCCAGAGACAGAATCTTCCAAGAGCCTCTGGAGGGAGGCAGGCCCTGCAGGCACCTTGACTGTGAGCAAAGACACTTCTGTTGTCTGAAGTCACCTAGTTCATGGTGATTTGTTGCAGCAGCCACAGGAAACTGCTACAGCACCAAGGAAGTCACCTGTCCCCTCTTAGTGACAAGGTCATGGAAGGATGCTGCAGGCAGGATCTGCCCCACCCCCGGTTATTCCAGACCCCGCTGGTCACCTTCTGCAAAAACATTCAACACCTGCCCTTGGGGAGCTCACCACTCAATCTGGTGGGAGGGAGGGTGGAGGTGCAGTGGAGGAGGGATCCCCATTCCATCACTTGGGCTTGGCCCCAAGGGAGTAGAGAGCCAGTGACCTTGAGGACAAATGCAGATAGGCTCTGATCTTTTTCCATTCTAAACATGGAATCCAAATGTACAAGAAGATGGGTTGGTCATGGTTGGTCTAATTATGAGACAATCCTTTGCTTTACAACCAGCCTCTTCTAAATGGAAAACCTCTTTTCCCGTATCAATTGATTTGTGTCTATTGCTAGAATCTCTTACTCCTGATATAGTTTCATTTCTTGGGGAGCGACTCCCCAGTTGTATTTCTCCGCCTGGTTTCCCCCGGCTGAACAGCTCCAGTTGGAAGTCACATCTGCCCTCGGCTCTTCTCTCCTCCTCCCAACAGCTGTCCCCATCTGTCCTACTCCAGGGATGCCAGTCTCGGGCTCAAAACCCCCAACTCCCCACTGCCTACCAAACTGAGCCCTGACTCAGCCACTCAAACTGCAAGGCCATCCATTTGTGACCTGAAAAGCCCTCCAGGTCTTTTCTCCTGCCGCCCATGTTGACGGGGAGCCCCGGGCACAGTGAAAGCAGAGAGAGGGAACAGACAACTGCTGGGACAAGCATACAAGCCATCGGATATCAGTCAGGGTTCTCCAGAGAGAGACTTATTTTAAGGAACTGGCTCAGGTGACTGTGGGGCTGACAAGTCTAAACTCCACAGGGCAGGCCTGCCAGGCCCTCTGCCGGGAGGGGCTGCTGCAGTCTGGAGCCTTCCCCAGGAATCCTCAGTTTTTGCTCTTGAGACCTTCTACTGATTGGATGAGGCCCACCCGTACTGTGGCGGGTGGTCTATTTTTCTTGAAGTCAGCTGACTGCACATGCTCACCGCAACTACAAAATGCCTTCACAGCAATACCTTGATTCATGTTTGATTACGTAAACTGAGAACTGCAGCCTGGCCACGCACAACTAAACACCCCATTGTGAGTTAGAGACTCTTGCGTACAGGAGAACTGGAGGATCTGTAAAGTGTGGTGGGGGTTTGGGAAATGGATCCCCCATTATCCCTCTTGGCTGTCAGATCCAGACTCTCAGTGTCTGGAGACTGGGTCCCGGGGCCCTGGTTTCTGTTCAGAGACCTGCCTTTGTGGGCTGAGGGCTGAGTGGGTGGTCCAGTGTTGCTGCCACCCCTCTTGGCACCTCAACCCCCTGCATCCCCCACACCTGCTCGGGCTGCTCACAGCTGCCCACAGCTGGAGGGTAGGCTTCTGGGGGGACTAGCTCATGCCTGGAAAGACAGGAGAGCCAAAGGAAAAGCCTTCTTCCTCTGCACCGCCCTAAACCTCAGTCTGCGTAGGCTGCTGAGTTTAGAAGGTCTCAGTGCCAGATAGAGGCTGGGCTCAGTTCTCTGCAGATATCAGATCAGGGTTGAAAGCTTCCCCTTCCTGGCCCCTTTCCTCCCTCCAGGGCTGCAGACGAGCGATTCTCGTCCACAGGTAGCCACCTCCCCTTACCTCCACGGGAGCCCCTGTGCGGTCAATAAGGCCTCAAACGAGACACTTACAAGTTCAAAGACAAAACTCACAGCCTCTACCCCCACCTCCCACTCCCCAAATAACAGTCTGGGGAGCACCACAGTCTGGGCCCCAGAACATCTTTGGCTGCTTCCCACCAAGGAAATAACTCAAGGTGGTGTCAGGATCTGACTGGCAAAGACAGCCATCTAACGTGATCATCTTTGACCCTTTCCCTGCCCTCGCCCACTTGCACTTCCTCTTCTCGCTATTTAATCACCTCCGCCTGGGGACTCCATCATTTCTTTCCCACCCCTGACCTGTGTTTGAGGCCAGGCTGGGTAGAGCCTGGGGAGACTTTGGTATTATGATGGAGATGCTCGCTCACAGGGGCTTGTCACCATGGCAACCTGCTAGGCTGAGCAGGGAGGCAGAGCAGGCTGGGGGTCTGTATTCTCCGTGCTGCGCGGTGGATTGCTGCTGATGATTACTCAGGAACTTCTCTTGTGGGGGAAGTGGTGGGGGAAGTCCCCAAGGAGGGGCTGCCTTGCCAACCTGACTCAGCTTGGGTCTGATCCTACCCCCCAGGCAGGGTATGAATTCCATGACCTCTCAAGGTTGAGATCAACCAGCTGGAGGAAACTCAGTCTCTAAAACAATTCTAATCCCCCAAGAGGAACAGGGATTCCTCTTCCAGGCTCTGGAACAGCTCAGTCCCCAAGGATGCAAGAGGGGCACAGAGAGGCCAGAGACAGGCTGCTCGACCCAACACCCAACCTCTGGGAAGAAGGGCCCCCACCCTGTCATTTCCCAGCCACTCCTCAGCTGCCTCCCAGTTCAGAGAGAAGGGCCAGCAGGACTGGGATGGTTGCTGCCTCCTGCAGCCAAGTCCCCACACCTTCACTTCCTTACCTGCGCTGCTGTCCAGCCTGCCTGTCACCTGCGTGGCAGGGGCCTGCTGTCTGGGGCAGGATGGGTGTCATATCATTTCCAGCCACCACCCCGCAACCCTGCACTTCTACACTGATCCTCTGGCTTTGGTCTCTTGTCCCCAATTCCTGGAGAAGGCAATGGCACCCCACTCCAGCCTGTGCACTAGTTAGGAGTGTGGGTCCCTGCGGGCCTTGGCACCAGGAGTGGGGAGATGGAAGATGCTGGTGGGAGGTAGGATTCAGGGTCCTCCGGAGGGAGGCCAGGCAGGCAGTTAACCAGGGGCAGACGCTGCTCCCCTGCCCTGCCCCAGGGAGACCCCAGCCCCCTGGGGAGATGGAGGAGGCATATCCCCTCTCACTCCAGGTTAGGGCCCTTCCACAACTCAGAATGAAGGCAGACTCCAGAACGTGGCTCTGGAGTCCCCTTCCTAACCTTGCTCTGCCTGTCAAGCAACTCCCATCCTGCCCCATTTCTAGAATGTTCTAATGAAACTGCAACAGCATCACGCTACCCAGCCTTTTGGCCTTTGCAAATGTTGAATCTTCTCCCTCCCCACTCCAGGTTTCCTTTAGCGCTCATGTGTTCTAGAAAACTCTTTGGTTCTGAATAAGGACTAGACCAGGTTGAAAAATGTCTCCCTCAAAATTCATGTTTACCAGAAAACTCAGAATGTGACCATATTTTGAAAGAGGACCTTTGCAAATGTAATTTGTTAAGATGAGGTGGAACCAGGTCACAGTGGGCCCTAAATCCAGTGACCAGTGTCCCCTAAATCCAGTGACCAGTGTCCTTATAAGAAGGAGATTTGGAAACACACGGGGAAGAAGGCCATGAGACACGAAGCAGAGACTGGAGTGCGGCAGCTACAAGCTGAGGAATGTTGAGAAGTGCCTGAAGCCCCCAGAAGCTGGAAGAGACAAGGAAGGATTCCTCATCTCCACCCCCCAGAGCTTTTGCAAAAAGCCTGACCCTGCAGGCACCTTGATTTTGGACCTCTGGCCTCCAGAACTGTAAGACCATATATTCATGTTGTCTCAAGCTCCCCATCAGGTGGGCGCTTTATCAAGCAGCCCCAGGACATTTACACAGGGACCCCCGATAAGAGCACAATACCTCTGGGCACACATGCATCACAGAGGTGGCCAGTAGGTGCACCACTCATGTGGCCCTCCTAGCACCATCTTTACCCTGGAGCTCCCTGTCGGTAACCCCAGGCTTTGTCAGAAAGCATCACAAGTTGAGGGAGACGGCATCCTGCCCCATCCTGCTCCCTGCTTTTCCACTGACAGGCGTCACCCCCAACGATATCACCCCTCTTGCACTCATGAGCAGCATGAAAGGGCAAGACTCAGGGGTCAGGAAGATCGTAGGTGGAATTCCAGAGGAGGAATCCCACTCCTCAGCAGCTGTGTGACTATAGCAGGGGCCTTGCCTCTGGGAGCCTCAGTTTCCTCATCTGTAAAATGGGGTGAGTCAACATGCAGAAGGCACCTAGCCCCCAGCAGCCCTCCGTATGCAGCCTCCATTACAGCATGTACCAAGCTGCCTTTTAGTGTTGCTTCTTTCATTTCTCTTCCCCAGGGTAAGGGACTTCTGGTAGACAGGGACTGCAGTTTATCTCTGCCAACTGCAAAACAGAGACTAGATAGCCACGGATGGTGGATGACAACGCTGAGCCAGCTAACAGGAAAGATAAACCTGACCCCAGGGAGATGAAGGGGTTTTTAAGGTTGCAAGCAATTACAGATGGTGAGGAGATAGAGTCTTTCTTGGTGTCCAGCTCAGAACTTGAGTCTTAGTTAAAAATACCTTGATTTGGGAAAACAGTCTAGTCACCCAAACCCACGGCTCACAGCCCTCCCGGGAGAACTCCTGAATGACTGCAGTCTCCCGTGGGCCTGCCCAGGCCCCAGCTGAGCACCCTTTGCACCTGATGAGGGAGCCTCCCCTTTCTCTGTCCCCGTCCCTCAGAGGGAGCTACCCCTGGGGCAGCCCCTCCTGCCTGGAGAACTTCCCCACCTCGCACAGCCAGGTCTCACCTTCCAACTGGAGTGCTGGTAGGACATGGTGTCTCTTCAGAGACAAGCCCGTCTCACTTGTTTGCTGAGTTCCTAGGCCACCAGGATCAGTCCTTGACCAGACACTTGCAAATTGAGGCATCAGAAAATATACCCAGCAACATCAAGCATTAAGGAACTACCAGTTAAAACAGCATCAGATATCACTATGTACCTATAAGAATGGCTAAAATATAGCCCCCAATGCAGGTAAGGATACAAAGAATCTGGATCACTCATACATTGCTTTTGGGAATGGAAAATGGTACAAATACTCTGGAAAACAGTTGGTAGTTTCTTTAAAAAACTAAATGAATAGCTACTGTACATAACCACAATTGCACTCCTGGGAATTTGTCCCTGCAAAAATGAAGACTTTAGTTTCACACAAAAACTTGTGCAGGAATGGTTAACTGCAGAAATATTCAAAAATTAAAATTAATTAATTAATTTTAAAAATAATGAAAAACTGGAAACAACTCAGATTATGTCAGTGAGTCAATAGCTAAACAAACTGGGACATCCATACCATGGGATATACTCACGATAAAATGAAACATACTGTTAATACACATAGCAACCTGGGTGAATCTCCAAGAAGTTATACTGAGTTAACAAAAAAAAAAGCCAATCCCAGATGGTTACCAATTTAAAAAATACCTAGTTCAGTTCAGTTTAGTCACTCAGTCGTGTCCGACTCTTTGCAACCCCATGTACCGCAGCACGCCAGGCTTCCTTGTCCATCACCAACTCCCGGAGCTTACTCAAACTCATGTCCATTGAGTCAGTGACATCGTCCGACCATTTCATCCTCTGTCATCCCCTTCTCCTCCTGCCTTCAATCTTTCCCAGCATCAGGGTCTTTTCCAATGAGTCAGCTCTTCGCATCAGGTGGCCAAAGTATCGCACCCAGAATTTGTTTTAATCAGGTATGGCAAGACATACAGATATGCAAAAGGTTGTCGCATAGGAAGAAGTGTACAGGAGGTGCTGTGCAGCACACAGGGCTACGCCGGGAAGCCCCAGGGTTGACCAGGAGGCTGAGGGAGCCAGGCGCAAGTAAGAGCATGAAATTTTAGTGCAGTTTTTATGAGAGATGAAAGGCAGGCATGGAAGCAGTCTAAGGATTGGCTAGTTTGAATCATTTTAGTGGGCCCTGGGCTTTAGAGGTGGTCCTTAGTCATCTGGTACGTGCCCCTGGGTGGTTGAGGGCAAGGAGATAGCATCCCAGATTGGAGGATTCTGATAAGAGGAGGCAGAAGAGAGCCTTGACTCAGGGCTGGTTGGTTTGCATATCAAAGGTATACTCCCTTTCTCCAGATTAGTAACCCAGGGAGAGACAGTCCCACCCAGGGTCCCAAAGCCCAGAGAGATCAAAGCATCAGAAAATTAGAAAAATTATAGGAAATTCCCTAGCAGTCTAGTGGTTAGGACTCTGAGCTCTCACTGCTGTGGGTCCAGGTTCAATCACTGGTCAGGGCACTAAGATCCTGCAAGCTGCACAGTGCAGCCAAAAATAAGTTAATTAAAATTTTTAATTCATTCATACAGTTAGATACTGTATGATTCCATTTATCTAACATTCATGAAAAGACAAAATTATAGAAATGGGAAAAGAATGGTAGTTGTCGTGTTAAGGGGAGGATCAGGCTGGAGGAAAGTGGGTGTGGCTGTAAAGAGTGGGAGAGAGGTCCTCATGTTGATGGAGATGTTCTGTATCTTGACTGTATCGATTGTGACATGGTGCTATAGTTTCGCAAGGGGTTACTATCCAGAAAACCTGGCTGCCAGGTACACAGGGTCCCTCTGCATATTGTGTTTCACAACTGTGAGTCTACAATTATTTCAAAATTAAAAGTTTAATTAAAAAAAATTATGGTAGAGACTTCCCTGATTGTGCAGTAGTTAAGACTTTACCTTCCAATGCAGGGGGTACGGGTTCGATCCCTGGTCAGGGAGCTAGGATCCCGCATGCCAAAAAACCAAAACATAAAACAGAAGCGATATTGTAACAAATTCAGTAAAGACTTTTAAAATGGTCCACATCAAAAAAATCTTTAAAAAAGAAGTAAAATGGATAATGGCGTTCATTAAAAAAAATACCTGGTAAAGGTGAACCACCTTCTCCTTATCTTCTGAACCCCAACCCCACCTCTCACCAAAGGCCACTTACATTAATATCTTCTGTGTAACTTCTTCCTGACTTTCCTCTGTATGTATTTATACACATGTGCACTAACTTAGTTGAGTGTTTCATAAATGGAATTAATGGATGGTCCCATGACTTGTCTAATAGGAGCTAGCTGGCAACGAAGGGACAGAAGCCCTGAGAAAATGACTGTCCTTAGTCATCTGGTACGTGCCTCTGGGTGGTTGAGGGCAAGGAGATAGCATCCCAGATTGGAGGATTCTGATAAGAGGAGGCAGAAGAGAGCCTTGACTCAGGGCTGGTTGGTTTGCATATCAAAGGTATACTCCCTTTCTCCAGATTAGTAACCCAGGGAGAGACAGTCCCACCCAGGGTCCCAAAGCCCAGAGAGATCAAAGCATCAGAAAATTAGAAAAATTATAGGAAATTCCCTAGCAGTCTAGTGGTTAGGACTCTGAGCTCTCACTGCTGTGGGTCCAGGTTCAATCACTGGTCAGGGCACTAAGATCCTGCAAGCTGCACAGTGCAGCCAAAAATAAGTTAATTAAAATTTTTAATTCATTCATACAGTTAGATACTGTATGATTCCATTTATCTAACATTCATGAAAAGACAAAATTATAGAAATGGGAAAAGAATGGTAGTTGTCGTGTTAAGGGGAGGATCAGGCTGGAGGAAAGTGGGTGTGGCTGTAAAGAGTGGGAGAGAGGTCCTCATGTTGATGGAGATGTTCTGTATCTTGACTGTATCGATTGTGACATGGTGCTATAGTTTCGCAAGGGGTTACTATCCAGAAAACCTGGCTGCCAGGTACACAGGGTCCCTCTGCATATTGTGTTTCACAACTGTGAGTCTACAATTATTTCAAAATTAAAAGTTTAATTAAAAAAAATTATGGTAGAGACTTCCCTGATTGTGCAGTAGTTAAGACTTTACCTTCCAATGCAGGGGGTACGGGTTCGATCCCTGGTCAGGGAGCTAGGATCCCGCATGCCAAAAAACCAAAACATAAAACAGAAGCGATATTGTAACAAATTCAGTAAAGACTTTTAAAATGGTCCACATCAAAAAAATCTTTAAAAAAGAAGTAAAATGGATAATGGCGTTCATTAAAAAAAATACCTGGTAAAGGTGAACCACCTTCTCCTTATCTTCTGAACCCCAACCCCACCTCTCACCAAAGGCCACTTACATTAATATCTTCTGTGTAACTTCTTCCTGACTTTCCTCTGTATGTATTTATACACATGTGCACTAACTTAGTTGAGTGTTTCATAAATGGAATTAATGGATGGTCCCATGACTTGTCTAATAGGAGCTAGCTGGCAACGAAGGGACAGAAGCCCTGAGAAAATGACACCAACCTCTTCATTTCAAAACGGCAAGTAACAGAACTAGTGTGGACCGCCCAGTTCTCTCAATTGAAGGAAAACAGATTCTAAAGAGAGAAAGAAGCTCGTCGTCTGAGGCTCTCCCGGGACGCATGACTCATGGAACATTTCTGTAAATGACATCTGGCCTTGCAACTGCAAACCCTCTTTTGGGAGAGATGGGAGTGGCGGTTACAGAAGTGGATGGGGCTGCATGAGGTGCCTGCCTGCCTTTAAAAGAGGAGCCCGGACAAATGCATAAAGAAAATGTGGTTGTATACTGAGTACACATGGTGGAATATTATTTATCCTTAAAAAAGAAGAAAATCCTGACATTTGTATAATAACAACATGTATGAATCTGGAGGACATGATGCTAACTGAAATAAGCCAGACACAGAAATACAAACACTACATAAACCCACTTATCAAAGAATCTAAAATAATCAAACTCATAGAACATAGAAGGTCAGGGACTGGGCATAGGGAGGGAAATGGGAAAACATTAGTCAAAAGGCATGATGTTTGGGTGTGCAAGATGAGTAAGTCCTCAGCTCTTCCGTACAGCACGTGTGCTGTGTGCGTTAGTCCCTTATTCGTGTCCGACTCTTTGTGAATCCATGGACTGTAGCCCACCAGGCTCCTCTGTCCACGGAATTCTCCAGGCAAAAATACTGGAGTGGGTTGCCGTTCTCTTCTCCAGGGGATTTTCCCAACCCAGGGATTGAACCCAGGTCTCCTGTATTGCATGTGGATTTTTTTTACCATCTGAGCCACCAGGAAGCCCACTGTATGGCATAGAATTCATAATACTGTACTGTAGACTTAAACATTTTTTGAGATGGTAGATCTCAAGTGTTCTGATAATAATAACAGCAATAACAAAGAAAGCAGAAGGAGGCTTATGGAGAAGATGGGTATATTTATGGCATAGAATGTGGTGATGGTTTCACAGTGTATATATATTTCCAAGCTTAAGTTGTATATATTTAAAATGTACAGGTTTTTGTATGTCAATCATACCGCAATAAAGTTTTTTTTTTTTTCCAAATAAATCAGAAGAGCAGGAGGGAAGAGAAGAGGGTATGTACTTGATGGCAAGCACCAGAGAGCTGGGAGAAAACTGGAACCTTCAAAGTACAAATATACACACGAATACACAATACACACCTTCTAAAGCAACCTTCAGATCAAGGTGAACAAGGACAGCCACGGCCCCCCTCAGGAAGAGAGGGCAGAAAAGCTCAATTCTCATCTTGTTTCTGCCTATCCCAGTAAAGAGAATGATCTTCAAACTGGAAAGGGGAAAACAAAGGGTGATGCCTGGCATCTTATTGGGAACAAACTGGAACCTTCAAAGTACAAATATACACACGAATACACAATACACACCTTCTAAAGCAACCTTCAGATCAAGGTGAACAAGGACAGCCACGGCCCCCCTCAGGAAGAGAGGGCAGAAAAGCTCAATTCTCATCTTGTTTCTGCCTATCCCAGTAAAGAGAATGATCTTCAAACTGGAAAGGGGAAAACAAAGGGTGATGCCTGGCATCTTATAGGAGCTGGGAGCTGCTTATTGAATCAAATGCAAAGAGGAGATTTCAACAGACACAGTGAAGAGAGAAAAACAGCCACCTGGGCTGCTGGAAACGATTCTTTTCCCCAGAGCCTGATGAATCGCATCCCAGTATGTTAACCAGCCAGTAGCCTTCATCTCGGGGCTTCCCAGGTGTCGCTAGCGGTAAAGAACCCGCCTGCCAATGCAGGAGATGTAAGAGACATAGATCCCTAGGTTGGGAAGATCCCCTGGAGGAGGGGATGACAACCCACTCCAGTATTCTTGCCTGGAGAATCCCATGGACAGAAGAGGCTGGTGGGCTACTGTCCATAGGGTCGAGCACAACTGGACACGACTGAAGACACTTAGCACGCATGCACAGCCTTCATCTCAGGCTGTGACTGGTAATTTCAAGAAATTATGGAAGGCGAGGGAGGTGTGGGAAAACTGACCATGAACCACTCCTGACCTGATTGTCAAAAAGAAAGGAATAAAAGAAAATTCTAGAAAAAATAGGCCAGTGAATGTGGTGCAAATCTTTAGAAAAAGATAAGACCATGACAGCGCTGGCTCATGGATGCAAAAGGAGACAGAACACAAAACTGGAACCGCTCTAGAACTAAAATAGCCCCATGAATCTCGTTTCCATTTTCAACGAGTTATCAGATTGATGGATGCAAAGAATGTCTCGGGCAATACACTGATTTGCATAAACGTGTAAATTAGGCGGTCCGATGAGGACTAGAGGATGGAATTATAGGGAAATTCACAGCTTGATGAACGCTGTGCAGAATGAATTGTCCTGGAAGGAGGGCCAGAGTGGAGGGCCACAGGGCTCTGTTCTGTCCTGGAGCCAGTCAGCACTTCTACAGCACCTTGGATAGAAGCAGGTCTGTGCTCTTCAAATCTGCAAACGGCATGAACCCAGGAGGGATGCTTAAAATGAGTGACGATGAAATCCCAAATCCAGTGGGTCAAACATTGCCAAGATCATTTGCATTTCCTATTGCATCATTACAAACCGGGGAGGCCTGGCTTGGCAGAAGGAAGTTGCTGATGATGTACAGAGGGAGCTGCCTTCACGGGGGTCACTGGAGACATTGATGGGAGCCGAAGCCCACACATAACACAGCACGGGTTACATTGCTAACACTCGGAACCAGCTCCTAGAAACTCCCTGCACAGAGCGGATTGCAGCTGCAAGTGGGCTTTCAGATCTGGACTGCCTCTTTTAAGGGCAGGAGCTAGCTAGAGTGCATGCCAGGGAGAGTACCTGGAAGGTGAAGGAAGCAGGAGGGGTGATGAAGAGACAATGTCAGCTGGACCTGGAGGAGAGATGATCGCGGCAGGGGGTAGGGGGTGGACCTCATCGCAGGCTGCGAGTATATCAAGGCTACAGAGGAAAAAAAAATGGTTATCAGAAAGTCAAAGTGACTGTGGCTGGACCTGCCTCCCGGGGAGGGTGGTGTAAATCCCACCAGTGGGAAAATAAATTCTCTGTTGGGAGGGGGCCGCCGCAGGAGGACTAGGAGCTGGATCTGTAAGCCTGAATCCAGGTGGTGCTCTGGTGTGAACCGCCCTCCTTCCTTGCTGCCATACGGATGCTCCTGTGATGTCTGCAGAAAACGACCCGAGTTTCTGAACCTCAGAGGCTGTGTGAGGACAATGAGGGGGAGGTTGAGGTGATTGGTTCCCACGGCCCAGCCAGCGAAGGCAGAGCATCCCCAGGAAGTTCCAGCGGGAGGTGGGGTGCCACCACATGCCGGAGGAGTTTGAGGCAAGTTTTTCCAAAGTTCGGCAAACAAAGCGGTTTGACCCGAGTTTGGTGCTGCTCCCTAGAGAGAAGTAGGGAGCAGGAGGAAGCCAGAGCCGGGAGAGCCTTCTGACACCCGGTGCAGGGATCTGACGATGGACCCCTGCGGGCAGCTGTCCATCCTCCTGAAGTTTCAGAAGAGGGCAGCCACCTGACGTGAGTGCTGGTGGGGATCCTTTCTGTTTGTTTCTAAAGATTTTTTTTTTTTTAATGTGGACCATTGTTTAAAGACTTTATTGAATTTGCCACAACACCGCTTCTGCTTCACGTCTTGACCCTTTGGGCACAAGGCGTATGGGACCTTAGTTCCCCCACCTGGGATCAAACCCACACCCCCTGCCCTGGAAGGAGGAGCCTTAACCCATGGACCACCAGGGAAGTCCCAGGTGGAAATTATTGGTGATGAAGGACCAAAGACCAGTTCAATTGACTGAAGATTTAAAAAAATAATAATGAGGAGGTGGGGAGTGTTGCCTCCCATAACTGGAAGTTCAGAATGTCCCACACCACTGGACCAGATGTGCAGAACATACCTTCAAGGACTGCTGTCTCTCAACTCTGCTTTCCTCTGTCCAGCCTTCCTTCCAGGCAGACCCTGCCCAGGTGCTAGCAGAAACAGCAGCCTCTGGCCCCCATCTCACCGTCCCGGCAAGCCCATGTGAGGGGCCAAGGCTTTCTTNAACATACCTTCAAGGACTGCTGTCTCTCAACTCTGCTTTCCTCTGTCCAGCCTTCCTTCCAGGCAGACCCTTGCCCAGGTGCTAGCAGAAACAGTAGCCTCTGGCCCCCATCTCACCGACCCGGCAAGCCCATGTGAGGGGCCAAGGCTTTCTTCTTTGTTTCTCCCAAGGTCCCAAGACCAACCCACATTATACTGATGCCTCCACCTCAAATACATCAGGAGTTTGGGGCTCACGGATTGGCCAGTCCTGGGCCAGGTGATCATCTCTGGAGCAGGTGTGAGTGTGAAGGCAGCCCCCTACACTTGGGGCTTGACTGGATGGCACAGGACAAGTTTCCGTCTCTGAGTGGAGGACTCTGTACCTCTCGAGGGTTCCAAGACCCAAAGAAGAGCCAAGCGTACAGCAAGACCTGAGCAAATCACGGGTGGTGGTTCGGTCGCTCAGTCCTGTCTGACTCTTTGTGACCCCATGGACTGCAGCACGCCAGGCTCCTCTGTCATTCACTATCTCCCAGAGTGTGCTCAAACTCATGTCCATCCAAGTCAGTGATGCCATCCTATCATCTCATCCTCTGTCATCCGCTTCTCCTCCTGCCTTCAACCTTCCCCAACATCAGGGTCTTTTCCAATGAGTTGTTTCTTTGCATCAAGTGGCCAAAATATTGGAGCTTCAGCTTCAGCATCAGTCCTTCCAGTGAATATTCAGGGTTGATTTATTTTAGGATGTACTGGTTTGATCTCCTTGCTGTCCAAGGGATTCTCAAGAGGTTAGTTGACTTAGAAGCACAGTACCAGATTTTCTGTCGTCCCTGTTCACATTCTTACCAGACTTGGTCTTCAGATGAGTTAGAGTCTCTTGTGCCTGTTTAAATTACTGCCCCTCCCCATTTTAAAAACAGTTTTGCTAAGATAAGGCCAGAACTTTCTTGCTTTGGGCTCAAGGCCATTCCAAAATTCCTGGCACACCGAACAAGCACAAAATACACTTCAGAAGAGTCTTAAGGTTTCAGGCAGGGCAGAGCTAGACAAAGGTTTCAGACTGTACAACAGATGACGCTTCAGAGGAAGGTGGAGGAAGGGTTCATTATGTACCACAGCTGCTTGACTCTGAGCCGGAATGATTCCAGCTCTGACTCTGGAGGCCAAATTGAAAATTCAGAGTCTTAACCACTGGACTTCCAGGGGAGACCCCATAAGCATTCTTTGTTTTGTTTGTATCTTTCTTTTTATTTTTTATATTATGAAAATATGACAACACATTTTAGGAGACTTGGAAAATACAAAACAAAGTTATATATGGTTCCACTATATGTTACAGTTGTTTGTTTTAAGTAGATAAATTAAGATTTTTACTTGGAGTTTCAATATCAAGGGCTTCCCTGGTGACTCAGATAGTAAAGAGTCTGCCTGCAGTGTGGGAGACCTGGGTTCGATCCCTGGATGGGGAAGATTCCCTGGAGAAGGAAATGGCAACCCATTACTCCAGTACTCTTGTCTGGAAAAATCCCATGGATGGAGGAGCCTGGTCAGCTACAATCTACGGGGTCGCAAAGAGTTGGACATGACTGAGCAACTTCTCTCAATATCAAACTCTCAGAAATTAATAGAATAAATGTATAAAGAAGTAGAAGACTATAGCAGACCCGAAAAGCATTATCAACCAATTTGGCATAATTCGCCTAAATATTCTTAACACCATCCTTTCCCGGCAACCTGCCCCTGGTTCCAGCCTCAGTGTTTCTCGGGCGAGCTGGCTGATGCCCCCTCCTGCTTCCCTGCCCCCTCACCACTTGTCATCTGCACCACCATCTGTGCGAACTTTCTCAAAAGTCAACGGTGGCCCTCCCTCCTCTTCTGAAAACTCTCTTGCGGCTTCACCCCACCTTCTTTTTTACAATTGAGATGAAATGCGTATAAGATTGCATTAACCACATTAACCTGTGCAGTCCATCGAGGGCTGTGCAGGCATTAGGTACATTCACAGTGTTGTGCATGCCTCACCACCATCTGGCTCCAAACACTTCACCATCCCAAACGGAAACCCTGCACCCGTTAGCAGTCGCTTTTCCATTTTCTGCTCTCCCAGACCTCAGGCAACCACCATTTGCTTTCTGTTTCTACAGACTTGCCTATTCTGAACATTTCACATGAAGGGGACCTTACAATATATGGCCTTTTGTGTCTGGCTTAGGCTTCTGCCTACAGTGCAGAAGACCAGCGTTCAGTCTCTGGGTCAGGAAAATCCTCTGGAGGAGGGCATGGCAACCCACTCCAGTATTCTTGCCTGGAGTATCCCATGGTCAGAGGAGCTGGGCAGGCTACAGTCCATAGGGTCGCAAAGAGTCGGACACGACTGAGCAACTTAGCACGCACACACGTGTGATCTTGGGCTCTGACTTCTTTCAGAACACAGCACCGGTCTGTTGAAGTGGTTTCACTGCAGCATCTCCAGTATCGTCTCTGCATGGCGTTTGGGACGCTGTCTCCGCCAGCTGCCAGCAGGCTCAGGGACACCCCCTAAGAAGAGTCAGGACGGGTAGTGACAAGGGGTGGTGAGAGCGTGTCACCTGCTCATGCAAGGTGACATGCAGCCAATAAAGAATTGGCTGGCCTTTGTTCCTGGGAGGCATCTCCTGAGTGGTAGGCACGCCTTCACTATTCACGGTGGGTCCTGATGTTTGCGCCACAGAGCTGACCCTGGGTGAGCACAGACCAAGCCAGAAAGACCAGCCGCGCGGTTAGAGGGAGCTTGACCTCATCCGTCCTGCCTCCATAATGAAGCCCCGGGAGAAGCTCTGGACATCGGGCGAGTTTCCTGGTCAGTGATCACACATCCTCGTGCCCGGAGGACACAGAAGCTTTGCATCTGGAACTCTCTGAGAAGACCTCACGCTGAGTGTCTCTCCTTGTGGCTGGCTCTGATTTGAATCCTTGGTAATAAAATTGCCGTCATCCGAGCAGTGCTTTCCTAAGTTCTGCTAGCTGGCTTAGTGAATTATTGAACCTGAGGGGTACATCTCAGATTTGGGGGGCTAGGCGTCCTGAGATCCCGGAGTCTTGTGACTGGTGTCCGAGGGGGGCAGTCTTGTAGGACTCACCTCTTACCTGTGAAGTCGGTGTTGATGTGGGTAGTCGGGGTGACCATCGCACTCTGGGTGTCACCCCCAGGTCCCCCTCCCTGATGCTGTTAGTATAAAGCTGCTCAGAATGGAGAGCAGGGGGACACAGGGGGAGATACTCGCGCTTTTTGCCTATTGGCCACTTTGAGAAATCCTTCCTCGTTTGCTAAAAAGCAAACTGCTGGTTACGATTGAAGAGGAAATCCAGAAAAACGTGGACCCTGAAGGCTTTGAAGTTGGGCTGGGTCATTCACCTCCTTAGGTCAGAAAGCAGACCCCGCGGGCGGGCGAACCAGCGTCACCATCACACCATTGACCTCCCCCCAAGCAGCTTATCAACGAGGGAAATTTAATGAGCTCACGTCCTGGGCCTCTCCTGGGCGAGTGTAGGGGATGGTGTGAGAGAGAATGAGTGCCGGAAAGATGACGGGGTGTGCAAAAGCTAACAGGAAACGCTCCTGCGCTGATCTTTGCAGTTTGCGGTGGTAGCTTGGAAGAGAGGCTGCCCAGCAAAGTCATCAGGAAAGGTGCTGGAGGCCAGGTGGGGCCACAGATGGAAGAGGAAGTCAGAAGGAGGGACTGGGGACAGCCCGGGAGGGAGGGATCAGCTTGATCCAGGCACCCCTGGGAGGCGGTAGACACCTGCTGCCTGAGGGCTGGAGCACCAAGAATCTGGGTTCTTACACTGGCTCTCAGAGCAACCCTGAGCTCTGGCATTATCCCCATTTAACAGATGGGAAAACGGAGGCCCAGGGGTGTTAGAGGAAGTCTCCTCAACCGGGTATTCACACCAGGATCCTGGCAGACTTGAAACTCAGTAAGCTGACATCTTCCTCTTCCACCCATGACAGAGGGCTATCCCATCAGTCTCAAGGCCTGAACTTCAAAACAATTTCTAGAGCAGAAGGCATGACTCTCCTTCGTGGCACCTCCAGGGTTAAGAATGTCTGTGAAAGCTCCTCCAGCGCAAAGTAAACTGTCAGAGAAGCAGCCAAGTTCTGGAAATCAGACCTAGGGAAAAGGAAACTTCAAATTACACATGAGACCACAGAAGGTCTCCACATTTCCCAAAGCCCGAAACTCAGCAGGACCCAGGATGCTTCCTAGATCTCAGGGTGGGACTGGTGAGCCCACCTGATTGAGGGGTGAACTGAATACCATCTGGGGCTGCTAAATCTTCGTTTGCCCAATCCAGCTGTAAGCACAGTGCTGACCCAAGAGGGCTGCTCAGAGCCTATGATTGGGGCCACGTGGAGAGCAAATTAAAAGCTTTCTGGATCTCAAGTTGCTCTTATAAAACAATGTTTTTAGGAGTTAAGTAATTAATCCAAACACACATGGGTTCAATTTCCTTGAAACAGAAATGGCTTCAAAAGCAAGAAAGAAAATGCCCAGGGACAAATTGCCTCTGAGTTTTGTGATCCCCAAGCTTGTGAGAAGGATGGCCAAGCTATTACCCTGCTCCCCATGACACCAGAGCCCTCCCCACACCTGGTCTTGGAAGAGGGACAGGGGCTCTGGGGTAATCTCTTGCTAACCTGCTGCCCCGCACCGGGGGTGGAGAAGGGAAAGAGCTCACTTCCCGGGCGGACGGGCAGGGACCCAAGCCCCCCACTTTCATGTGGACTGTCTTTGGGCAAAAAGGATACGAACAAGGAAATGAAACAAACAAGCCCCCTGGATCCTGGGGCTCTTTCTCTGCAGAAGGCTTTCTTCCTTCTGATTTTCCTTGAGGCAAAGGAAGGGATTTCAAAGCCTTGTCTGTTTTCCCCTTGCAAAGTTTTATGACTTGGCCTCCACGATTCACTTGGGAGACAAGTGTTTTAATAGAATTACATCGAGACCTTTAATTGACCTCCCCAAACAAAGGAAATTAAACACAAGATGATGTTTGTATAAAACTTCTAAGGTCCAGCGGAAATCAAGCCATCCACTCAAAGTGCAAAAAAAGCGAGGAGTTCAAGGCTGCCCTCCGCGGGGTCCTACGTTCTGGTGAGAAAGAGGGGGGTGGGCTGGGGTGCCTGACGGGCTCCGCCACCCACAAGCCAGTTCTCATGTCACTCGGTTCCCATCTGAAAGGCTGGGGAAGAGAAGGTGAAGTAATTTTGAGTTTAGAAAGCTAAATGTATATGAAAGATTATGTTTCTGTTTTTTTTTTTTTAATGATGAAACATCGGACAAATGTTTGTGATTCTTACCTGCAGAGGGCGTGGGGCCCATGTGCTCTGACCGCCCCCGGTGATGACAGCCCATGATTTATTTATTTTTCATCCATTCCTTCCTCACCCCGCTCCAGCTTCTTTCCCTCCCTTGGAGAAAACAAGCTCAAAGTGTTTCCGTGAGATACTCCACTTTCACAGCTGCGAGGAACGGGACTCAGGGCCCAAGGCAGGTCTGACTCCAAGGCTACGGCCCTGCTGTCCACAGAACTGACCCCACCAGCAACGACTCCAAGCCGTGCGTCTGTCCCTTGTCCTCTGCCGCCTGGAATTCCAGACTCCCCCATCCGACTCTGTCCTCTTTTTCACTTGGACCTTGGACGCCGAGAGCTGTTTTAGACTTAACGCGTCCACACTCCTACCCTGCCGCCAGTCCACGCCCATACTCCAGCCTGCTCCACCTGGGTCTTTCCATCTGAATTAACAGCCTCTCCAGCCCCCCACCCCCACCCCCCGTCCACTTGCTCTTTAGCCTTCTCCTTGACTGCCATCTGTCACTCACACCCCACAGGCAATATGACAGCTCCCTCTGGAATTCAGGGGCTTCCTTCATAGCTCAGTTGGTAAAGAATCCGCCTGCAATGCCGGAGACCCCAGTTCAATTCCTGGGTCAACGCAACGTGGGAGACCGAGGTTCGATCCTTGGGTTGGGAAGATCTCCTGGAGAAGAAAAAGGCTATCCACTCCAGTATTCTCACCTGGAGAATTCCACGGACTATACAGTCCATGGGGTCACAAAGAGTTGGATACAACTGAGCAACTTTCACTTTCACTTTCACACCTGGAATCAGTCCTTCCTACCTTCCCCACCCTGGTGCGGCCACCACTACCTCTGGATTCTCCCGGACGCCTCCTGTGGGTCTCCTTGCCCACCCTCCCCCACCATAGGCTCTTCTCCAACCTCACAGCCAGTTATCAGACCACATAACTTAATCTCCAGTGGTGACCCAAGCCCTCACCCCCACCCCCATCTCCCCAGTCCAGGCAGTTTCCTTCCTCTGAGCCATTGTGCTTGCTCTTCCCACTGCCTTGAACGCTCTTCCCCAAAACATCCCACAGCAACTCCCCCAAACCCACCCCATCTCAGCTCAGACCTCCTCAGTAGGGTTCCCTAGATGCCCATCTCAGCCCTGCATTCCTCCCCCCACTGCAGCCCTCTCTGCTGTGGCTGACTTTTCTGCATGGAGATGCTCACCGTCTGAGATGTACTGTATTTAGCGAGTTGCTTCTCACGCCACGGGAACAGGGCTTTTTTAAATCCTTATTCACTATTGCACCTCATTCATGTGTAGAACGGCCACTGGTGAGCATGAGCATCTGTTGAATAAGGGCTTCCCAGGTGGCACCAGTGGTAAAAAAAAACCCCACCTGCCAATGCAGGAGACATAAGAGACCGGGGTTCAGTCCCACAGTTGGGAAGACACCCTGTAGGCAGGCATGGCAATCCACTCCAGTGTTCTTGCCTGGAGAATCCCATGGACAGAGTAGCCTGGCGGGCTGCAGTCCCTGGGGTCGCAGAGTCGGGCACACCTGAGCACACAGGAATCCACGAACTTCCACCTGTTACCAGGAGGTCAGGTCCGATGGCTGCAGGCATCCCCCAGCTCAGGGAGGAGCAGTCAGGACACAGAGGGCTTATCCGACGGCCCTTCTTGCCTCCCCCCACCACCTGGACCCGGGGACGTGTCCATAGCGTCAGAAAGAGTCGGACACAACCAACAACGGCTTAGCACTGCTGAATAAAGACTGCATGAATGAATGAGTGAACAAATGAATGGAGACAACACTGGCAAAGATCTCCTACTCTGCTAGCTGCGGAGAATGCTCAGCTGGGGCCCCGTGCCCTATGGGGTCCTGTGTCTGCCCCTCGTGGAGGTGCAACAACGGCACAGACCTCACCTGGTGCGAGCTCCCCCCTGACGCAGCCATCTCCTCCCCTGGCCGGGGGTCTGTGCCTGTTCACAACCCACCGAGTGACCTGGAGCCCAGCCTCGCATGCAGTGACCCCCCCCACCCGCATCCTCATTGCCAGGAGCCCCTTCACCATTTCTGTGCACTTGGCCTCTTGCTGAGAAGGTTGTCCTCCAGCTGTTGGGGTCTGGATCGCAGGAGGACTGGGAACTTGCCCGCTTCAGCCCCTGACTGACGGGGTGAGCGCTACCTCCTCAGCTCCCGAGCCCCTGATCAGGACCACTCTTGGCCGTGACCATCACCTCCAAACCATGAGCCTAGCCTAATCTCATGCCGTTGAGCAGCCCCTTCCTCCTTGGTCTCACTTCCCACTCCATGGCTCCACTTTCTGGAAACACCTCCTAACAAACGTGTTTCACATGAATCCTCATCCCAGGACCTGCTCATGGAAATCCCAGTTGAGGACACACCTTCCAGGGTCGTGAGAATTCAAGTGAGACTGGGGGCATGTACACACCAGACACTCTGCTGTGCGCCTTTGCCCATAGTCTCCTCCCAGCATTCCAAGGAAGGGACAGCATGACACCCGTTTAAAAGATGAGAGAACTGAGGCCCATGGTCCCATGATAAAGGGCATCACCAGCACTTGAATATATGTACTTTCCTGACATGAATGTCCTTGCCTTTTACCCCCTACGAAGGATTGGCAGCCTTGAAATGCCACCCTACTTACCAGAATCTTAACCACTGAATCATCAGCGAAGTCCCATCCAACCTAACACATTTTAAAAAAACTAGGATGTATTTCACCTTTTCACAATGAAATGGACTCAAAATTGTACCCCACCCCATCCCTAAGGAATTTGCTACATGCGAAGAAAGAAAAAAATCACCAGCACTTGAATATATGTACTTTCCTGACATGAATGTCCTTGCCTTTTACCCCCTACGAAGGATTGGCAGCCTTGAAATGCCACCCTACTTACCAGAATCTTAACCACTGAATCATCAGCGAAGTCCCATCCAACCTAACACATTTTAAAAAAACTAGGATGTATTTCACCTTTTCACAATGAAATGGACTCAAAATTGTACCCCACCCCATCCCTAAGGAATTTGCTACATGCGAAGAAAGAAAAAAATCACCAGCACTTGAATATATGTACTTTCCTGACATGAATGTCCTTGCCTTTTACCCCCTACGAAGGATTGGCAGCCTTGAAATGCCACCCTACTTACCAGAATCTTAACCACTGAATCATCAGCGAAGTCCCATCCAACCTAACACATTTTAAAAAAACTAGGATGTATTTCACCTTTTCACAATGAAATGGACTCAAAATTGTACCCCACCCCATCCCTAAGGAATTTGCTACATGCGAAGAAAGAAAAAAATCACCAGCACTTGAATATATGTACTTTCCTGACATGAATGTCCTTGCCTTTTACCCCCTACGAAGGATTGGCAGCCTTGAAATGCCACCCTACTTACCAGAATCTTAACCACTGAATTATCAGCGAAGTCCCATCCAACCTAACACATTTTAAAAAAACTAGGATGTATTTCACCTTTTCACAATGAAATGGACTCAAAATTGTACCCCACCCCATCCCTAAGGAATTTGCTACATGCGAAGAAAGAAAAAAATCACCACACCATATTTTTAACTGATTGCTTGCGTGTGCCTGTTTGGTGAGATTTATTCTCTCATTAATCACTGCCCTCCCTTCATTCATGTTAAATATAAAATTGATTAGGAAAGATCCCCATCATGGTTAAAAAAAAATAATTAGCTGCTACATCATATTGCCTACAGTGTGACAGAAAGGAGTGATTAAATTAGGAATATTAAAACCCCATTAATCTGCGCTCAACTTAAGCTCTGCTTGTTCATCTTGTGGTGGCGCTTATTATTTCTGACACTGAAAGATATTTGAATTACCAGCTGCAACAAGGTCACTGGCTGAAAGATGTCAGGTCAGCCATTAGTCAAAGGCGGGAGAGGCTACCAGAAGTGAAGGCTGCCCACGTGTCCGGGAGGCCTGTCCTCACAGATGTCACTCTGAAAAGCCGGGGACACCCCACCTCTGGGCTGGCTGGGGCACAGGCACCCTCAGACCCTTGATGCACACCTGCTCTCTATCACCCTCTGTGGGTCACCTGTGACTCTGGGGACCTGCCAGGCATCCGCTGGGCCGGCATCCTCTGCCCCTGCCCCACTGGGGTCCCTGCCTTTTGTCTGTGGGTGCTTGAGAGCCCCGCTACTGTGACAGGGATTACACTAAACTGGCCAATGTCACCTGGTGGACGCTTGTACCTGCCCAGCCTTTGCTGGACAGCTTTCATCTTATCTCATTTAATCCATCCACAGGCTTTCCAGTGGTAAGGAATCCAACTGCCAATGCAGGAGACAGAGACGAGGGTTCAATCCCTGGGTCGGGAAGATTCCCCTGGAGAAGGAAACGGCAACCCACTCCAGTATTCTTGCCTGGGACATCCCATGGACAGAGGAGCCTGGTGGGCTACAGTCCGTAGGGTTGCAATGGGTTGGACACGACTGAGCAAATGATGCCGTTAATCAGATGAGGGGCTAAGGTCATACAGATGGCAGGTGCCAGAACTGGCAGTCAGCCCCCAAAGGGGACACATTTAGCTACTTTTTAGATACTTCCTCCGCCAACAGAAACTGGAGTCCTCCTTTTGAAGGATGCTACAGCGCCGAGGTGAGTGAATGTGATCTGGGCGCACAGACTTAACCATTAGATCAATAACCATCACAAACCACGTACCACAGCCAAGCATCAAGCTAGGTGAGCTGGAGCCTCTCCCAGAGCCTGGCAGAGGCCCCGCAGAGCCGTCACCTGGGGAATTGGGGCCAGGTCACCAACAAGGGGAGAGACCTTCTCACCTCCTCATCTTTCTTTAGAATAAAAACATGGCTAAACTCTGCCTCTAGCCATCTGTGTCTGAATTTATTTCTTCTCTCCCTTTAACATCACTTGCTGCTCTGTAATAGAAGCCAAATCAGCCCCCAAACCATTCATTCCTCAGGCCCTGGCGGGAGGGGTAGGGAAGATCACTGTCCTGTTGGCAACCTGTGTTCCCAACTGCTGGGCCTGCTCTGTTTTCAGGGTTCCCTAACCCTCAACACCACCCCAAGGGACTGGACTGGACCAAGAAGGGGTCTCCCTAGGACAGCTGGAAGTGGCTGCATCAAAAGAGCAAAGGTGAGCGGAGCTGGGGGAGGGACTCTAGGGTCCACACTGATAGGGGTGTACAGGGGCCTGAGATGAACAGGGAGTGAGAGGCACTGGATAGATCCTTCCTGAGTGGATGAACAAATGAGTGGATGAATGAGTAGGTGAATGAATGAATGAGTAGCTGAATGAATGAATGAGTAGCTGAATGAATGAATGAGTGGATGAATTAACAAGTGGATGAATGAATGAATGAGTGGATGAACGAATGAGTAGCTGAATGAATGAATGAGTAGGTGAATGAATGAATGAATTAGTAGCTGAATGAATGAGTGGATGAATGAATGAGTGAGTGGATGAATGAAATCAGGGAGTAGGAACTGGGAAGTCAGGTTTAAGTCAAGGCAGAGAGCAAGAGAGAGTCAGGGCCAAAGGTTCAGAGTCAGGACAGTCCATGGGGGTGTGCCGGCCTTTCCTATCAAATCATGGCCCGAGGGCTCCAGGGGTGAAGGCCTCTGTCCTTGTCTGACCTTCGCACATGTCTTGGATACAAAACTGGGCTGCACTGACCCTCCACTCAGACTGGGAGCATCTCCTCTTCTCAGGCTCCTGAGCACAGTCTCGCTTCCCTCGGAGTCTTCCTCTCCAGGGTTAGCCAGCTGTGCTCACAAGAGAGCAGGCCTCCTTCTCCAGTGAGAGGCACAGCCCTGCTCTGACCTCCATGGCTTCTCTCCACCCTTGACCTCTTGTCTGCAGGGCCCAGAGCACTCACTCCTGGTCCCTGCTCCCTGGAGTGCCAGAGCTCAAGCCAGGCTGTTGAACTGAATCCAAGTGGGGCTGGAGACCTCCAGGGCTGCATCTCTGTTTCACTGGGGAGGACCTGAACCCTGGTGGGTCACAGGTTTTGCCTATACCCCACTTCCAGCTCATAACCAGCTGCTTAGAAGAAATGCATGGAGCTTATTTAAGAGTGGAATTCCGACTTGGTAGGAAGGGTTTTCTTATAAGGGACGCCTGGAATGGCCCAGAGTCGGTTCCTGTTACACAGTGTTCTCTATCTCTTTTTGATGCTTACCAGATGTGTTGGTGAGGGACAGGCTCAAGGGAGGATGCATGTGGACTTGGGGACCAATCCTTGTCCCACATAACCACAGTCATGAGCTGCCCGCAGCGCTGAAGTCAGTCCAGGGCTCACGAGCCAAGTGGCCTGGCAGGCTGGCCCCCGAGTCATCCCTCCTAAATGGCAGGGACAGAGCTTCCCCTGCTCCCCATCCCCTTGTTCTCTGCCTGCAGCAGATGTGGGGTTGTCCCCACCCCAGCCACAGTCCAGGACCGCTCAGCTGGGTTACTAGAAAGACGAAGACGCCAACCTGTGAAAACAGTCCACACTCCTGGTTAATGCCTGAAGCTGGCTATGTACAGGGGTGGTTTGGAACAGCCTGGGGCCCTTCCCACAGATCTCCTCAGAACCACCTCGGAATCAGAACAGGGAGCATGTGACAGCTGGACCAAGAGTTTACTTGGCAGGCAGGCTCCGAAACCCAGGGCCAACTGCCTGGTGATGTAACTTGCTTCTGGCCAGCGTAGCTAAGGGCACAGAGCAGGCGTGCGGGCACCCATTGTCCAGGATGAGGTTCAGAGCAGAGCCAGACCTCAGACCTCTCAGAGAGCTGGTATTGTCCAGGCTGGAGACCACACAGGGCTGCGTTTCTGAGAGTCAAATTTAAGAGCGTGCGTGCTAAGTCGTTTCAGTCGTGTCTGACTCATTGTGACCCTATGGACTATAGCCTACCAGGCTCCTCTGTCCATGGGATTCTCTACACAAGAATACCGGAGTGTGTTGCCATGCCCTCCTCCAGGGAAATCATCCCGACTCAGGGATCAAACATGCGTCTCTCGCGTCTCCTGCATTGGCAAGTGGGTTCTTTACTGCTGAGCTGGACCAAAGGAGAATTTAAAATGCGCCGAGGACACTTGGCTTGATAGGTTTGTCAGTGGCCTAAAAGATCCTGGAGAAAATGTATGTTGTAGGTGACTTCTGGGAAAAGGACATGAAAAGAATAAGAGACACGTCTTGGCGTCTCGGGGAAGGGCCCGGCGGGAGGAGAGTGCGCATGTGCGGCCTGGCTGCCCCTCCGCCCCTCCTCCCACCCTCTCCTCCTCGGGAGCCCAGGGCCGGCCTTGTTTTCTGGCCCTGGACCTGCATGGAGCATCACATTGTGGGCATCATGAGGCAGCCAGGAAGAAAGGGCAACGAGGAACAGGCCTGAGGGATCCTCCGAGCGGGAACCCGGCCTCCCAGACGGCTCCCCAGGCCCTGTGTGAAGCCAAAACCAGAAGGAAAAGAAAATGGACAAGGCAGCATGCTCCCGGCTCCTCAGATTTGAGGAGGATGGAGAATCTGATGCTTCCATGTTCTCGGCAGGGGCGTGACCCGGGTGGGCAGGGCAGCCCTGGAAGGTGATGCTGGGATTTTAGAGGGGAATGGAAGGGCTGGTGCTGTCATGCAGAGCAGGGGCCCACGACCTCTGGGATCCAATGCTTGATGATCTGATATAATAATCATAAAGTGTACAATAAACAGTGTGCCTGAATCATCCTGAAATCACCCCCACACTCCAGTCCAAGGAATAATTGTCTTCCACGAAACCAGTCCCTGGTGCCAAAAGGGCTGGGGACCCCTGATTTAGAGTGGTGACATGGGGATGGAGTTGTGGGAGGGCTGGTGGCTTTGAGAGGACGCTTCACATGGGAGGTGGCAGGGACAGGGGATGGGGCGGGGGGAGAGCTGTGAACCCCACTGACACTGAGGGACCCCCACGCCAGCAGGGGCTTGAGGAGAGGGAGGTCTGTGCCCAGGAAGGCATCTCCTGCTTGTGGATCTCACAGAGAGAGACTAGCCCGGAAGGCTGCTGTAAAGTCCAGAGAAAGGGAAGTAACCACTGCTGGATTGACCGTCCAGTGTGGGCTGGGGGAGACCAGGGGACCCTCCCCATGAGTCCAGGGCAGGGAGGGAGCTGAGACAGGCCCAGCGGATCCTGAACAAGGGCCTGGGCCTCCAGCTAGAAGACCAAGGCCCTGGTCCCCAAGCTGCCATTTCCAGTTGGGTGACCCGGTTACCCTCTGGGCCTCGGTTTTAGCATCTGGAAAATGGGTTCATTGTGAGGAGTGATGGAACCTGGCACAGAGCAGATGCCCCACAAATGCTGGGTGAGCCCAACTCATTTGCCTATCAATGCATGTGTGTGTGTGGGGGGGGCACATTCAGTTAGAATTAAAGTTATATTTGAAAGGTCCAGAAAGGTGATCCACAAAGAAAATGGGAGACAGAAATGGACTGGAAATGTGGCCCCAAGTTATAAACAACTTTGGGAAGTGTGCTCTAGATGGGTGTGGTATGTTGAAAAATGTCCCGCTGCCCAGCCCCAAGATGTGTCCGTATCTTAATCCCCTCATGGCTCAGCAGTGAAGAATCTGCCTGCCAATGCAGGAGACACAGGTTCGATCCCTGGGTCAGGAAAATCCCCTGGAGAAGGAAATGGAAACCCCTCCTTGGTATTCTTGCCTGGAGAATCCCACGGACAGAGGAGCCTGGCAGGCTACAGTTTATGTGGTTGCAAAGAGTCAGGCACAACTGAGCGCGTACACACACTTTGCTTGGTGGACAATTCGGATGCACCCTGCCGGGGAGAGAAGAGGAGTTTGCCCCCAGCTGGTACAGTCCAGGAGGGGAAACAGAGTCACAGACACAGTCCTTTAAAATGTCCCAGGGCAAATCCTCCACAGCCACCCAGACCAGCAAAGGTGGCTGCTGCAGGAGGCCCCTAGAAGGATGAAGCAAGTGAGCTCAGTGCCCAGCCTGGCTCCAGCCCCTGCTCTGTCTTGTTACCCACCTCCCCAGGCTCCCAGGCTCCCAGGCCCCCAGGAGGAGGACGCATATCTTTGGTAACATCTTTCTTCAACATGACTTCCTTCTGTGTCCAGAATCTGCCTCAGCCCAGCCTGTCCCTGGACGGCACCGTCTCTGCAACCCCTTCCGGTCACAAAGCCCCTGATGACAAGACTGGCTTGCCTGACCTGACGATGCTGGGGCCACAGCTGTGCAGAGAGGCCTCCTGATGGCCATGGTGATGGGTCAAGGCTGGATTCTGACTCCAGGCACCAAACTCGTCCCTGGGGGTTAGCAGCCAGATCGTTTGTTTACTCTGTCACTAGGAGGGGATCCCAGAGGGGCTCAGTTAACACTTGTTGTTGGGCTTGGATCTTGAGGCTGCTTCAGCTTGGAGATCCTAACTGTAGCACCCACCCTGGAGGATGGAGCAGCCTCCCTCCAACTCAAGGATACAGGAAGAGACAGGTCCTGATGGTGCATCCTGACAGAGCGATGGTCCCGCCACCGAGGGTATCGCCCTCTGCTGGGGAATGAGAGCCGCATGGGATTGCCCAGGATCGAGACTCACCTGGAGCTTCCCTGGTAGCTCAGTCGGTAAAGAATCCACCTGCAAGGCAGGAGACCTGGGTTCGATCCCTGGGTCAGGAGTATCCCCTGGAGAAGGGAACAGCAACCCACTCCATTAGGCAGGCTGTAGTCCATGGGGTTGCAAAGTGTCGGACACAACTGAGCGATTAATACACACATACAACAAGACTACAAGGCTCCTCTGGCCCAGGAGCAGAGGGTGTGGCCAAGCCATGGGGATGCTGCACGCACTTGAGACTCTGGGAAACTTTGCTCCCAGAGGATGGAGTCTGAGAGGGAATCACAGCTCACTCTGCCCCAAAGCAAAAAATTATCCCAGTGCAAAATCCTGCTGGGTAGCCTCCATCAGGGGCTTCCTGGAAATCAGCTCATTCCAGGGCTGTCTTCTTTCCCATCACCCCTGTTTCTCATCCAGAGCAGACCACTGGCCCTACTCTCCTGGGAAGCCTACATCTAGGCCAAATTCATAAAAATTATGCAGCAGTTTATTTTAAGGTGTCTACCAACGGCTCACTCAGTGGCACAATGGTAGAGAATCCGCCTGCCAGTGAGGGAGACACAGGAGAGATTTGGGGTTTGATCCCTGGGTTGGGAAGACCCCCTGGAGTAGGAAATGACAACCCGCTCCAGACTTCTTGCCGGGAAAATTCCATGGACAGAGGAGCCTGGCAGGCTACGGTCCATGGGGACCCAGAGTCAGATACAGCTGAGTACACAGGCACATACCAACTGCTCACCTGTCTTTCTTCCACCTGTTACCAGGAGGCCAGGTCTGAGGGTTACAGGTGTTGCCCAGCTCAGGGAGGAGCAGTCAGGACAATGCTGGGGGACCCAGGGCTCATCTGACGGCGCTCCTCACCTCCCTCTACCACTTGGACCTATGTGTCCTGGGGAGAGGCAGCTGAAGAGGGCCAGAGAGCCTCATGATCTGTCAAGCTCAGGCCTGCACCGGCCCCAGATGGACACTTTTATCATGTGTCCTCTTTGGAGAAAGAGGAGAAGAAAAAACGTTTTGAGTCTCATGCCAGGTTTGTATTTAAAAAAAAACCAAAAAAACAAAAAACCACCTATGATTTGTGCTCTTTCATCCCAGCTAATCTAGCTCCAGCTGGCTTGTTAGACAGAGTGAAGTCACAGGGACCACTCTGGAGAGTGTGAAAAGGAGGGCCATCACCCTGTGGTCGCCGCTCACTGTGGTCACCTGAGCTCCCTGTGGTCACCGCCGCAGCCCCAGGGCTGCCCCTCCCTTCTCTCCATCACAGTTGCCTGCACGGCCCCTTGGGAAGCGTCTGATTAGCAGGCACCCGCTTCCCTGGCCCCACGCAGGCTGGCTGCAGGAACAAAAGATGGTCAGGCAAACGCGGCCGGGGCTGCAGGCTGAGGCGTTGATGTGACCAAGGAGGGTCTCCTGCACCTCCTCCAGCGAGAGATGCAGGTGCCAGCTGCCGAGGGTGACAATATTCACGGAGGAAATGAGTCTCCCTAGAGAAGCAAAGGTGACAAGATAACACTTGTCATCTTTAATCAGAGACAGAGCCAGGGCAGCTGCTTCCGAAATAACTGCTCCAGCATCATGGAAAGCTGGACGCAGTGTGGCAAGCTGCTCATTTCAGGGGAAAATCGTCAGAGCCCAGGCTACAAACAATAGATGAGCTGCCCTCACGGTCACTCCCGGCTTCCCCCACCAGGTGCTTCATGAGACCTCAGCTCAGTGGGGTCAGAGAAATGGTTTGGAGGTGAAATAGCAGGGGTGGCCTTGCTTGCTGGTCCCCTTCTGGGGTCCAAGGTTGGTGGCTGGATTCACTTTGACCGGAAATAGAATAACCAGCTCCTTGCCTTGGGGGTGTGGGTATTGCTTTTCATCTCTCACTGCTCAAAGTGCCAACTGCCAGCATCTTCATCAGTGACGACATGGCAGCCGTAGCTCTTGCCGTACCTCACCTCGCGTGGCACAGACCCGTGCGGGGCTGGGAGGAGAGGCCCTGCAGGCACGAGCAGCTTCTAAGGCTGCCCTGGATTGGGTGGAGCAAGCGCAGTGACTGTGCTCAGTTCCCCCAGGAAGAGTCTCCCCCTGGACAAAGGACATTGGGGCTTGGTGCGGATTCTGTATCAACCCCCCAGCTCCCCCTGTTCTCCCCATCCTGAACAGCCCCCCGACCTTTGAACCTGCATTGCCAGCCCCCTTTCTTGCTCAGCCTCTTTACTGCCCCAACTGCTCAGAGAAGTGCTTCTGGCAAAAGAGGACACCTCCCACCCCCACCCCCCAATTTAATTTATTTATTTATTTTTGGCTATGCTGGGTCTTTATTGCTGAGGGCTTTTCTCTAGTTGCGGCGAGCCTTGGTTACACTCTAGTTGTGATGCTCGGGCTTCTCATCACATTAGCTTCTCTTGTTGCCAAGGATGGGCTCTCAGGGGTGGGGGCTTCAGTAGCTGTGGCTATCAGGCTCTAGAGCCAAGCTCAGTATTTGTGGGTGCAGGGGCTTAGCTGCTCAGCATTTAGGATCTTCCCAGATCAGAGATTGAACCGCATCTCCTGCAATGGCAGGAGGATTCTTTACCACCAAGCCACCAGGGAAGCCTGGAGAGGGCATCTTTGTTACTGCAGCTCTGTGCCGCAAAGTGGCTGCCCTCTCCTTTAACGGTGGTCCCTGTGGAGGCCAGTGGAGCAAGGGCACTCTGCAAAACCAATCCAAGCCAAACATAAGCCAAGCCGATTTTTTTTTTCTTTACCTTAAAAAGTTTGGCAGGCACGTACTACCAATTGGAAACAACATGACCAGAATCTCTCTCTTCCCATTTTGCCATGTAGAACTGGGCAGGGGGGACAGAGCAAGAGGAATGTGGAGACAGTTGCATTAGCCAAGCACCAGAGAAGAAAGTCACAGGAATGCTTGACTTAGGTTCGGAATAGGCGATGGGATGTCCACAGCCGGAGGTGCAAAGAAAAGTGGGTGTTTGGGACCCTGAGCAGCGTGCAGTAGAGCCAATGGACGTGGCTGGAGGCAAACTGCGGTGCCAAGACACTGAAGCAGGACTCGGCCTCCCACAGCCTGGCTGCGTGGCTTTCTTAAGCCGCTTGACTTCTGTGGGCTTCATGTTCCTCTGTGCAATGAGACGGCAGGACCCAACCTCCTATCTTCTTTCCAGCTTGAAAATCTGATTCAATGACTTGGAATAGATGGAAAACAGGGATCGTTCGAGAGAACACATGAGGCTACCTGCTCGTTTCTTTAAATCCTGCTCTCCTGTGCGATCTCTTGATTGGAATAATTAGGGATATCCGTTTAAGTTATTATGCTGGTCATGGTAAAGAGCTCAACTTTCAAACAATGCGTTCTCTTTTTACTATCTTTGACCTAGTAATTCCACTTCAAGGAGTCTGAATAAAAGTCGAGATATTGAAACAAAGACTCATGTACAAAGATAAGCCATTTATCCTTACTAGCAAAGATAAAAAGATAAAAATAACTCCCCAAATGGATATAACCAAAATAAATTGACATCCGGACTTCCCTGGTGGTCCTGTGACTAGGACTCTGTGCTCCTAATACAGGAGGCCCAGGTTCGATCCCTGGTCAGGGAACTAGATCCAACTGCAGCTAAGAGTTCACGCACTGTAGCTAGAAGAGTCTGTGTGCCACAGCTAAGATCGAAGCTCCCAAGTGCCTCATCTGAGTGGTTCAGCCAAATACGTAAAATAAATAAATGTATTGGCACAGCCATGAAAATGTCATCAATGATATTTTAAAACATTGGAAAGTAATCACGCTATCAACACAAACATACCCACATACATGAGAGATGTCGCTGATGGTACACAGCCTTCTCCTCTTGGAGGCTGCATTCAGACTCAGCATCCTTCTCAACACAGCTCTCAGAACGGCTGCTATCAATTACAGTTGGCATTCAGATGAAATCTACTACCATCTCAGTATGAGATCCTTCAGCAATAAGGATAGCAGACAAGGTCAGGATGAAAAAGGCAGCTAAGTGGAGATTCAGAGCTCAATTCACAGGAGGTCAAGTGAGGGCAGTTACAGGGTTATCATAGCCCATCGGGGACCAGAGATGGGCTGGGATGGGGATGAGACTATTGGAAATTCAATACATTTCCTGCTGTGTTGCTTGGGAACCCCAGGAGCAGAAAGTTGTGCTTTTGAGACAACAAATTGAAAAGGTCTGGGGTTTTCCTTGTTTCCCCTCATCCTGCAGGGGGCAAAGTATCCTTTGAGATGTAGCTGCTCAAGAACGCCAGGCTCCCAGGGCTGGAGTGGGTGAGGTGAAGGGCTTTTCTGAGGCGTCTGAGAATTGGTAGACTCCAGGGAAAAATTCCTTCTGAAATGGGTTAGCTGCAGAAGCGCAGTCACCATGTGACCAGCTATCACTGATAACTCGGGGTGCTGCCTGAGGGTCTCTGGGTGAACAAATGGGGAACTAGTGGTCCCTTTGGGCATCCCAAGGAGGAAGCTAGGAAGAGCCATGTGCCTAGTCCCTCCTCATTGAGGACTGATGCTCTCAGGACAGAGAGACAAAGAGGCTGAGACATGGACATCTACGGAGCTTGCAGAGGCAGGCAGAGGTACTCCTGCAGCTGGGGGACAAGTGACCCCATTGCCTGCATTTCAGATGGAGCCACTTTTCCAGGGGTGGTGTGGATCATGTGTGCCTTCCCCCCACCCCCAGCAGAGACTCCCCACTCCCCCATTGTGAGACTGTCTGACTGCAAGGACTGGATTTTCTAGATTAGGTCCTTTATTAACCCCAGGTTGGGAGGGAGACAGGTGGAGGCTAGAGTCTGCTTGGCATCTTCATTTCTTCTCTCCCGTCCTCCATAAATCCATTCCAAGGCGATGACATTTGCGGAGTGTATTTTCACGGGTCTCCGTAATCCCTTCAGAATATTAAGGCCACATTACTTTATCTTTGGTTACATTAACTTCAATTTTCCTTATGAGTTAGTATTTGGCTAAAAATTAATATAGTGAAGTTGAAAAGAATCTTACGATAGGAAAAAGACTAATTTCATCTCTGACTGCTCAGATCCTGGAGTACACCGGGGTTAATGTAATTAACTTACAATTTGAGCCCGGGTTGTGTACATACACTGAATCTCCCCGCTGGAAACGAGATTAGATTTTATTACTCTATATATCCTGGTTATCTTCACCGAGCCTGCTCGGTGCTACAATGAAAACGCAGAACCATCTGGTACTGAGCCCGTGCAGTTTATTTAAGGATTTAATTAAATGCTCTAAATGGAGAGCTTCTCTGAATTAACATTTTAAATGTGACTTATTGCAGGTTTAATATTGTCTTAATGCCAACCTGGGAAACTCCATAGTCAAGTTGTTGACGTTCAAATTGAATTCATTTGGGTGGCTCCGGGGGGACCCATTAATTAATCTAAACAACTAATGGGGATTGGTTCTGACTTTTGATGAAGATTATTTACTGAGACAATTTGCAATGAATAAAGAGTCACAGTAGGCAAATGCTTAATTGAATTCAAAAAAGTCTCATTGTGTTTAATATCACGGATGCATCATGTGAGTAAGCTTTGAAATACCATGAAAGGGGCGATTGCTTCAATCTTCTTAGCTGAGCACTAATAACAAAGCGAATGGGTAATTACATTTTCCTGGGTAATTTGCTGCTTGCAAAAGGACAACAGGTCTGTCTGGCTAATCGCTTCCTTGGAAAGAAATTTCTGAAAGCATAAACTTGGCCCTTGGATGGCAGGTGGCCTCACTGGTGGCCCAAAGGCGATGACATGGACAGATCCGGGCTGCACACTGCTGGATTCTCCCCCTCATGCGGTCAGGAAGCTGCCTGGATGAAAAGGCCTTCCTCCACCCTGCAAAGGCCCAAAATAGCCACCGCTTTCCCTCTGCTTTGCTGCCCGACCCTTGAGTGTCTCTCGTGAATCCGAATGACTCAAGCGAGGAAGAGCTTGTCCAGCCCTTCTTGCTCCCGTTTTCACCTTCTGGATCAACATAAGGCAGACCTCTGTTTCCAGGAAATTGGAAGGTTGCCCCAGCAACCAGTACACCCTCCACCCTATCCATCCTACACAGTCAAGGGCAGCATCTCACGATCGCTCGGCTCACTCTGCCCTTTCTTTCCCTCTGTTTCTCCAAGTTCGACTCAGGTCCAGCAGCATGGGTCACCAGGCATCTTGGGAATGAGGATTCTTGGGCCCACCCTGTCCCACTGAATCAGAATCTGCCTTTAACACAAACTCCAGGGGACCACGTGCACATCCTAGTTGAGACCCTTGATCCACAGCACTCTTTCTGAGGGTCTATGCCATACTGTTGAATGAGCTTTTCTTCTCTCTGGTCCTCCTGGTATCAGCTCCTGGGGACCACGGCTCAGGTCTCTACTTCTCCTGGATCTGCAGCGCCACCGGGGACCACAGAAAGCCATCAAAAATGACTGAAGCGATTGGTGATTTCTCCCCAAATCTCTCTTCAGCATGGCCTGGTGGGGGGTCCTCAGAGCCCACTCTATTGCACTGGGCACCACAGAGACCCAACCAGCCAAGGTCAGACAGCACCTGCCTCTACCACGACCCCCTCCAAGCCCAGGGCTTGGGGGATACTCAGCAAATATCTGCTGGGGTGAAGCTATCATTACTGTGGGACGATTCTTTACATCCACATGCTGACCAACAGCCCAGTGTGCACCAGTTCGACACGATGGCCTGTCCTCAAGGTCAGGGACTTGTGTCCCCAAGAAAGTCCCTGCCACTCCAAGTCCTGCCACCCAGATCTCTCACCTCCCTAACGTAGGTTTGTGAATATTTTCATGGAAAGTACACCTAGATTCTGATTTTGTAAAGCCTGGCCTAAGGTGATCTTTACCGGTGACACAGGCTTTGTTTGACAAAATCATTCACCCCTCCCCCGGAGGAAGCGAACTTCACACGCTTACATTTTGTTTCAGGCCACCTCCAGCTGAACCGAGAGCAGAAGGATCCAGGTCATAAAGAAATAAAACAAAAGTGATAAAAAGCCAACTGACAACAAAGAAAACAATCAACAGAGAGAAAGCAACTTAAGAACAGGAGAGGGTACCGTGGACCTGATAGGGGGTTGACATCCACAATATACAAGGAACTCCTCAACTCAATAGCAAAGCAAAAATTAAAAAAAAAACCCACACAGCCTGTCCTGCCCCAAGGCCACAGGTGCAAGGCCACAGAAGCAGAGCCCAGAACCAAGGTCACCTCTGAAGCTGACTGAGCCCCTTTGTGACCGTTGCCAAAAGCCCCCCGATCATCACCAGCAGGCTTCCTGATCCCATATTTGGCAAAAATGCCCACCCCAGTGCTCACCCTAAAGCACCCTAACCAATCACCTAAGGTCAACCTTCCAGCAGGAACTTTCTTTGTCTTGAGGTTATGGAAATTGGCTGCCAATCCACAAAATCCACAAATCCACAAGCACTCTCCCTGATCCATCAGGAGGTGGGCCCGCTGGGCTCACAGTGCCTTCATCATCTCCACTTTTTGTTCTTAGTAAACTCACTCCCTTTTGAAATTCTCTGTGTTTGGAAATTCTTTTCCAACCTGAGCTTGAACTGCCTCAACACAACCCAAATAGCCAAGTTTAAGAAATGGGCAAGCGAGCTGAAGAGACCTTTCTTCAATGAAGGCACACAGCCAGCCAGTGGGGACGGGAAAGATGCTCATCACCACGTCACTAATCGTCAGGGAAACACAGATCGAAACCACAAAGAGATGCCTCCTCGCGTCTGTCAGGATGGCCGCTATTAAAATAAATAACAGATGTTGGTGAAGATGTGGGGAAACTGGAATCCCTGTGCACCATTCCACCTGCCACGGAGAACAGTGTGGAGGTCCTGCAAAAAATTAAAGATTCGGGACTTCCTGATGGCCCAATGGTTAAGAAGCATCTTGCAATGCAGGGGATTCGGGTTCAATCCCCACTCAGGGAATTAAGATCCCACATGTCACGGAGCAACTCAGCCTGCTCGCTGCAACTACTGAGCCCAAGAGATCCGGAAACTGTGTCAAAATGAAAGGCCTCGAGTGAGGCAATGAACATCCCAAGTGCCGACACTAAAGCCAGACACAGACAAAGGAATAAATATTTTTAAAAAACACAACTAAAAATAAACTACCAGCAATCCTGCTTATGGGAATTTACCTCAAAGAATTGAAATCAGTACGTTGAAGAGATAGTTGCATGCCTGTGTTCCTTGCAGCATTATTCACAATAGCCAGGATATGGAAGCAACCTAAATGTCCATCAATGGATGAATGGATAAAGAAGATGTGATCTATTCGTACTAGAAATATTACGTATTCTTCTTTAAAAAGAAAGGGAATTATGATATATGCCACCACACATCACATCTCACGGATGAACCGTGAGAACACTGGGTGAAATAAGCCAGCCGCAGAAGAACAAACACTGTGTGATTCCACTTCCATGAGGGATCTGAAGCAATCAAGCTCACAGAAGCAGAAGGTCAAATGGTGGTTGCCAGGGCTGAGAAGACAGAAGAAATAGAGAGTTGCTGATCAAATAGTATCATGCTTCAAGTGTGGGAGAGAAAAGCGTTCTAGGCATTCAACCTACAACTATTGTGCTTATCGGTAACAATTATACGTAGTACACTTAAAATTTTGTTAAGAGGGTAAAAGAAAAAAGCCAACCAATAATGGCATTGCACCTATATCAGCTGCCTAGTTTTAGTGACTGTTCCCTGGTTATTGTAATATGTGAATAGGAATGATACCGGTGAAAGGTACCTGGCAGGGCTTCTCAGTCTTGGCACCACTGACGTTTTGAACTAGATCATTCTTTGCTGTGGGGGCTGCCCTGTGCATTAAAGAGTGTTTAGCAGCATCCCTGGCTTGTACACACTGGATCCCAGAGGCACGCCCCAAACCCCAAGATGTGACAACTAGCAATGTCTCCTTACCCTGCTGAGTGTCCCCCGGGAAGAATCACTGGTCAACAGAAACTCTCTGTATTATCTTTAATTTTATAATCTAAAGTTATTTCAAAATAAAAAGTTTATATCATAAAACCAAAAACATGAACCATGAAAGAAAGCATTGATAAGCTGGATTTCATTACAACTTAAAACTTCTGCTCTATGAAAGGAAATATCAACAGAAGGAGAAGACATGCTACAGATTGGGAGGAAAATATTTGCAAAAGACACGTCTGATAAAGGACTGTGACCCAAAGTATAAAAAGAACACATAATTCAACAATTAGGAAATAAGCAATCCAATTTTAAAAATGGGCAAAAGACCTTAACAGAAAGACACTTCATCAAAGGAGACATACAGATGGCAAATAAACATATGAAAAGATCCTCCATGTAATATTTCATCAGAGAAATGCAAAAATAACAATGATGTCTACAAATCTATTGTTGTTGAGTTGCTAAGTCGTGCCCAACTTTTTACCTCCACAAACTGGAGTATGCTAGCCTTCCCTGTCCTTCAGCATCTCCTGGAGTCTGCTCATCCTCATGTCCATTGAATCGGTGATGTCATCCAACTTTCTCATCGTTTGTTGCCGCCTTCTCCTCCTGGCCTCAATCATTCCCAGCATCAGGGTCTTTTCCAATGAGTCAGTTCGTTACATCAGATGGCCAAAGTATTGGAGCTTCAGCTTCAGCATCAGTCCTTCTGTGAATATTCAAGGTTGATTTCTTCTAGGATTGATTGGCTTGATCTCCTTGGACTGGCTGTCCAAGGGAGTTTTGAGAATCTTCTGCAGCACCACAATTTGAAAGCATCAATTCTTCAGCACTCAGCCTTCTTTGTGGTCCAACTCTCACATCCACACACCTATTAGAGTGGTCAAAATCCAAAAGAGTGACAATGCCAAATGCTGGCGAGGATATGGAACAAAAGAAACTCATTCATTGCTGGTGGGAATGCAAAATAGTACAGCCATTTTGGAAGACAACCAATTTCTTACAAAACTAAGCATTCTGTTACCATCTACCAATCATGCATTTTGATATTTACCCAAAGGAACTGAAAACAAGTCAACAGAAAAACCTGCCCACAGATTTTTTTTTTTAACAGCTCTATTTGTATTGCCAAAACTCGGGGGCAATCGAGATGTCCTTGGTGAATGACTAAACATCCAGACACTGGTTTTATTTAGCACACTCAAAAAGAAAGGAGCTATCAAGCCATATCAAAGACAAGGCAGAAACTCACATGCATGTTACTAAGTGAAAGAAGTCAGTCTGAAAAACCTACATCCTGCATGATTCGTTCTGGGAAAGGCAGATCTCTCTGTTCGGAGGCAGTAAAAAGATTGGTTGTTATCCACAGTTAGCTCATCTTAGAACCCTGTTTTTCAGAAATACCTATTGGGATTCCATCTAGCTTTGATTTTCCAGGGTCCATCTTGGGAAATGCTGTTCTAAACCAGTAATTCTCAACCAGGGGTGATTCTGTCTCCCAAGGGGCTTCTGGCAATCCCTGAAGACCTTTTTGGTGGTCATGTCCTGGCAGGCGGGGTGCCATGGCACACAAAGTGGGAGGAGACCAGGATGTTGCCGACATTTTACAGCAGAGTAACTAAGTCCACACACCACACCTCCTGAGCCTGTGTGCTGCAGCTACTGAAACTCGTGAGCCTAGAGCCTTTGCTCCACAACAAGAGAAACCACTGCAAGGAGAAGCCTGTTCACCATGATGAAGAGTGGCCCGCACTCTCTACAACTCAAGAATACCCATGCACAGCATTGGAGACCCAGTGCAGCCAAAATAAATGAATACATAAATAAAGAAGAGTTCCCACAGTTCAGGGGTTATCTAGCCACGCCAGTTGACTTTGGAGGGGCCCTTTTAACAGAGGTGGCTATGATGGGCACAATGGAAAGAAAGTTGGGCAGATAGGGTTTTGGAAACTCTTGCCAAACTCTTGCAGAGTTGCCGAGGGTTGTAAAAAGTTCGAGCCATGATTGAGGAGCAGAGGGAGAGTCGGTGGGCAGGAGACTCGACGGTGCAGGCTGACGCCTGTTATTTTGTTTATTAAAGAGATTTCGTGTCTCCCACTCCTGTTCACAGGTGTGTGAACCCAACATGCGATAGCAGAGGGGAACTATGGAACAGAGGTATGAGCAGAGGGGGCTCCAGGCTGATCTCTGCTCTCTCCACAGGAGCGGGAGAGTAGAGCCCGTGTGGAGGCCCAGCTGAGGACCCTCCCCACCCCTGGGGGGTAGGCAGTCCACGAGCCCACTGAGCGCCAGCATGCCGGGCCAGCCCCTCTCCCACTTCCGTCCTGTGACAGCCCCGTTCCAGGGCGTTAAAAGGAAGCTTTGCATGAACCTGGATTTTACTACATGTATCTCATTGCCAACCTTCAAAATGCCAAACGCTGCCACTTGCCCTGGGGGAAGTAATTTCATCTCTTACCCCGAATGTCACTGCAGAAATTCACTTCAAACCCCACTGACTGATTGGTTTCTCCTGCTTCAGCGCTGACTCGGATGCCAGGCATCAGAGACAAAGGGACTCACCTCTTTCTCTCTGTGCTCTCGGCTTCCTTTAGTATTAAAATCACAAGCTGCCACTTCCACAACCTGAAAGAGACGTGGAAAATAATTTATTCACAGGAAAAGCTTAACGATGATACATCCACATTATAAAATAGTGTGCAGCCACTAAAAAAAAAAAGCATTGAAGACTATTTAAGGAAATGGAAAAATGCTCACATTATGATGTTAGCTTAAAAAAAAAAAGCAGAATGCAATATAATCTCAAGTTTGTCAAAATAAACATGGAGAAAGAGAAAAAAAAGTAGAGCAAAAAAGTATAAAAATATTCCCTCTTATCTCTGGACAGAAAAAGTATAATTTGTTTACTTTTTTGTACTATTCTATAATTTTTCAGTTTTTCCACACGAGTATGTATTACTTCAATAATAGGTAATTAAAAGATCATTTTAAAAAAAGAAAGCGTGCATCTTATTTCTCTCTTCAGGCTCAGGGCGATGATGCTTTCATAAGTTGTGTGTGCTGTGACAAGTCGCTTCAGTCGTGTCTGACTCTTCACGACCCTGTGGACTATAGCTCGCCAGGCTCCTCTGTCCGTGGGATTCTCCAGGCAAGAGTATTGCCATGCCCTCCTCCAGGGCATGATCTTCCCCACCCAGGGATCAAACCTGCATCTCTTACATCTCCTGCTTTTTCAGGTGGGTTCTTTACCACTAGCGCCACCTGGGAAGCCCTTTCATAAGTTACATCCCCACAAGAAGAGCCCAGTCACCCTCTCCCCTCATTTATTACAAAGAACCTCTCCCAAATTAGCCCACAAAGGACATCTTCAGGAGACTTCTTTCTGCTAGCAGGAGTGAGCAGAAGGGGCCACTTGGGAAAACACACATGGCTCGTTGCTGCCAAGCCAGAGGCACAAAAGTACTTTACCAGCATGAACAATTTTCTTTTTTTTAAATTTTACTTTACAATACTGTATTGGTTTTGCCATACATTGACATGAATCAGCCACGGGTGTACATGAGCTCCCAAAATCCTGAACCCCCCCTCCCACCTCCCTCCCCATATGATCTCTCTGGGTCATCCCAGTGCACCAGCCCCAAGCATCCTGTATCCTGTATCGAACCTAGACTGGCGATTCGTTTCTTACATGACAGTATACATGTTTCAATGCCATTCTCCCAAATCATTCCACCCTCTCCCTCTCCCACACTTTTCAATCACAGAATAAGAGCCCCGTCCCACCAACTTTGACACCTGTAGAATCTTCCAGACCCAGCAAGATGCTCCCCAGATCCATGAACAAGTCTTAGACCTGATACCAGAGGTCAATGAGAAAGGGGAACTGGGTAGTCCAGTTCAGGGGGTTCCCTTGGGAGATAAGTCCCTTACCCCAAGGAGGGACTGGGGGGTGGCGTCTAGCTGCAGAGAGCTGGACAAGGAAGACTGCCCAGATCAGAAAGAAAGAGGCTCCATGAGCTACCTCCCTCCAGTCCTAGATCTTGGACCGTGAGCACCAGAAATCCGCCTGCTGTTTGCTCATCACCCTCGTCACTTTGCGCAGACGCTGGGGAGAGGCAGGTGAGAGGGATTCCAAGACTGTTGCCCCAGCTCCAATCACAGCTCCTTTTTATTGGGCATCTACACTTATGTGGTAGATACGTGCTAGAGATGAAATATCTGAAATATGTCTATGAAATACCTGGTCCCTGTCTTTCTTTCACACAGCACTTCTCATACTGGACGGGCTTAGCATCACCCAGGGGGACTCGCTAACACACACGGTACTGAGCCCATCTCCAGTTCCCCATTCAGCAAGTCTGGAGGGAGGGCCCCCAAATTTGCATCTGTAGCCATGAGCCCCTAGACAATGTGCTGCTGCTGGTGGGGGTCAGGGGACCCCACTTGGAGAACCACTGAGGAAACAGCAGGGAGGCAGCAAGCTTGAAAGCCATCAGTTCTATGAAAGTGGACACAGCACGGGGGACTGTCCACTCGGGCTCAGATCCGGAGGGGACCAGACTCGCTGCCTTCTGGGTGTGGGGCTGCCCAGGCTATGTGAGTGGCTCAGCGCCCAGAGGGTGAGACCCTCCCCCAGGAGGTCTTCATCTTGGATCGAGAGGACAGGAGCAAGGCTTGCTCTCCAGCCTTTGTTTCTCGGGGGTGTCTGTGCCCTGAGATGGAGATTCTGCCCAGCCCCAGCCGTCTCCGTGGCAGCCAGGTTGCCTGAGACTCATTGGAATTCAGGAGGCTAGAAAACACTTGCGGATTTTGAGATTTTGCTGAGGTTCAGAGCCTGGGGATTTTGCTTGGGGAGTTTATCAGAGTTAAGTCGGTGTAGGTAAAAAGCGGGGGCGGGGTGTGTGGTGGACGAGGCGGCGGCGGGGGAGCAGTGAAGATTAGTAAATTATTCACACATCTCTTTCTACCAGGACGAAAGCTCGCCTTCCACTCAAACATTATCAACACCCTTAGATTTTTTTTCATCCATTTTTAAAGGAGGTAGAAAAATATATACGGAAAAATGTTAATTAAGAAATTAAGCCACCCTTTTCCTAAAATATTGGGTTCTGCGTTAATCGCCTCCAGGAGGGGGGAAGGGAGAGTCCAAGCATCACAGGAAAATGGTTTTCATCATCCGCAAAATCCAGTGCCCAAAATAGCCCCATTGTTGCCCTGGCAACTAGCATTCGCTCCCCCTTCTTCTCCACCCGCCACCCCCCCGCCCCATCCCTTTGCATATTGCTGCATATTTCTATCATTCTTTCCAGGCACAGTTCATAAACAGGACGGCATAATAAAGAATGTTATCACCGATGACTTACAGCCCAGCTGCGCCCAGCGAGATAGGAAGTGGCAAGCAAATACAATTTCATGCAGCGAGGGTAACAGATTGATTGTGTGCCCTTCAAATGTGATGCCACTTCTTTAAGTCAGTCTAAATTCAGAAATAAAGTTGGTCTCGCCCTTTTCTTGGCCGTGATAGACAATACACACAGGGATAATGCCCGGGGGTCTCATTAGGACTGGAACGATCTTGCCCCAAGACAAGAGATTATTCCAGCAGACTCTCAGCCCCTCTCCCTGTCTTCCCCTCCTCTCTCTGTCAAAGGGCCAAGGCCCCAGGATGTGGTCTTTCTTGAATTAATTATCCACTCTTGCCATGGATTACTCAGGCTCTGATGCCAGGGGCAGAGGGGGAGGGGCAGAGACTACAGCAGATGAAGATGGAGAATGACTTTCCGGCATGTCCGAACCTGGGTCCTCCAGCTCACGGGGTAACAGCGTCGTCCATTGTAGCATCTCTCTCTGCGCTGGTTAATGCAGGGAGAGTGGGCTCTCAGCACGGCCCTCAAGAGCCACTTCTGTTCTGAGAGGCTTCTTTGAGGCCTGGGAGTTAGGGACCTGCCTCTCTCCTTGCTCCTCCTCCCCCAGGCAGGGATGTAATGAAAGAAGGAAGGAGTCCCCAGGGTACAAGGAGCCACTCGAGAAGACTGTAATAGGGAACAGGCAGCCGAGATGGGGGTGACGATGGGAGCAGGGCTGGAGGGTGGGGGAAGGCAGGCGTCCAGGGTGGGTCAGGGCCTGCACACGCCAGCAGTTCAGTGACCTCTGCCTTCTGTTCTCGCTTAGCCCCCACTGAGGACCTGCGGTTCCCCTGGGCCCTCAGGCGGCGCTGGCTCAGAACTCCAGGCCATCCTGGGACCTGGGAGGAGAGCGCTGAGGAATCGTCCCAGTAGGGGATGAGCTGGGGGAAAAACATCCACCATTCCTCCAGGAGAGCTTAGGGGCTGCCCCGGACCCAAGTACCATCAAGACACCATTTATGGAGCCAGCCTGCAGACCTGCTCCAGGGAGGGAGCCGGGTAAAGCAGGATGCCCTCCTGGAGCCCACAGATGGGAGGAGACACAGATGTTCAGTCCCTGGCTGGGCTGAACAGGCATTGCATATGCTCAGCTTCCGGGGTGGTGCCCCTTGGCCAGCTCCCAGCTCCCTCTCCTGTACTGGCTCTTGCTGATGGGATCGGCGGAAGGCTTTGGCGGTGTGGGCAGGTGTGCGCCTGGGGGTTGTGGTTGGGTGGGGACTTCGCTGCAGGCAGAATGAGCAGTGTTGGGGGGTTGCCACTCTGTGTCCCCCCCAGGTACTTGGCTCTGTCCAGACCGGATCCCAGGATTCTCCCAAGGGAGAGTTTACCGATTATCTGACGCCTTCCCCAAACCATCACGACTGAGAGGCAGGAAACAAGAAACTCTAGAGGAGGCCTCTTCACCCATCACCGCAACTCCTCTTGAGTCAGCTGACACACTGAGGCTGTTTCTTAGGCCCCGCTGCACTTTTTTAGACACACCTTTTAACTGGAATGAATTGGTGGTGGTGGTGGTGGTTTAGTAGCTAAGACGTGTCCGACTCTTGCGACCCCATGGACTGTAGCCTGCCAGGCTCCTCTGTCCATGGGATTCTCTAGGCAAGAATACTGAAGTGGGTTGCCACTTCCTTCTCCAGGGGATCTTTCCAACCCAGGGATCAAACCGGGGTCTCCTGCACTGCAGGGAGAGTCTTTACCAACTGAACTACGAGATGAATGATGTAACGTAAAGTTAACTGTTTCAAACTAAATAAGTAAATCAGAGGTTTCTAGTACATTCACCATGTTGTGCAAACACTCTAAGTAGTTCCAGAACATTCTATCACCTGAAAGGAAACCCCCTCCCCACCCTGTCTCCCCCCAATCACTGAAAACCACCAAGCTGTCTCTACAGATTTCCTGTTCTGGATATTTCATATAAATGTGATCACACTGATTTCTTTGACTTGGGACAGGCAGCGTCTTTGAGGTTTGTCATGTAGCAGAACTTCGTTCCTTTTTTATGGCTGGATACTATTCCACAGGAACATAACGAGGGCTGAGCAACAAAGAAAAAATGCTTTTGAACTGTGGTGCTGGAGAAGACTCTTGAGAGTCCTCTGAACTGCAGGGAGATCAAACCAGTCAATCCTAAAGGAAATTAACCGTGAATATTCATTGAAAAGACTGATGCTGAAGCTCCAATACTTTGGCCACCTGATGTAAAAATCCAATCCATTGGAAAAGATCCTGATGCAGAAACGGTTGGAGGCAGAAGGGGATGAGGGAAGCACAGGGTGAGATGGTGAGATAGCATCATAGACTCAATGGACATGAATTTGAGCAAATTCCGGGAGACAGTGGAGGACGGGGGAGCCTGGCCTGCTGCAGTCCATGGGATAGCCAAGAGTCAGACAGGACTTGGAGACTGAGCAACAGCAGCAACACTATTCTACTGTGTGCTCAGGTCGCACTTTGTTTATCCATTCATCTGGTGACAGACACTTGGATTGTTTCCACCTTTTGGCTTTTGTGAGTAGCGCTGCCGTGAACACGCATGTATATGCATCTGTTTGAATACATTTCTTCAGTTCTCTTGGGTTTGTACCTAGGAGTGGAACTGCTGGGTTCTATGGTAATTCTGCCTTTAACTTTCTCGGAAACCACCAAACTGTTTTCCAAAGCAGCTATACTGTTTTACATCCCCGACAGCAACAGGCAAGGGCTCCAGGTTCTCACATTCCGATCAACACTTGTTACCGTCTGTCTTGACTCTGGCCATCCTAACGGGTGTGAGGTGGTTTTGACGTGCATTTCCCTGCTGATCAACGGTGTTGAGCATCTTTTCCTGTGCTCCCCTGCCCCTCCTTAGGTGTGATATTGGTTTCTCTCTTTTACTGTCGTTTCCAAAGAAGAGTGGTTTGTCAATGATTTTTACTCATAGCATCAAGAACTACAACCTGGACTCTGGGGGCACTTGTGGCCCAGAACAGGATCTGGCGAAGAGAGAGCACTTTCTGCCTCTTTCCTCAGACTGTCCTGATCACTGAGCCAGGACGGGGAACTGCAGCAGAAGAACCGAAGGTTTTAAATAAAATATGTGGCATCAAATTCTCTGCTGCTGCGGTGAAAAGTGAACGTGAAACAGCTGCTCAGTCAGGCCCGACTCTTTGCGACCCCAGGGAGTGTAGCCCACCAGGCTCCTCTGTCCGTGGAATTCTCCAGGCAAGAACACTGGAGTGCGAGCCTGGATGAGAGGGAGGTTTGGAGGGAATGGATACATGTATATGTATGGCCAAGTCCCTTCAGTGTTCACCTGAAAATACCACACCATGGTGAATCATCTCTACCCCAACACAAAATACAAAGTTTAAAGTTAAAAAAAAAGAAAACTGGAGTGGGTAGCCATTCGCTTCTCCAGGGGATCTTCCTGACCCAGGAACTGAACCCAGGTCTCCTGCCCTGCAGGCAGATTCTTTACTGTCTGAGCGACCAGGAAAGCCACAAACCTCTGCCTGACGGGTGTGAGAAGATGCATCCCCGCTTTCTTCCAAGCCAAAAGGAAGTTTCTAGAGAGGAAGTTCCTTTCCATCTTTTTTCCATGCAGAAGGAGGTTCGTAAATCCTATTTATCTTTCTCACCTTGAGTACATATCTAAAAAAAGCAAAACAAAATCAACTTGGTATTCTACAGACAACGGGGGTCTTTGTAGGACAGAAAGTTTGCAGTTAATTCTTTCCTCTCCTAAAACCTTACACCCTAACACCATAAAGCATCTCTACGGGCCATCAGATGATCAGGCCCTGTAATCTATGGGAACATTAAATGGAGGAAAATCATGCTGAAAGATGACAGTGGGTCTCTGTCCCCGCCCCACCTTGGCGGGGGGAGGCTTCACTGCTCTGTGTTTTTGTCATCCCAGGTTAGACACCTGCCTCCCCTTCATCATTCTCCAACGTGAAAAATGTCCCTGGACACTGACTTGGGGTGTCTTGACGTCTGCCGGCTGGTACAGCCTGGAGGCTGGGCTTTGTCTGCGGGAAGACAGAGCCTGGTAGGGCACAGGCTGCCCTCTGTATCCTGTGTCCTATGAAGGTGCATCAGACTGAGATTCACTCCACCCCAGTGTCAGACGGGGGCAGGGGCTCTGATGCCCACGAGGAAAAGCCTGGGGTGTTGGACCAGGATGAAGAGGTTAAATTGGGTGGGTGGGCCACACAACTGCCTCCTGACCTTGAACCAGGCGGGCAATCTGAGACCTAGTCACATCCCTAATGAGCCCCTTCACCCCCAGCACCGAGGGCACATTTCTCCTGATGCCTCTCTTCTCTGCCACCCTGGCCCCCCAGGACACGGAGCTCATGTACGATGATGCTGCTTTGATGAGGGGAAGGGTCAGGGTACCGAGGAGGGGGCACAGGAGGAAGAGAGGGTGGCCAGGGAGCCAGGCTGAGCCCTCAGCTCCATCACAGAGAATCGACTGTGTGCCCAGCATTCAGCTAGGTACCAGACTCCTGGAAGGCAGCAGTGATTTATAAGGTGCCTACTATGTGCTGGGCAGGGTTAGGCACTTCCCCGAGGATCCTGATTGAATTTCAGTGAACAGTAATAAGACACACACGTCACAATCCTAGAGGAAAATGAGGTGGAGCAGACACAGGTGGGCGAAAGTGCCACCACAGAGCCTGGGCTGCCCATAACGACAGTCGTTATAAGGACAAGACTCACGGATAACACGCACCACACACTTGCAGCGTGCCAGGCGTGGCTCTGCGCTTCATCTGTGTTGTCTCACTTTTGGCCCACAGAAACTGATGAATTGGAAAACACAGTTACACCAACTGTAAAGATGACGTCACTGAGCATGATTTTGAGAATTTGTCTAAGGTCATGGAGATCGCAAGGGAGTGAGCTGGGATTTGAGTTCTAGAGCCTGTGGTTTTACCTATTAAATTACTGTCCTTCTGATGGATTGAGGATGGGGAGTAGGGAGGGAAGAGGGAAAAGAGCTCACAGCCCAAGGACCGACCGTCTCCAGGGTGACCTCAGAGGATGGGCATGGACAGGTGCTGCCAGCTGTGGGGTCCCATCCAGCAGCTGGAGTGGGGGGGATGTTCCTGATCTTCGAAGAGAGACTGGCTGCTGACAGGGGCAGTGGTCACCTCTATGTGGTCACAGCTGCTCCCCAAACAACCCACCCTTAGCCTGACCTCAGTTCAGTTCAGTTCAGTTGCTCAGTCGTGTCCGACTCTTTGCGACACCATGAATTGCAGCACACCAGGCCTCCCTGTCCATCACCAACTCCCGGAGTTCACTCAAACTCATGTCCATCGAGTCACTGATGCCATCCAGCCATCTCATCCTCTGTGGTCCCCTTCTCCTCCTGCCCCCAATCCCTCCCAGCATCAGAGTCTTTTCCAATGAGTCAACTCTTCGC
>SJYR01000228.1:513023-557002 GCA_006410655.1 Kobus ellipsiprymnus | reverse complement strand
TCCCAGTCTTGTTTTTGCTGACTGTATAGAGCTTCTCCATCTTTGGCTGCAGAGAATATAATCAATCTGATTTTGGTGTCCATGTGTAGAGTCTTCTCTTGTGTTGCTGGAAGACAGTATTTGCTATGACCAGTGTGTTCTCTTGGCAAAACTCTATTAGCCTTTGCCCTGCTTCATTCTGTATTCCAAGGCCAAATTTGCCCTTTACTCCAGGTGTTTCTTGACTTTCTACATTTGCATTCCAGTCTCCTATAATGAAAAGGACATCTTTTTTGGGTATTAGTTCTAAAAGGCCTTGCAGGTCTTCATGGAACCATTCACCCTATTAAAGTAGAGTTAGCTTACAATGTTTCAGGTGCACAGCAAGATGATTCAGTTAAGCACAGGCACATGTATTATATTTGAAATTACTCCATTAGAGGTCATTACAAGATATAGTTCCCTGTGCTATACAATAAACCTTTGTTGCTTTGCATATCAGCATTTTTTAAATTAGAAATATAGCATTCTATTCATTGGAGAAGGCAATGGCACCCCACTCCAGTACTCTTGCCTGGAAAATCCCATGGATGGAGGAGCCTGGTAGGCTGCAGTCCACAGGGTCTCTAAGAGTCGAACACGTCTGAGTGACTTCACTTTCACTTTTCACTTTCATGCCTTGGAGAAGGAAATGGCAACCCACTCCAGTGTTCTTGCCTGGAGAACCCCAGGGACGGGGGAACCTGGTGGGCTGCCGTCTATAGGGTCGCACAGAGTCGGACAGGACTGAAGCGACTTAGCAGCAGCAGCAGCAGCAGCCGCATTCTATTCATACTAAGTCAAACAAGCAAAATCAAAACGTCATAAAATTTTTAGTTAAGTAAAAATTCATAAGTTTTCTAAAATATATATTATCCATATTATGTGTATGTTTGTATACAAAAGCTTTTCCAATTTCTCCATCTCTTCTCTTTTTAAAATGTTCTTTCTCAAGCCTTTATCAAGTGTAGCAGCAGCTGGTTTTGAACCTGCCCTGTGGAGCATCTTAGGAAAGCGGAGCTGGGGGAGGAGGTGAACCAGAGGCCTCTGGAGAAAGGTGGACACAAGCCAGAGCCTCGGACTGCAGCCCCCATCCGTCATCCCTGGGAGGCCCGGAAGCTGGTCAGCAGGACGAGCTTCCTAGAGTAGGGGTCATGAGGATTCACATAGGGCACGCCTGGCCCAACGAGTCATCCAGCACCTTAGCAGGACCTGCTAGTGGAAGCAAACTGTTTTGAGTCTTTAGGGGGTAAAATTAAACCTTAGCAAGGTCCCAGGCTGGGGGTGAGTGCTGTGATGGCCACAGAGATGGGCCAGATGCCTGGACCGGAGGCTTCAGCCAAATAAATAGCTGCCTTGGATGTCCCTGGGAAGACCACACAATCACGCAGGGCAGATGTCATTGACTCTGTTGGAAGGGCACACAGTGTCTTGAGAGCAGAGAAGGGAGGAGATCTCCACGGCGGAAGGGGACGGGAAGGTCTCTAGGAGCAATAATATTTACAGAAGGTTGTGGGGTAAGCACAGGACCTCCAGAGACCAAGAGGCAGGAGGCAAGGGGATATTATGAGTGGAAGCTACAGTCTAAGCAAGGCCCAGGAGGTACAGTTTGGGGGGGTGGCTCTCGCTGGGCACTGGCTCCTCCCCAGGGTGTGGGGCAGCTGCGGGGTACCCGATGGAGGTGGGGTCTTGCCAGTTCATGAAAGTCATTGTTGTTCACTTCCTAAGTCATGCCCAACTCTTTGCGACCCCATGGACTGCAGCACACCAGGCTCCCCCGTCCTTCACTTTCCAGGAGTTTGCTCAAATTCAAGTCCATTGAGTTGGTGATGCTGTCTAACCATCTCATCTTCTACAACCCACTTCTCCCTTTGCCTTCAATCTTTCCCAGCACCTGGGACTTTTCCAATGAGCCACCTCTCTGCATCAGGAGACCAAAGTATTGGAGGCTCAGCTTCAGTGTGAGTCCTTCCAATGAATATTCAGAACTGATTTCCTTTGGGATTGACTAGTTTGAGCTCCTTGCCATCTAAGGGACTCTCAAGAGTCTTCTCCAGCACCACAATTGAAAGCCTCAGTTCTCCGGTGCCCAGGCTTCTTCCTGGTCCAACTCTCACATCCATACATGACTACTGGAAAAACCATAGCTTTGACTATACGGACCCACATGTAAGGCTAGAGACTAGCAGCTAGTTCTGACCTCTGCCCCACAGCCCTGAAAGTGTCAATCTGATCAAAAAGGAAGTGTGAGAGCACCCCCAGCTGTGACCTGGTGACAAGCAGTCCTGTGGCTGAGGTCAGTTGGCAGGGCTGTCACCCTCCTGTGTCCTGGGGAGCACTGAACTCTGAGTCCTAGTGCCATGGAGTGTCCTCAGTTTCCCTGGGACCCTGGGATGCTGGGCTACCTCCCTGGGCATATGGGTAACCCGACCTCCCAGATATGACCCTGTATCTGCTTGGTCTCCTCCTTGTCTGGCCTGATCTGTTTCTGCCTGCCTCCAGTTTTGTTTCCTGGGATATGAAGATGCAGTGTATGCTAGAGGAGATTCAGAGCACAGTGAGTGGAATCTGTCTTCCCAACTTCAGCCTCAGTGAAAGCCTGTAGCTAAGCTTGAAATGGGCTGTGGTGGGGTATCTACACCAGAAGAATTGGCAAACGTCAAGGTCCCTCCCCTACCCCCGAGAGCCGGTTGCTGAGACTTAACAGCATACACAGATGTCAGCATCCTTACCCTGCTGGGCTCAGGATGAGCAGGGCAACTGATCTGGCAGGGCAAGGGAAAGACCCTGGGCTGGGTCAGAGGGTCTTCCCAGAGAAACAGCGTATCAGCCGAGATCTTCTCCATGAAAGAGCTTTGCAGGTTCTGACAATATTTGCAGGTTCTACAATAGTCTGAGTCCCTGGAAGGCAGAAGGTCCCAACTGTGCCGCTTCACTTCCCTGGACCTTCACCCCCTTGTCCACAAAAGGGAAGACCGGGTGCTACATGCGTCCTTCACAAACCTGTGCATGTGAAACACCTGGGCAACTTACTAAATAAAAATGCAGATTCCCAGACCAGACTCAACTAACGAAATCCAACTACTGAGAGGCAAGCCTGGGAATCAGACCTGAATCTGGTGCAGGGGCTTCAAAACCACTTCGGGGGGCTTCCCAGGTGGTGCCGGTGGTAAAGAATCCTCTGGCCAAAAGAGGAGACATAGGAGACGCAGTTTTGATCCCTGGGTCAGGAAGATCCCCTGGAGTAGGGAAATGGCAACCCACTCTAGTATTCTTGCCTAGAGAATCCTATGGGCAGAGGAGCCTGGTGGGCTACAGTCCATGGGGTTGCAAAGAGTCGGACATGATTAAGCGACTGAGCGCGTATGCACACACCGCAACTAAAGGAACCCTGCTTGCTTGCAGCAAGGAAGACCCAACAAACAAACAAGCTTTAAAAAAAGAACAAAGCCACTTTGAGGCACACCATGCAGTCAGGCCCAGGACACCCCCCAGATTCCAGGGGAGTGATGACACAGCCTGCTAGTCAGATACCCATGTGAGAATTTGTTTTCTCTGCCCATAGACGCTAAAAGTGCAACAGCTGCCTGGAGGGACTTGAGCGTCTTTGGCGTTCAGAGGAGCCACGGCTTCTAAGATCCCCGCCAGCCTGCTGCTCAAAGATGCCACGACTAATCATCACCATGCTCTTAGGATGCACTGGCCCCTCGTGGGGGCTACATGAGAACTTGCTGGCCCATGTGCCATATGTAAAACACTTGGAAGGAACAAATAATTCCCACGCAAACAGCAAAAGGAGAGGCAATTTTCATCAGCCGAGACACCATAAATCTTTATATGTTTTATGAATCTCACTTACATTTCTTGTCCGACTTGTGCATAAAACTTCTCCAGATTTATACAGCCAACTGCATAAGTCATTCCCTTCCCCAATGGGCTCTATATCTTGATGACCTTTTAGAAACCAATGACTGCTTTTCTGTTGTTATCCATAATTGGAAAAGCACTGGAGATAAGAAAATTTATGGCAATGAATGATCTACCTGAGCAAAGCTATAAAGAACGCTGGGTATCTAAAAGAGGGGCGGAGGGGACAGCCCACTCTCCCTGTTTATCAAGTGTTATCTCCATCAGCCAGGGTCCTTTGCAGGCACAGCACCCACAGCAGACCCTGGAAACTCGATGGGGCTCTTGTAAGGCTGGTCAAGTCACTGCTGCTTGACACAGTGGTCCAGTTCCGCTTCTGTAAGAGGTCAAAAGACACAGTCCCCCTGCCCCCCGCCATCCAATTTCACTGCCATTTCCATGTTGATATAGACTGTGATTCAATGGCAGTACAAGACAGGCAAAAATGGGCAGAAGACCTAATCAGACCTTTCTCCAAAGAAGACCTGCAGACTGTCTACAGGCACATGAAAAGATGCTCAATGTCACTAATTACTAGAATAATCAAAACTACAATAGGGTATCATGTCCCAACAGTCAGAATGGCCATCATCAAAAAGCCTGTAGGTAACAAATGCTGGAGAAGATGTGGAGAACAGGAAACTCTTCTGCATTGTTGGTGAGAATGTAAATTGGTGCAGCCACTGGGGAGAACAGTACAGAGGTTCCTTAAAAAAGTAAAAACGGAACTACCAGCAATCTCACTCCTGGGCATATATCCAGAAAAGATGAAAACTCTTATTCAAAAAGACTCATGCACCCCAGTGTTCATTGCAGCATTATTTACAATAGTCAAAACATGGAAGCAACCCAAGTGTCCATTAAAAGATGAATGGATAAAGAAGATGTGGTATATATTCAAACAATGGACTATTAGTCATAAAAAAGAATGAAAAGTTGTCGCTTGCAACAGCTTGGATAGACCTAGAGATGATCACACTAAGTGAAATAAGAAAAAGACAAGTGCCATATGATATCATTATATGTGGAATCTAAAAAATGATACAAATGAACTTCTTTACAAAACAGAAGTGGAGTCACAGACATAGAAAGCAAATTTATAGTTACCAAAGGGGAAATGCTGTGCCAAGTTGCTTCAGTCCTGTCTGACTTCTTGTGATCCTATGGATCGCAGCCCGCCAGGCTCCTCTGTCCATGAGATTCTTCAGGCAGGAATACTGGAATGGGTTGCCATGCCCTTTTCCAGGGAATCTTCCCAACCCAAGGATTGAACGTGTGTCTCTTAAGTCACCTGCACCGGCAGGCGAGTTCTTCTGTTGGGGGAGGGATAGATTAGAATATGAGATTAACAGATACATGCAAGGATTTACTGTGTGGCACAGGGAACTGTATTCAGTATTTGTAATAAGCCTAAGGGCTTCTCTGGTAGCTCAGATGGGAAAGAATCTGTCTGCAATGCAGGAGACACAGTTTCGATCCCTGGGTTGGGAAGATATCTTGCCTGGAGAATTGCATGGACAGAGTCTGGCGGGCTGGACTACAGTCCATGCATGCTGAGTCTCTTCAGTCATGTCCAGCTCTTTGCAACCCTAGGGACTGACCGTAGCCCGCTAGGCTCCTCTGTCCACAGCATCTACGGTGCAAACCCAGCTTCCCTGCAGTGTTCACCCCCATCAAGCAGAAGACAGCCTCTTCCCAAATATTTCCTGCCATGGACATTTTCTGCCTGAGACGTACAGTGCAGTGAGGGGCTGCAGGAGTCGGGGGAAAATGTGAGGAGGGGGCAGGATAGCTGTGGAACCCCCTCCAGTGTAGGTCTCACTGCCTGCCCCACCCTCAGCAGGCACAGCTCTGGACCAAAGCCCCCAGAGGAGCAGAGATGCTTCTAGACTCTGCGCCATTTCATCTGCACACCAGCAGGAGCCATCTTTCCATCCAAGAGCCCGTAAACAACCTCCTCAATCTGCTGCCTCGGCAGACACCAGCCCTGCTCATCTCCCTTCCCCCGGGGTGGGGGTAGGGTAGGGGGGTCTGAGCCTGGGGGTGCACAGGGGCTGTGGGTCCAGCAGGGGTGGGGGGACAATGACAGCTCCCTGTGGCACTTGACGTTCCAGAGGGGAGTGTGCATGCATGTGCGTGCATGCATGTGTGTGTGCACGCGGGTGCCACTGCGGAATGCTGCCAGAGCAATTTGGTTTCCAAGGCAACGGTGTGAAGGTGCTCAGGCTGTTACCCGTGCTCAGCAAGTGAGAAAGACATGTCACTGTAGCCCCGGCTCCCAGCTGGAGCCCGGCCAGTTACTGCCCACTTGGTGGAGCAGAACCCGGAGGGGCTGGGCTGCCGTGGAACTGGAAAGGGGCCCAGGGCCCGGGAGCATCAAACCAGCCCCGGAGAGGACCTGATTGGGTCAGTGGGGCCGAAGGAAGGCTGGGTCGCAGGATAAGGATGAATCCTCAGCCACCAATACCCCCCTGTGAAAGCCAGCATTTTCCCCACCCTCTCTGCAGGGTCGGGGGAGCCAGGCAGGCAGGCAGCAGGCCATCCTGGGCCCCATTCCACCTCTAATTATTTTCCATGATGAACATGTTATTATGTCTTACACTCGAAATAATCAATTTGGAATCACCACTCTGATGAGTTAATGGGCACTTGGTGGGTGTCATTTGAGAATCTCTCTGCAAAGTACAATTCTATTTTTAACAGCGGCTGCACTGGGTACACAAGAGGACAGGAAAAGTGTGCTCAGGCTGCCAGCTCCCAGGCCTGCTCTCTCTCTCTCTCTGTCTTTCTCCTCAGTCCCGCTTGCCCTGCTCCTCTGGGCTTTGGCCCCATGGACTGGCAGTAGCCAGTGAAGTGGCTCCACTTCCTCTGCTCAATACATGGGTCCCTTCAGCTCTGCTAAGCCCTTGATGTGAGCTATAGAATGAAATTTGGGTCCCACCCCCAAATTCATAGGTTGAATCATAACCCCCAATGTGATAGTATCAGGAAGTGGAGCCTCTGGGAGGGGACTAGGTCATGAAGGTGGAGTCCTCATGGATGGGATTAGTGCCCTCAAAAATGAGACCCTGGAGAGCTTCCTTGTCCCTCCCACTCTCCAAGGACACAGCAAGAAGATGCCTGTGAAACCGAAAGTGGGAGATCATCAGATACTGTATCTGCCTGCACCTTTGTCTTGGACTTCCCAGTCCTCTGGAAGTGTGAAAAATAAATGTCCGTGGTCTATGGTATTCTGTTCATTGGAAAAGACCCTGGTGCTGGGAAAGACAGAAGGCAAAGGAGGAGGACGGCAGAGGTTGAGACGGTTGGACGGCATCTCCGACTCAGTGGACATGAACTTGGGGGAACGCCGGGAGATGGTGAGGGACAGGGAGCCCTGGCATGCTGCAGTCCACGGGGTCGAGAAGGGTTGGACACAACTTAGCGACCGGACAGCAGCATGGTATTCTGTTACAGCAGCCGAAACACACAGAGACAACGAGCCCGCTGAATCCTCCAAATGTCCCCAGGAGGAAGTTTGGACCAATACTTCCATTTCACAGGGAGAACACTGAAGCCCTAAGATTTGAAGCCAGAGAATCTGACGTCCCACCAAGCAGATGTCTGCATTATCTGCCCCACTAGCATGACCTGATGTTGATGAAATGAGAAGCAGAGGAATGTCGGTAGGTAGCGTATTTTCATTGCAAAGACAGTCCATGGAAGAATGAGACGGTAACTGTCAAGCATCTAAATGAGCGTGAGCAGAGGTGGGCGGGCAGGCAGATGAAACCTCGTCATCCGCAGCCAAGCCTCAGATGTTTGAAGCTCAGCATCCAATTTGGAATCAGGGAGGGAAACACTGAAGAAGGAAGTCTTGATGAGGGTGAGGGAAGGGGGAGGGGGCTGTGTTCTCATCACCGGCTCCCCCTGCACTGGGATTTGTTCCTATGCACAAATATTGCTTTGACTAAGAGACTCTCTCTCAGCAGGGAGGGACAGGGCTGCTAGAAGTCGTGTTGTCGGTGGACAGAACTGTGGATCTGACTGGCCCAGGAAAAGGACATCTCATCTTCCCTGGGGCACCTTGGATGAGGTCTCTTGAGGCAAACATGGTTTCCATCTATGTGCTCTTCCTTACCTCACCTGCACAAGGTCACTGGACCAAGGTCATCTTTATGACGATATTGAATGCATCGATGACGCTCCGACAGCCCATGGGCTAGGGTACCACCCGCCTCGCATCCCACAAACTCACCAATATCCACTCTTCTGAAACTACCCCTACTCCTGTGATCACAGGACTAGCCACCTTTGGTCTTCCTAGCCTTAGTAAGACAGACACCTGTCGGTTGCTTCCCTAGCATTCATATACACCCTAACCCAACAAAATTCACCTCTCAAGTGGGGGGTCTATGCAGGTCCCAGGAACCCAACTCCATTCCTGGGTCCAGGGAGAATGCACATGATGTAAGCTAAGCCAATGAGTGAGTTTCCTATCACTTTGCCAAGTGAATGGTCCCAAGGTGGGCTCATTAACCAATCCGGCCTAATTAATGCAAACTCAGAAGCTTTGCTTGGAATGTTGGAACAAGAGCCTCTCTTTCTTCCTCAATGGGTGTGACCAAGGAAGCATGGAGCCCTGGGGAGCAGCTGTCTGGGACCTGCTGGGGGCAGAACTGAGAGATGAAAACATACTTGCATGCACACACGCATGTTTGTGACCATGGGTTTTTTTGTTTGTTTGTTTGTTTGTTTTGCATTGGAAGGTTCTGGTTGCAGAATACGCAGGCTCTTTCCAGGAAAAGTGGCCAGCAGATGGCTCCAACTCAGCCTGCTCCTCCAAAGCTGGGCAGCTCCTAGATCCATTCTCTCTATTCAAAGACAACAGGAGGCATCTAGAGAGGCCAGAGCAGACAGGTCTGCTATCGCAGCCAAGCTCTTAGGAAGCCAGGCTACCGGTGCCCTGGCAAGCAGAGGCCAAGGGCTCCAAGGCAAATCCCAGCCCTCTCCAGAGGTGGAGAGCCAAGATGTCTTCATTCCCTACTTCATTTCTGAGTCCTCTGGTCACATCCCACCCAGGAGAGAGGAGGGGGTGGAAATTTTTGCAGAGCACCACTCTCCCGGGTGACTGAGCCTTTAAGCCGGCAGAGCTCATGAAAGTCCACGCTCAGGTGCTTGCTGGGCACTGACAAGTTCACAGGCATCTGTGGAACTCATGGGAGCCAGAGCACAGTGAGATCCCCAGGGCACCTTTCCAAGAACTGAGGTTCTGTCCAAGAGAGGGAAGGATCCGGAGAAAAGCTAGTTTGCATTTGGCATTGTGAAGTCTAGTGGCTCCCATCCAAGGGCAGTGAGAGGATGCTGCAAAAGTTTGCAGAGTCACTTCAGTCATGTCCAACTATTTGTGACCCTATGGATCATAGCCCGCCAGGCTCCTCTGTCCATGGGGATTCTCCAGGCAAGAATACTGGAGTGGGTTGCCATGCCCTCTTCCAGGGGATCTTCCCCACCCAGGGATCAAACGCGTGTCTCCCATTTCCTGTATTGGCAGGCAGGTTTACCACTACCTCCACCTGGAAAGCCTGCTGTAAAGGTTTGTAAGCCTCTAATTCAGGGTGTGACCTGTGAGAAACCCAGGAGGGTATGTGGATGGGTCATTCTGGTGCTCATAGGTAGTCTCACTGAGGAGCTCTGTTTCTGCACCCGGACACCCAGGTGCGGAGGGCGTGGCTCCCAGTGAAGCTGCCCCAGGGGCGCCAGCTGGAGTCCCCAGGGCCCCCCGCAGGACTGGCAGGTCTCCTGCCAGGTGCTTGCCAGGTGCTTGCCAGGTGAGAGAACAGACCTCTGTTGCCCGATGCATTTCACTTGGCCATCAAAGACAGCCTCACTCGTGTTTCATAGAAGGCTCCGGGGCCAAGCAAGGAGGAACAGAGCAGGATTTCAAGAAGCAAGAGCCTCAGGAACACACAATCTCCCAAGGAAGGACCAGGAGAGAACCTGGAAATCTCTATCGAGAACATCAGACTCCCAGTCTCCATATTCGGAGACTCAACCTGCCATCAGTATTTGATGGCTTAGAAAAATAAAAAGGCTATGTGTTGAATGGAAAATTCAAATACTCCAAGTGTGGGACAAATCACACTTATAGAGAACATAGGTACCCCTGTTACTGATCAGTGCTTGGGTGTTAGTACCTTGCCTTATTCAGGAAAGGTAGACAGTCCTCAGTAGAGCCAGACTGGCTTCATTATTACTAAAGCAATTCATCATCTGTGTAAAAGATTTTTCATACCTTTATATATGACCCGGAAGTAATATCCTAACACATTTAAAAAAATATTTCCTGTGAAGAGTTTTGTGGATTTTGAACTCTCTTATTAAAGATATGAAATGTATAACATCTTCCAAGACTGTAAGAACGACTGATTGGCATAAGGAAAGACAGAAATTAAGCCACCAAATTTCAATTTTAAAAAACTTTACACAAAATTGTCAGATGGGATTGAAAATCAAGTGTCTTTGTTTACTAGCAGCAGCCATCAACTCACTTCCTCTAGGTGGATCTACAGGCCTTTGTGAGGTGTCATTTTCACCTATGATCACCATGAAAAAAGCATTCAAATAAACAGTTTAGAAGTAGACCTTCAAGTCACATTACGCATGAAGCCAAAAATTTCAAAAAACAGTATAATCTACTTATAGTCCACAAAGGTACAAAGGTATTACCAGTAGAGAAAAGAGTCTTTTCAAGAAGTGGTGCTGTAAAAAGAAAGAAATGCTGCTATAAAAACTGGATATCTACATGCAAAAAACGATGACTCTCGATTCATGAATCACACCATATTAAAAAAAAAAAACTGATAGTGGAACATAGACTAAAACTTCTAAAAGAAAACACAGGAGAAAATCTTGGATTGGAAAGATTGCTTAGATGCAAATGAAATGCACAATTCACCAAGGAAAAAAATGATGAACTGGACTTCTTCAAAACTAAAAACTTCCATTCTTTGAGAGACATTGTTAAGAAAACAAGAAGACAAACCTCAGACCGGGAGCAAATATTCACAAAACACATATCTGCTTAAGGACTCATACCTGGAGCCCTCAAAAAACTCTCAAAACTTAATAATACAAAAAGAACCCAATTCAAAAAGAAAGGCAAAAGATTTGAAAAGACACTTCACTGAAAAAGATATACAATGGCAAGTAAACACACAGAAAAAGATGATCAACATTATTAATTATTAGGGAAATGTAAATTAAGACCACAACATGATATCACAACACAGATATTAGAATGGCTAGAATTTTTTTTAGTCTGACAATAGCAAAATGTTGGTGAGAATGTGGAACTCTCACACAGGCTGGTGGAGATGCAAAATGGAACAGCCATGCTGAAAGACAGTGTGGAAGCTGAGCATATGTATTTATACAATCCATACTGGCTACGTGTGTTCCCACAAAAACCTGTATGTGAGTGTTCACCATAGCTTCATTCATCATTATCCAAAACTGGAAACATCTCAAATGTCCTTTCACTGAGAACAAAGAGAAGAAATCATGATATGTCTACATGATGGAATACTATTCAGCAATAAAAAAAGAACAGCCCATAAATGCATACAACATAAATGACTGACTTTCAAATGTATTACAGTAATTCAGGGAAGCCAGGCTCAAAAGGCTACATCCTGTCTAATTTCATTCATAGAACATTCTGAAAGGCAAAATTATACGGAAAGGTAACAGATTATTAGTGTCCAGAAACCAAGGAGAGGGGAGTGCTTGACCACAGAGGAACATAAGGGAATGTTCGGGGCTAAGGGAATTCATGGTTACACATCTTAATTGGGGTGTTGGTTGCAACCCTGTACACAGTTAGCAAAGCTCACAGGACCCTCAGGGGTAAATTTTATTGTATGCAAATTCTACCCTCAATTTTTAAAAAAGGATACAGTCAGATTAAAAAAAAAGAAAAAAAGGAAATAGTCCATCAGAGTGACTGCATTAAAATATACACTTGGAGCAAAAATATAACCAATGTTTTATCAATAAAGGTGGCATGCGGTCAGATCAGGGTGCTGATGCCAAGTCAAATTTTAGCAGAACTAGAGTTATTTTCAAAGCAGTTTACCTTGCAGTTGTACCATGTGATCCCCACAGCCTCAGAGGTTTTCTTCCTTCTAAGAGGAGCAAATGTTGAAGGCAGGTGGGTTTTGCACTTGGAGATGGTGGGCAGGTGTCGGGGGAGGGGTGGGATGGCCCATAGCATCACGTTCCATGTGGTTCCTGCCGTGGTTTATCTGAGATGGGGCGAGCAGAGGAGAAGGGGGAGTCTTCACCTGCCAACATCCTGAAGGTCATCCACGGGGCCAAGAGAGACTCACCGAGTTCCCAGGATTGGTGACAGCCCAGGGGGGCCGGGGGTGTTGGGTGCGAATGTTGGAGCAGAGGGAGCAGGCAGAAGGGACGGGGACCCTTAAAGAGCAGAGAACACGGCTGAGGCATGTTGGGGGGATGGATGGAGACCACCAGAGGGACGCCATTCAGCAGCCTGCCCCAGGCTGTCTACTCCCTTCTTGGTATTCTGCGAGCAGAGCTGGTAAAGAGTTGAGATCTATCTACGAGGAGCTGGTTCCCTCCCCCCCCACTCCCCCCGCCCCACCAGGGAGCAGCCTGGCCCAGGAGCAAATAATCTCGTGACCCTGTCACTCCAACTAAGAGGGGTCACCAGGCCCTTTGACCTCCGTGCAGCTTGATCAAAGACAAATAAACTCTCCTGTTTGTTTAGGGAAAAGTCTGCCAAGCCCAGAGCCCTGGAAGAGATGTCGCTCCTCCCACCTAGAGGAACAGATTTCCCTCCCGCCCCAGTGCCCAGACGGGGTGCAGGCACTGGCAGAGCAGGCAGGAGGAAGCCCAGATCTCTCTTGGTCAGCACTGTGGGCCACCATCTCCAAACCCAGGCGTCTTGCTTTTATTAAGTGGAGGCTCCTAATAAAAGCTTCCACGGGAGGTCCCAGCATCTGGGGACACTCTTAGGGACACATATGTGAAACACTGGAGCCAGGGCAGACACTTTTCTGGAACAACCGGCTTTTGTCTTAATCAACCACTTCTGACTCCAGAGGGGTTGTAAAGACAGGGTCCTGCTAACTTCTTTATAGGCAGATTCTCATCTCAGTGGGACCCTCGGTGGGCGGGGTGGGGAGGATGCTCTGGAACATTCAGGAAGCTGTAATCCACCCATATATAAGGTTAGGACCACCTATAAGTGTCTCTACTGCAACGATGGCCCACCCTTTTGGGCTCTTGATTGGCTGATACAGTTGTCTGTCACCAACCCAGGGAGCCAATAGGGTGGCAGTCTGTGGTCCAGGTGTGAGTGCTTTTGCTCCTGGAACAAATGCCCAGGACTCTGTTCACAGGACTGTGTACAATGTAGTGTCCACACTCGTTGTCGTGACTCTGATTCCTGGTGGAAGGAAAATGCACATTCCCTGACCGTGTTCCCATTCACCAACGGAGTGAGTGACGTGGTTCCTGTAAGGTCTTGGGATGCACAGGTGGTCTCACTGGCCCCAACCCTCAGGGAAGGATCCACTTCCCTCATGGATGAGGTCTCCCTCCCTGCAGAGGGGCTGGGCGAGACACCTCCTCTTTGCCGAGTGTTTGCATTCACAGTTGGGCAAAGAGGGACTGAACCAGCTCCTCCAACACAGCCTGCTTTCTGGGGGCCAAGGCCAGGGGAGTCCCAGCGGGAGAGCCCTCCAGCTGCGCTCACGGGGGTAGAGACATCCGCTTCAATTTGCACAAGCAGCCTCAGCACCAGGAACAAGCACAGCATTTCTGTTGCCCCGCCCTTCATAGCAGCATCTTTGCTCTCCCATCGCACTGACATCCTCTGCAGTTCGCCTTTCAAAACCCAGGGGAGGTATTCATGGAAACCCCACTGATCTGGGCTCCGTGGGCACTCTGACTCAGCCCCAGTAAGCCCGTGGCCTTGGGCAAATCCTCGCGTCTCCCTGAGCCTTTTCCGTGAGGGGAGTGGGGTCAGGCTAGATGGTTTCCATGGTGTCTTCCAGCTCTCCGTGCATCCACGTCTTAATATCTCTCTGTACATTCTCCCCGAGTCCACATCTGGGAGAGAACAGTACGCATGCTCGTGTTTTCCAAAGGGACTCTCTCTCCATCCGTGGCATCTTTTCACTGCTATTTCCTACTTGTATCTCCTGGCTCCCGCTGAAGGAAGAACTGTTTAACCTCACTGTATAGCATGGTGATTATTAGCTACACTTTGGCCATAGAAGAGATTCCAGCCATAAATAATAATGATGATGATGGAAACAACAGGCGCAATCCCCTCCCTGTGTCAAAGCGCTGGCTGTTGCTTTTTTTTTTTTTTTTCCCACTCCACTCTGTGCCAAAGGCCTTCAGAAAAGGAGTTAATTAATATCCCTTGCTGTGGACTAATTCTCATTTCAACATGTGGCTGTCATTTCCCTGTCATCATAGCTGATTTACAACAGGGTTTAATTAAATTCTCAGTACATTATTCAGCATTCTCCAAAGACAACACCAGTGAGGCCGGGGGTATTTAAAATGTCACCTGCTGAGACATATCACCTCTTCTTAAATAAATATGACAGTGATCAAACTTTGGCTAATTACAGTGACTTAGTTATTTGTTTGTATGTTTTAATATTTAATTGCTTTCATGTTCATCCAATTATCGAGCAATAGCAAACAGAAATTAACTTTTTATCAGTGCGTTCCCAGCCCAGAATAAGCGCCCCAGAGCCTCAGTACAAGGGAAGCCACCCAGACTGAGAGGATGGCGGTCTTAGTCTCAGTTCAGTACACGGGTCGATCAAATTAAGGGACAACCCTGCCCACTTCTGCCCCAGCTCCCCGCCTGCCTGCCTTCAGGAGTATCCAACTCAAGACCGCAGGTTATTTCCTGAACATAGTCAGGGATTTGGTTCCACACTGCCACCCCATGGCCACTCAGCGCAATTGCCCCATCTCCTTCAGACGCTTCGATTCCTCGGAAGGAGGTGAAAGATAACCACTGGGGACAGACACCTTAGCCGGTGTCTTCAAGCTCTCACAAGGGCAACCTGCGTTCCCCTCACCATGGGAGCGCTGTCTTCATGCTCCGCCAGCTTTGAGGGCCTTCTGCTCCTCGTTAGACATTCCAGCATCTTCTGCCAAGGTCCGGGGACAAAGGCAACACCCGACAATGTGTCAACTGTGTGCCCTTTATACCGCAAATTCCAGCAGCCAGAGATACTGGCAGCTAAGAGACAGGGGCCAGGATGTGCTTATCACTAGCAAGGTTCTACCAAACCCTTACCCAGACCCCAATACGGCCCAACCCCCTCACTCCCGACATTATCTCCAAAGTTCCCACCAGCTCCCTCCAAGCCAGCATTTGACACTTCCACACTTACTTTTCTCCCAAGCCTAACCTCAGCATTTCAGAACCTCTCCAGTATATGTGTATATATATATTTTTTAACGGATGGAGAATTAAGCCCTTTCTGGAACTCTTCAGTGATTCCAAATTGGATAAGTAAGCATGGTCTATCTCTAGACCAACCCCACAGTCTCATGGGATGCTGGCTTAAAACGTTCAGCCTTCCAAAAATAAAAATAATCTTTCCAAGGACTTACATCTTATCTCCCCAGCTCAGCTGTAAGCTCCTTAAGGGCCGGACCCAGAAACTAGCAGAGAGACCAATCACAGTAAGAGTGAAAGAAAGTACCCACTGGCCTTCTGCTGAATGGCCCAAGGGTGGCCTTTGCAGAGTGTCTAGCTCATGACGGGGCAGACGGGTGTCATGTAAAGAAACTGGTGTGTTCATTGAGCAAATAATGCCTACTATGCACTGGGTGTTGGCTGTATAACGGTGACAACTCAAAGCAAAGTCCCTGTCCTTGGTGCTGGAGTCTGGGAGTGAACATGAATTATTATGAGTCATTGAGATGTTGTTGGGGGGAGGCCACAGGAGTGCAGTTAAATGAGATGACCCAGTCTGAGGAGCCAACAAAAGCTTCCTAGGGATGCCACGTCTGAGCTGACAACTGGGGAGAGAGAAAAAAACCTTTTTCATTTAGCAAAGAATAGGATATCTTCTGGAAATTTTTTCCTGGGGGCCCAGAGTTTATGCAAATGAACCCAGTCCAGAAAGAAGAATTCTAATTGGTCCCAGCAGGTGCTTCCCTGGTCGGGTCAATGCAACAGCGTGGCACCTGTGTGAGCACCTCCTTCAGGGTCCCCGAGGCCAGAGCGCACTGTCACAGCCGCTCTCTTCAGATCCGAGGGACTTCCACGTTCACATCCAGCCCTTATTTCCCTTTCCTCATAAACTAATTCCCCTTGACAGGCAAGTCCTTGGAGAAAGTGACAAGGCTTTAGCTCCCATGGCTTGGCCAAGAACCACTGAGAAGCCAGGACTGGGAGTGGACAGAGCACAGAGCGGTAGATGCAACAAGGCCGGGTGTCAGGGAGGGTGTGGGCCTCGGGTCCACGCGACTGCACTTGTTTGTAAGCACCCAGTGACCGCTCAAGGTCAAATACGGGCTCCAGGAGTCTAGAAACTCTAGCTGGCCTTGTGCAGACTCTGCGTGGCCCAGATGACAATGTCCACTGACCTGGGGTGCTTGACTTTTTTGGAAGGCAGCACAGTGTGGCACAAGGGGCCAGTTGTCCAAGGGGTTGGACTTCAATCCCAGTGCTACCACTTCCCAGGTATGTTACCTTGGGCATACACTTAAAGTAGACCTCAGTTTTCCCATCTGTAAAATGGGAATAATGTGAGGAGTAAATGTATAGGGTTGCAGGAGGATTAAAAGCAATAACCCACGTAGAGTATCATGTAGCGCCCAGCACCAGTACTAGTTCTTTTCATCACACCAGCCATCTTGTGGGGTGGCTATCATTCCCATTTTGAGGAGAGCAATCTGACCACAGGTCAGGCAGCTATGCGGAGCAGCTAGGAACTTTCTCCAAACCCAGACCTGACACAACCTCAGATGTGCCCACTTGCTGTAGTGTACACCACTGGTTCTTAATTGTAGTTCTGCTATGGATCCCTTTGACTTCTGGCGAAGCCTATTGTTGTTATTCAGTTGCTAAGTCGTGTCTGACTCGTCGACACCCCGTGGACTGTGGCACGCCAAGCTTCCCCGTCCTTCACTGTCTCCAGGAGTTTGTTCAAACTCATGCCCATGGAGCTGGTGATGCTATCCAACCATCTCATCCTCTGCTGCCCCCTTCTCATTTTGCCCTCCATCTTTCCCAGCACCAGGGATGCTTTTCCAATATGTCACCTCCTTGCACCAGGTGGCCAAAGCCTTGGAGCTTCAGTTTCAGCATCAGTCCTTCCAATGAATACTCAGGGTTGTTTTCCTTTAGGATCAAACTGGCTGATTTGATCTACTTGCAGTCCAGGAGCCTTTTCCATCACCACACAATTCAAAAGCATCAGTTCTTCGGCACTCATGAAGTCTATGGGTGTGTGCATGCTAAGTCATTTCAGTCGTGTCTGACTCTTTGCAGCCCCATAGACTGTAGCCTGCCAGGTTCCTCTGTCCATGGGATTCTCCAGGCAAGAATACTGGAGTGGGTTGCCATGCCCTCCTCCAGGGGAGATTATCGACCCACGGTTCAAAACTGCATCTCCTATGACTCCTGCCTTGCAGGCGGATTCTTTATGGCTGAGCCACCACGGGAGCCCAAGAATACTGGAGTGGGCAGACTATCCCTTCTCCAAGGGCATCTTCTTGACCCAGGAATCGAACCAGGGTCTCCCGTGTTGCAAGATGGTTCTTTGTCACCTGAGCTGCCAGGGAAGACTCATGAAGCCTATGGACCCGTTTAAAAGTATATAATTAAATACACAGAATTAGAGACTTCCCTGGCAGTCTGTGGTTAGGACTCCAAGCTGCCACTGCAAGGGGAGCAGGTTCCGATTTCTGGTCTGGGAATTAGATCCTACATGTCACGTGGTGTAGTCAGAAAATTAAATAAACAAAAACCTAGGATTATAATGGTATCCAACGATCCTGAACACCAGTGCTTAAGATACATTTTTCAAGAGCAAGAGATAATAATATGTGCTTCTTCATTCACGCAGTAAATAAAGCATAGTTGCTGATTTAAACCCACCATAATTTCTAAGTCATGATAAGTGTTAAAAAGTATTTTGAGGTATCTACAACAATTTTAATGTAGTGGAGAAATAGCTGTGAACACCACAGGGCTGTGTTGATTCCATTTATTATTGGAGGAAACGCTCAATTTCAATAGAAGTTTCCTGAAACTAAAAGCTGTGAATTTGCCTCACTCAAGCTCCTGGACTTCCTGAATTCACTCCGCAGACCCTAACAGGTCACGACCTCAGGTCTCTATCACTTCTCAGGAAATGCCAGCTACTGTTCTTTGGGACATGAATTCTCCTTGTACATCTGTGAAGACTGATGACTCACTTCCTCAGGGAACACAGATCTATGTACGCAGACATAACGTTGGCCAGACAATTGCAGGTGCTCCCCAGACACTCGCAAGTCCCCTTCAGATCCCAAAATAAAAAACCTTCCTTCCGAAACAGACGTCAGAGTCCTTACCCACTCAGCAGTTTCCTTCAAGAGGAAAATTATCATGCTATCCCCAAACATACACAGTCCTTTGGAAAAAAAAAAAGGACAAAGCAATGAGGAAATCTAACCTCGGGCTTTCCAGGTGGTGTAGTGGTAAAGAATCTGCCCGCCAGTGCAGGAGACGCAGGGGACACGGATTTGATCCCTGGGTCAGGAAGATCCCTTGGAGGAGGAAATGGCAATGCACTCCAGCATTCTTCCCTGGAGAATCCCATGGAAAGAGGAGCCTGGCGAGCTGCAGTCCGTGGAGGTGCAAGGTGTCAGACACAACTGAGTGAGTAACACTTTCTTTTTTTCTTTCACTTTGCATCGTGTTTTCAAGGTCCGTGTTGTAGCACGAGTCGGTATTTTATTTCTTTTTAAGGCCGAGTGACATTCCATTGTGCGTGTCTACCACAAAGTGTTGGTCCACTGATGGCACCACGTCACCTTCCAGGACAATCTAAGCTGTCCCTGGCTTGTCTTCTGATACACCTTGCCCCCGACTCAAAGCTCCCATATTTTGAAACATCCCGTGTTTGCTGTTTCACTCCTCTCTGCCTTTACACCGCTCCCTCAGCCTGCATTTGCCCAGCCAAGCCCCCTTGCCTAACTAAGCAACTTAGCACACGCATGCACAGAACTGACCATTCAGAAAGAAGACATTTTTCTTAGCCATCCGAGGCAGCAGGCAGCTTCGACCCATCACATCCCATTTCCAGGTCTGATTACTTCACAGAATCCACTTCGGAACAAGACACAGGGGCAAGGCCAGCGGAGAGATGGAGGTTGGGGTGGGAGGGGTGCGGTTTGATTACACTAATTACTAATAACGGCCCAAACCAGGAACCCGACCACAAGTCAATTCATTTTTAAAGCCGTATAATAATGTTTAGGATAAGGAATTAATTTTTATAGCCACTGGAGCAGTGGAATTTCCACAGATTTATTACAAATTACATTTTCCCCTTAAGTGGTTAACATAAAGACAAAGCAGAAAGGACTCCTTGGCCAGAGCCCCCTTGGGCTAGACTGGCAACCAAGGGTGGATGTCAGAGGGGCAGCCACCCCCACCCACAGATTGCACTCCCCGAATGGCAGATGCCTCCCACCTAGCTCAGCACCTCTCATCCCAGGGGGATGCGAATAGCATCCTCTAAGCTTCCCGTGGAGACCAGGGCACCGTGCAGACCCCGGGCTGCCTGGCCAACAGCCTGGAAGGGGAAGAGCAATGCAGAGTTGGACAAGTGAGTGGTATGGTTCCTCAGGCTCCAATTTTCAGCCCAAGGAATTCTGTCTTCAGAGCATAATTTTTGGTTCACTCTTTACCCGCAAACTCCCTGCCTTTTCACGTTGTCAGGTGGGGCAACCATGGAGACCCTGAGGTCCTCAGGCGGGGCAGACTTCCCTACCCTCCATCCGAGACAACCAGGCCACAGGTTTCCTGGGAGGATCCCAGGCAAGGTTTGGGGTCTGTGCCCCTTCCCCATCTGTCCAGCTCCCCCTCCAGCCTCCTTGCTGACCACAGCTGTGCACCGGTCAGCAGAGCAGCTTTGAGAGGCAGCACCCCGGCCACGCCTTGGTGCTCTTGTTGGGCGGGGTGGGGGGGGGGGCCTGGGGATCTGCGTGTTAAGGCACTTCTGGTTCTGATGATGAGCCTCTACGTGAATCCCTTCCCTGGAAAAGGCTCTCAGAACCGCTTCCACGTGTACCCCTAGGGCCAGTTGAAATGATCCACTTTGAACCCTGAATAAATCAGCTTTGACCATAAGGAACCATGAACTCTGACACACCTGGAAACAGGCAGGGGATTGTGGAGCAGACAGCAGGGTGTCAGGGACTCCTGTGCTTCTGAAACATCAAGGTCACTTCCTTCCGCAAGCCACGGGTCTTTCGGGGCAGAGCTGCAGGGCCCTGCTGCAGGGGTGGCTCTCGCCCAGACTCTGACCAGGCAACAGGGAGGCACTGCAAACCCGGTACCTAAACACAGAGCGTGCCAGCTGTCGGGTTCAGCCTTTCCACACATCAAGGCCCCTGACCTCACTCTCTCCCATCCACCAGTCCAGCCATCCCTTCCAGACATCTCACGAGATAACTAACCTAGGGTTTTTTTTTTTCCTATTTTAAAAAGTTATGATAAAATATACATAACTAATATTCATCATTTAGCCACTCATAAGAGTGCAGTTCGGGGCTTCCCTGGTAGCTCAGCTGGTAAAGAATCCGCCTGCAATGCGGGCAACCCCAGTTTGATTCCTGGATGGGGAAGTTCCCTTGGAGAAGGGATACGCTACCCACTCCAGAATTCTTGGGCTTCCCTGGTGGCTCAGACTGTAAAGAATCCACCTGCAACGTGGGAGACCTGGGTTCAACCCCTGGGTTGGGAAGATCCCCTGAAGGAGGGCATGGCAACCCATGCCAGTATTCTTGCCTGGAGATTCCCCATGGACAGAGGAGCCTGGCAGGCTATGGTCCACAGGGTTGCAAAGAGTCGGACGTGACTACGCAACTAAGCACACACACAGGAGTGCAATTCAGGGAATTCCCAGGGGGTACAGATGTTAGGACTCTCTGCTTCCAATGAGGGGCACAGGTTCCATCCCTGGTTGGGGAACTAAGATCCCACCAGGTGCAGCCAAAAATGCAAAAAGTACAATTCATCGGCATTAACAACATTCATGACGTTGTGTCATCTTCACCATTACCTGAAGTTTTCTCATTATCTCACCTGAAACTGTCCCTGTGAAACACTAACTCCCCCATCCCCCATGCCAGCCAGCCCCTTTCGTCTCTATGAATTTAACAATGCAGTTGCCTCATATAAGTGAAATCATATGATATTTGTCCTTCTGTGTCTGGCTTGTTTCACTTAGCGTAATGTTTTCAAGGTCCATCCATATTGTAAATATGCCAAAATTTCATATCCCGTTATATTCGAATAGGAGTCCCTTGTATGTTTACCTATTCCTCCATTCTTCTGTCGATAGACACTTGGGTTGTTTCCACCTTTTGGCTACCGTGAATAATGCTGCTGTGGACATGGGTGTACAAATATCTGCTCCAGTTCCTGCTTTCAATTCCTTGGGGTGTATCTCTAGGAGTGGAATTGCTAGATCACACGGTAATTCTATATTTTTGAGAAACCAGCAAACTGTTTTCCATGGCATCTGAATCATTTTACATTCCCAACCTCCGAAGCTCAAGGGTTCCAATTTCTCCACATCCTTTCCCACACGTGTCATTTTCCGCTCTGTAAATAATAAGCCACCTTAGTAAGTGTGAAACGACATCAATTTTTCATTTGGATGTGGACTTCCCTAACGACCAGTGGGGCTGCAATCCATGGAGTCCCACAGAGCCAGACGTGGCTGACACGACTACGCCACAGCAGCAGTGGCCAGGGGTGCGGAGTGACCCGGGTTTCTCTGTGATGAGTCGGACTTTGGGAATATTTGAGAAAGCCCCCAGAGGTCCTCGGGAGCACCTGGTTGATGTGATGACTGGGGAAGGACTTGCTTCCCAGCCTCCAAGATGCTGTCGGCTGTGCCCTCCCGTGGGTGCTAGGCCGGCCACGCCTAGCCCAGCCTGCTGCCTGGCCACCTCTCCCGGCCTGGTTGGGACGGGGCCAGACGCTTAGACACGTTCATCTCATTAGACTTCCCGAACTCTCTCAGGAGGCCTTCAGTGAGATTCCCTGAGCCTCCAAACTGGCTCGAACTTAGATTCCAACTGGAGCATTTTTCTCCTTTACCTGAAAAAAGTCTAATTAAGCAGAAAAACTGGAGGGATTTTTTTCTTTGCCTGCTTTAACCACAAGGAAAATTTTCCCTCCATTTCCTTTGATGTAGCATTTCTGGTTCATATCATAATTAATTTGCCTGAGAAAGCCCAGGTAATAAGAACTAATAGCACCTCACCTGCATTCTTCTCCCCTGCCCCCACCACCCCACACACCCACACACACACTCAGCTAGCCAGGTAAGAGGGCATTCCCTCCAGAAGGCTGGGTGTGACCTCGGGCATCGAAGTCCCATGAAGGAATTCATCCTCTCAGGCATCTTAGACATACGCTTTCTTAATGAAAGCAGCCATCCCTGACCTACTTGGTAAGTAGATTTGGACATTTTCTTAAGGCTAGTTATGTTAACACCCACAGCACCAGTGCCTCCCAGATATATGACCCCATCATCTAAGGGCTTCGCCTCCCCAAATTTCCCTTTTTCTTTAAAAGATTTTTTCTTAATGTGGACCATTTTTGAAGTCTTTGTTGAATTTGTTACCATATTACTTCTGTTTTATGTCTGAGTTTTTCACTGTGAGCCATGTGGGATCTGAGCTTCCTGAAGAGGGATTGACCCCTCACCCCCTGCATTGGAAGGTGAAGTCTTCACCACTGGCCCACTGGGGAAGTCCCTGTCCCAAAATTTCCAATGTGGAATCTTTTGGACAAGCACCAGACAGCACGAAAATCACAAATGCCTAACCAGGGCTATGTCACTGAACTTCTCTGCGTCTCTCTCCCCATCTGTAAAATGGGTATGACAGGACCTCTTTCGTTTCCTATGATAAGCGTGAATGAAGGACAGGTGTGCTGAATGGCCAGGGCTGTGGAGATAAGGGGACCCCAATCCTTTCAGAACCACACGGTCTCAATTGGTCCTCCTTACCCCCAGGTCTCGGGAGCTCTGGCATCTAGGGTAAACAGTAAGGGCCCAAGCTCTCAAGGGGTTTGGAAGTCTGAAGGAAGGCAAAGGACTCAGCAGGTAAAGTGTCCGCCGGCACTGCAGGAGACATAGGTTCAATCCCTGGGTCGGGAAGATCCCCTGGAGGAGGAAATGGTAAGCCACTCCAGTATTCTTGCCTGGAGAATCCCATGGACAGAGGAGCCAGGCGGGCTACAGTCCATGGGGTCACAAAGAGTAGGACAGGACTGAGCCACTGGGAATGGCACAAAGGTCACCTCTGGAAGTGGAGTCCTCCGTGGGGAAAGGAGGGAGGCTGCAAGGACCAGTTGAGACCATAAGGTTGGGCCATGGCTTGGAGGCAGGACTCTGCCGGCTGCCCCGGGTCCCTGGTGCTGTCACGCTCAGCTGTGGCTCACAACCTCTGTTCCCCCTCCAGTGTGGGAGGGCCACAGCCTCTGGTCCCCACCAGGAGGCCCCACCAGGAAGTGGGCCACAGATCCGACAAGCTGTAGGAGGAAGGGCACCTACAACATCTAACTTTCACAACCACTCCCCAGGTTTGGGGGAAATCAAACTTCAGAATGGGAGATGGGTGGGTGGGAAGTGGGTCATTTCTCTATCAACTCATTCCCCTGTCTTTTGCTGGAATAACTTCATTCTCATTAGTGGCTCAAACTGAGAGCACTGTGACATTATCATAAAGGTAAATACATAATCACAGCAGGGGCAGGTTTCAAAGCTGATTATTTATCCAACCAACCAGAAACATGTGAGCGAAACCATCCTTCTGACAGGTGGGCAGAGTCCGAATGGCATTGTCAGTATGTACTTAATGGGTTGGGTTGGTGGCTCAGACAGTAAAGAAGCCGCCAGCGTTGCAGGAGACCTGGGTTCGATCCCTGGGTCAGGAAGATCCCCTGGAGAAGCGAATGGCAACCCAGTCCAGTATTCTTGCCTGGAGAATCCCATGGACAGAGGAGCCTGGTGGGTTGCAGTCCATGGGGTCACAAAGAGTTGGGCACAACTGAGCAACTAACATACTTCGGTCAATCCCTTTTTAAAAGAGCACCTTTTACGGAGCCCTCGTTAGGTGGGGGTGTGTTGGTTGGGCGTGGAGCATGAAAATCATTCCTGAGAGCCTCCTGGTGCCTCTCAACCACACACTCTCAAAGGATTTCCCCCGTGATCAGAGCAGAGGTTTTTAGGGACCTGGAATGTGTCTTTAGAAATACATTTGGGCCTTCCCTGGTGGTCCAGTGGTGAAGAATCTGCCTTGCAATGCAGGGGACACAGGTTTGAGCCCTGGTCCGGGAAGATCCCACATGCCGAGGAGAAACTAACCTGGTGCTCCTCAACAGCGGCACCACTGGAGGCTGCAAGGACCAGTTGAGACCATAAGGTTGGGCCATGGCTTGGAGGCAGGACTCTGCCGGCTGCCCCGGGTCCCTGGTGCTGTCACGCTCAGCTGTGGCTCACAACCTCTGTTCCCCCTCCAGTGTGGGAGGGCCACAGCCTCTGGTCCCCACCAGGAGGCCCCACCAGGAAGTGGGCCACAGATCCGACAAGCTGTAGGAGGAAGGGCACCTACAACATCTAACTTTCACAACCACTCCCCAGGTTTGGGGGAAATCAAACTTCAGAATGGGAGATGGGTGGGTGGGAAGTGGGTCATTTCTCTATCAACTCATTCCCCTGTCTTTTGCTGGAATAACTTCATTCTCATTAGTGGCTCAAACTGAGAGCGCTGTGACATTATCATAAAGGTAAATACATAATCACAGCAGGGGCAGGTTTCAAAGCTGATTATTTATCCAACCAACCAGAAACATGTGAGCGAAACCATCCTTCTGACAGGTGGGCAGAGTCCAAATGGCGTTGTCAGTATGTACTTAATGGGTTGGGTTGGTGGCTCAGACAGTAAAGAAGCCGCCAGAGTTGCAGGAGACCTGGGTTCGATCCCTGGGTCAGGAAGATCCCCTGGAGAAGCGAATGGCAACCCAGTCCAGTATTCTTGCCTGGAGAATCCCATGGACAGAGGAGCCTGGTGGGTTGCAGTCCATGGGGTCACAAAGAGTTGGGCACAACTGAGCAACTAACATACTTCGGTCAATCCCTTTTTAAAAGAGCGCCTTTTAAGGAGCCCTCGTTAGGTGGGGGTGTGTCGGTTGGGCGTGGAGCATGAAAATCATTCCTGAGAGCCTCCTGGTGCCTCTCAACCACACACTCTCAAAGGATTTCCCCCGTGATCAGAGCAGAGGTTTTTAGGGACCTGGAATGTGTCTTTAGAAATACATTTGGGCCTTCCCTGGTGGTCCAGTGGTGAAGAATCTGCCTTGCAATGCAGGGGACACAGGTTTGAGCCCTGGTCCGGGAAGATCCCACATGCCGAGGAGAAACTAACCTGGTGCTCCTCAACAGCGGCACCACAAGCCGCAGCTACTGAGGCCCGCGTGCCTGGAGCCAGCGCTCCGCAACCCGAGAAGCCACTGCGATGAGAAGCCCACAGTGCGCCCCTGGGGAGCAGCCCCCACTCACTGCAACTAGATGAAGCCAGGTGCCACAACCAAGACCCACCTTCGCCAAAAAATAAATAAATCTTTAACTAAAAAATAAACACATTTTGGATTCATTTTCTCCAACAGATTCTGCATGAGCCGGCTCAGCTGCCATGACAAAGCTCCACAGATGGGGCGGTTCAAACAACAGAAATTTACTGTCTCACAGTCTGGAGGCTGGACCCAGGTGTCCTCAGCATCGGTGCCCACGAGACCGCTCTCCTTGGCTCGTTGCCGGCCACCTCCTCGTTGTGCGTGGTCATCCCTCTGAGGGTCTGTGTCCTAACTTTCCCTTTTCATCAGGACAGCAGGCCTGTTGCCTTACGGCCCACCCTAACGGCCTTATTCAGCCTAATCCCCTCTTTAAAGACCCCCTCTCCAAGTATAGCCACACCACACACAGACAGCCCTGGGGGTTACTGTGTGAATATGTGAATTTGGGGGAACATCACTCAGACTATAATGGAGTCCTGCAAACACATTACCCAGGCTGGGGAGGGTTTCCTCAAAACGATGTTGGACATACTTCCGAGAGCTCTCCTGGTTCTAACCACTGGCTTTATTTATTTTTAAGGAGAAATACACCAGAGGGTGATTTTAAAATAATAATATATTAAATGCCTCAAAGGCAGAAGGAACATTCCAGAAAGTCCCAGACTCAAAGGACTGTCCTGATAAGAGAGGAAGTAGACAGTTTCCAGGGACAACCCTAGACGCCCCAGGAGGTGGCCAGTAGGGCAGGAGGAGGGGGCAGCCTGGCCACAGGGCGCAGGGGTGCCACTCTGACCCTCTCTCCTGTGCCCCCGTGGGCCGTCCTTCCTCGGCCTCATTAGCAGGCATCCCTGATCCTGGGGGGCGGCTCTCCTGCTCTGGGAGCTTGGCAGCTCTTCCCTGGGGGGACGCAAGCGGGAGGCCAGTGCCTGTCTGACATGTGTCAGGTCAAATCAGCAGCTTTCCTGAAAACATCTTCCTCGTCTGTCATCCTCGCCTGCAGCCACCCCAGGCCAGCGGTGGACAGAGATACAGACAGCCCCCCTAATGATGCCAGGCAGGCAGGCAGCCCCCACAGCGCTGTCCTCCCGGCTCTCCAAAGGCCAGTGGAACAGTCACCATGAAGGGCACGGGCCCGAGGGGCCGCGCCCCTGCTTTAGAACAAAGCACCACCAAAAGCCAGGAACCCAGGGCGGCGTGGCTGGGAATGGGGAGGATCCTCATTTTCCTGCCTGCCCATCCCTTCCAGGCTGCAGAAAGAAAAGGAGGGACCCACTTCCTCTGGGGAATATATCCTTGCAGCATCTCTGAACCCCCAGTCCACGATGGCCTCCACCTGTGCGCAGCACATGGCCCTGTTTTCTGTATTGTTGTCACCAAATTTATTTCATTTTTACTCTCATTGATGCCACTTCAGCATTTCAAACTCTGCACCAAGACAGAGACATATGCTCTAGCCCATGCTCCCTGCCCAATCCTGAGTGCTCTCTGCTGTTGTATGAAGCCTTCTAGAAGATTCCTCAGATGGCCACACTGGCCCTGGCCCTCGCATGGGCAGCTGGAGGGGCATCCAGGTGCTCTGTACCCTGGCAGCTGCTACTGCAGGGCTGGTGGTTGGGCCTTCCTTCCTAACAAAGGCCACTCTGCCACCACCCACTCCCTCCCTATAGGAGGTCCCTATTCCTGGGAAATTGTAGGAAAAGAGGCTGGTGAGATGAAAAGATAGAGGAAGGGAAGAAATGACAGCTCCTGGGCATTGAATGAGGCTCCGTGCACAGTGGATGCAGGAAAGAGGGGCGCTAGCCTTGAACACCTGGGATGGTTTTGGGTTCTTCCCCCACTACCTGGAAGTTCAGTTCAGTTCAGGTCAGTCGCTCAGTTGTGTCCAACTCTTTGCGATCCCATGGACTGCAGCACGCCAGGCTTCCCTGTCCTTCACCAACTCCTGAAGCTTACTCAAACTCATGTCCATCAAGTCAGTGATGCTATCCAACTGTCTCATCCTCTGTCGTCCCCTTCTCCTTCTGCCTTCAATCTTTCCCAGCATTAGGGTCTTTTCCAATGAGTCAGTTCTTCGCATCAGTTGGCCAAAGTATTTTCAGCTTTAGCATCAGTCCTTCCAATGAATATGCAGGACTGATCTCCTTTAGGATGGACTGGTTGGACCTCCTTGCAGTCCTGGAACTCTCAAGAGTCTTCTCCAACACCACAGTTCAAAAGCATCAATTCTTGGGTGCTCAGCTTTCTTTATGCTCCAACTCTCACATCCATACATGACCACTGGAAAAACCATAGCTTTGACTCAGTGGACCTTTGTTGGCAAAGTAATGTCTCTGCTTTTGAATATGCCGTCTAGGTTGGTCATAGCTTTTCTTCCAAGGAGTAAGTGTCTTTTAATTTCATTGCTGCACTCACCATCTGCAGTGATTTTGGAGCCCCCAAAAATAAAGTCTCTCACGGTTTCCATTGTTTCCCCGTCTATTTGCCATGGAGTGATAAATGGAAGGACACACACAAAAGATGGCACCTATGGGTGGTGGCCGTGGCTGGCCTGAGTGCCTTGAAAGTGAGTCTCTCAGTCGTGTCTGACTCTTTGCGACCCCACGGACAGTCCATGGAATTCTCCAGGCCAGAATACTAGCCATTCCGTTCTCCAAGATATCTTCCCAACCCAGGGATCCAACCCAGGTCTCCTGCATGGCAGGCAGATTCTTAATCATCTGAGTCACCAGGGAAGCCTCAACTGGCGGGCGACTCAGAGGCCAGGGCACTACCTCCAACAGCTTTGCAGAAAGGAAGACATTATAAAGCAGAGGGGTGGGACTTTCCTGGTGGTCCAGGGGTTAAGAATCCACCTTCTGATGCAGAGGATGTGGGTTCGATCCCTGGTCGGAGAACTAGGATCCCACGTGGCTTGGAGCAACTGAGTCCGTGCGCCTCAACCAGAGAGAAGCCTGCACACCGCAACTAAGACCCACAGTCATAAATAAATAATTTATTTTTAGAGCAGAAGGGAGGGGAAGGTTTGGGAGGGTAGGAAGCAGAGAAAGAAGAGATCCTCCAAGGCAACATCTGAACCCCAGAGAGGAGCAGAGGGACAAGCAAAGGCAGGGCCCTGGCGCAACCTCCCCCACCTGCAGGGCGCTTTGCTGCCGCCGGGTACACCAGCTCTTGGGTGACTGTGGGACACGCTTCCTGGCCTAGAATCCACCTTCTGATGCAGAGGATGTGGGTTCGATCCCTGGTCGGAGAACTAGGATCCCACGTGGCTTGGAGCAACTGAGTCCGTGCGCCTCAACCAGAGAGAAGCCTGCACACCGCAACTAAGACCCACAGTCATAAATAAATAATTTATTTTTAGAGCAGAAGGGAGGGGAAGGTTTGGGAGGGTAGGAAGCAGAGAAAGAAGAGATCCTCCAAGGCAACATCTGAACCCCAGAGAGGAGCAGAGGGACAAGCAAAGGCAGGGCCCTGGCGCAACCTCCCCCACCTGCAGGGCGCTTTGCTGCCGCCGGGTACACCAGCTCTTGGGTGACTGTGGGACACGCTTCCTGGCCACTGCCACTCAGAGTGCCCCCTCATCCTGATTTTTGTTCTTCTCTTCCCAAAATAGCCATGCTTTGTTCTAAATTAGGGGCAAGGGCCCCAGAGACCATGCACAGGACAGAGAGGTTTCTGCCTGGAGGACGTCAGGGAGAGGCTTGGTTGAAGCAAAAGCCCCTGACTGGCCCCTTGGTTCACACCCCCCGCCCCCCTCCCCCACCCAAGACCAAACATAGACGCACAAGTATGGCTCAGGCTTCCAGCCAAACAAGTGCACTGATGCTCCAGTGCCCGGATGGTGCCCCTGGGCACACAGATGGGACTCACTGTCCTAACGCCCTCCATAGCCCAGCCCCCACGAAACTGGTCTTCCGAGTTCTTTTGTCTCCAATTAAAAAGCAAAATCTACACCCTGAAGGGGAGGCTTCTCCTCTTCCCGTTACCCTGCAGGGTGATCAGCACAGAGGAACCCTCAGGGTGCAGTAGAAAAATACCTGGCCCGGGGGAGGGGAGGAGCAGGGCGCAGGGCAGCCCAGATCGACCACCATAAATGGCCACGCCCCTGTCACGGCGGGCACGGTAGCATTCCGGGGCCCTCGGCTGGCTGGCGGCAACTGCCAACTGCACCCCCAGGAAGGGCTCCAGCAGTGGTCTTGGCTTCAGGAGGGAGGCTGTGGTGCTTCTGGTCATGGGCGGGGCAGGGAGGGCACTTTCGGTGGTGAACAGTCCTGCCCCCTGAGATGGGGAGGCTTTGGGACATGAAACACTGTTGTCACGGGGCTCATTAACCTGGCTCCCAGACAGAAAGCCAGAGCCTGCTACTGTTCTCCTGGTAGGATTTTTTTTTTTAATCCTCGCATATTACAAGAACATGAATTAAGCTCTGATGAAGGCGATATTAATTAATTACATGAAGACCCACGTGGGAGAGGGGAGGGGGTGTGGTGGGGGAAGTCTGCTCTGAAGAGCCTAGGGAGGAAAGGTTGCCGGGTAAACGCACTTCTCAGTGTTTCTGCCTCTTTCCAGCTGCAGGTGCTGCTCCGAAGGCTTTAAGCTGTGGCTCTGAGACAGAGGAGGAAAGCAGGGGCGCTGGGTGGTGCCATCCACGAGGGCAGAGGGGTAGGGGCACCCTAGCACAGGCGACCATCTCCTTGCACCACAAGCACGGGACGAAATCCATTTCATATGTTCTAAACCGGCTGCTCCCAGCCCCAAGCCCTGCAAGGATCAAGCAAGAAGAGCCTTCACTGCTCTTTTTGGAGTCTTTAAGAACAATCTGGCTACAGGCAGATTGGTCTCCAAAATATTTTACAGGGGACTCTTTAACCTCCTTCTCCAAATCTGAGTCCCAGAAGTGGGGGCCACTGCTGCAGAAGCCTGCCCTCTCCCCCAAAAAAACATCCTTCTAAGGAAAAATGTAAGATTGAACGTGCAATCAGGAGGGGGACCCTGCAGCCTGAGCTTTAAACAGCTTGGATGTCAGTGCTCACTTCCCAGGTGGCTCTTAGATACCAGCACCTCACCCCCACACCCTTGAAGTGGGACAAGTCAGGGATTTCCAGCACCCCTGCCCTCATTGGAAAAGACCCTGATGCTGGGAAAGATTGGAGGCAAAAGGAGAAGGGAGCAGCAGAGGATGAGATGGTTACGTAGCATCACATGAATTTGAGCAAACGCTAGGAGGTAGTGGAGGACTGGGGAGCCTGGCATGCTGCAGTCCATGGGGTTGCAAAGAGTCAGACCCAACAAGCTCCCTGGGGAACTGAGCAGACCCTCAGGGTAAAGGGTCCACCAGCAGGGTCTGGGTCAGCTGGGGAGAGATGCGGAAGCTGCAGAGAAGGGAGCCAGGAGTTGGTCCAGAGACACCCAGAGGCATGAGCTGCGGATTAGGCACGTCTGAATTAGGTCCTCCCCACCCCACCCCGGAAGGTGAGGGAACCAGGGGGCAGTCACACTCGAGTTCCGTGGAGAGGAAAGCGCACAGCAAGTACCGCTTTCCATCTGGGACCACAGAGGCTCCCAGGAGGAAGGAGCTGTCTCCCTAGTGAGAGCTTCAGGGACAGGCCAGACCCGAGTCTAACATCAAGGTCTCCCCTTCATTTAGTAGATAGTCTGCTATAGACAGAGGAGGGCTTCCCAGGTGGTGCAGTGCTAAAGAATCTGTCTGCCAATGCAAGGAGATGCAGGAGAGGCAGTTTCGATCCCTGGATCGGGAATCCCCTGGAAGAGGGCATGGCACCCCACTCCACTATTCTTGCCTGGAGAATCTCACGGACAGAGGAGCCTGGTGAGCTATGGTCCATCGGGTCGCAAAGAGACACAACTGAAGCGACTTACCAGAGTGGGTAGCCCATCCCTTCACCAGCAGATCTTCCCGACCCAGGAATCCGACAGGGGTCTCTTGCACTGCAGGTGGATTCTTTACCAACCAAGCTGTCAGGCAAGACGAAGCAACTCAGCATGCAAGCAGAGGTGGAGTATCTGCGTTCCCCTCAAATTCATTTGTTAAATTCCAGTGCCCAGGGTGATAGTATTAGAAGATGGGGCCTTGTGGAGCACAGAGGGTGGGGGGCGGGGGCAGGAAACCAGGTCACAAGATGATGAAATTATGAAAAGGACCCCTTGCGCCCTTGCCCCTCCGGCCCTTCGGGGACACTGCAAGAAGGCACCTTCCAGGAACCAGTAAACAGGCTCTCACCAGGCACCAAATCGGTCGGCATCTTGACCTTGGACGCCCAGAACTGTGAGAAGTGTCTGCTGTCTATAAGCCGCCTAGTCTATGGTACTTTTACTAAAGCAGCCCAAACAGACTAAGAGAGATGCTTTCTGCCAGATTGAACCAGGCTTAAACATTCTGAAGCAGCATCCGTAAAATGTCAGACACGCAGTGGATGTTACAAGCCATTTCCCTTATCCACCTGGGCTGGGGGCCTGGGGAAATTCAAGACAGATTTGGAGCTAAAGCAGATCCTATTATTCTCTCCACAGAGCAGAGGAGAGTTTTTTTTGTGCGTTTGTGCAGGGTATTCTCACTCAGCATCCGCTCCCATCACTTTGAATCAGGGGAGCTAGAACGCTAAAAGCCACATCTCCCAGAAGCCTGCCTTTTACAAGACATCGGATGTGATTTAGGGTCTGCCAACAGGGGCACCGGTGTAGTGTCTGGATAGGGATGTCCTGGCTCTTCTCTGCAGTGGTGGAGATTCATGCGTGAGTTTCCAGGCTCCTGACCCCACCTTTCACTGCCTTGTCTCCAGCTCCACACGCATGAAGCAGGGGTGATGCCTGGACCTCTGGATCACAGCTGCAGTGCACAACCTTGTAATTAGCGATGGCCCCTCATTGTCCATTGTGTTAGCCTTCCATTGACCCATGAGCGCCTGTTTTCCCATATTCAATCTCTTTTGGCTTAAAACACCCAGAGTGGTTTCCGACTTTAAAGACACAACTTCTAACATGTCATCAGCAAGTACAACGCTTGCTGTCAGCTCTTGGTAGACACCCATTACTCCTAGATTAAGGCTTTAAAAATTATTTTCCAAGAGTGGCCATTGAATTGTATCAGGTATCTTTTTCATATCTGTTGAGATTGTCCAGCCCTACAGTGGTTAACCCTTAATCTGGTGGAGGTACTTCTGGGCTAGTGTGGGGTTCAGGGCTTTAAATATTAAAATGAACAAAATTGTCAAAAAATCAACAGGGACTTCCCTAGTGGCCCAGTGGCTAAGGGTCCTCATTCCTAATTCTGGGGGCCCGTGTTCAATCCCTGGTCAGGGGTCTAGGTTCCACATACTGCAACTGAGACTCGGCACAGCCAAATAAATAAACACACAAGTATTTTAAAATATAAATCAATAAATGATCAACCTTTTGAGAGGGACTGGGAATCAACCAAAGGCACACAATAAGCTGAGAAGTTCTTGCTCTTAGAAAACTGCCAGAGCTCCAGGTAAGAATAGCAAGGGCCGCGGGCTTCTTACCTGGGGCTGCCCCCAGCCTCCCCATATGAGGTCAGCAGTACAGGTTGATCAGGGGTGGGGACTGATTATGGACAAGGGGGAAAAGCCCAGAGTTTTGTAAGCTCAAGGCTGTTTGCTGAGACAAGCAGCAAACCAGTCAGAAATTTACCAGGGAGAGCCTGGAAAGGAAAGAGTGTGTAGAAGCCCTGAAATCAGTTTTCAAAACTACCTGGCTGCCTGGGGAGCTATGTGCACGCGGGACACCCAAGGGAAGCTGGAAGGAGGCCGGCAAAAAGGACAAGCCAAGGGAGGCTGGGCTTTGAGTCTGCACCACAGGGGGGAAGGTTAGGGCTCCAGGTGCTTGAGCACAAACTGTCAACCTCATTGGCATCCACTGAGCCATGCAGACTCGGGGGTGGCCCTGAGGAAGGCAGGCTGCAGACTCAAATATTTGAGCCCAGATATGAGCAGCCACACACCACAGTGGGGACAGACCCTCCAGACTAGACACCAACAAAAAACAAAACTCAAGACATCCAATGTTTAGGATTCTGCAGTTTCACTGCCATGGACCCATGTTCAGTCTCTGGTTATAGAACTAAGATACTGCAAGCCCTGAAGTGTGGGGAAAAAAATAAAGTAATACACACACAAATGAATATTTCTTGGAATTCCTTGGTGGACCCACGGTTAGGACTCCACACTTGCCTTGCTGTGGCCAGGGTTCAATTCCTGGTCAGGGAACTAAGATCTCGCAAGCCAAGAAGTATGGGGAAAAAAAAGAAAAAGGAGGCGCTTCCCCGGGTGTCCAGTGGTTAAGAATCCACTCTGCAATGCAAGAGACGCCAGTTCGATCCCTGGTCCTGGAAGATCCCACATGCTTCGGAGCACATAAGCCTGTGTGCTACAACTATTGAGACCGCACTCTAGGGCTCAGGGTTGCAACTACTGAGTCCACGCACTGCAGCTACTTAAGCTCCAGTGGCTAGAGCCTGTGCTCCTCAACAAGGGAACCCACTGCAATGAGAGACCCGCACACTGCCGCAAAGAGTGACCCCTGCTTGCCGCAACTTGGGAAAGCCCACGTGCAGCCACACAGACCCACCATAAGTACAACGCTTGCTGTCAGCTCTTGGTAGACACCCATTACTCCTAGATTAAGGCTTTAAAAATTATTTTCCAAGAGTGGCCATTGAATTGTATCAGGTATCTTTTTCATATCTGTTGAGATTGTCCAGCCCTACAGTGGTTAACCCTTAATCTGGTGGAGGTACTTCTGGGCTAGTGTGGGGTTCAGGGCTTTAAATATTAAAATGAACAAAATTGTCAAAAAATCAACAGGGACTTCCCTAGTGGCCCAGTGGCTAAGGGTCCTCATTCCTAATTCTGGGGGCCCGTGTTCAATCCCTGGTCAGGGGTCTAGGTTCCACATACTGCAACTGAGACTCGGCACAGCCAAATAAATAAACACACAAGTATTTTAAAATATAAATCAATAAATGATCAACCTTTTGAGAGGGACTGGGAATCAACCAAAGGCACACAATAAGCTGAGAAGTTCTTGCTCTTAGAAAACTGCCAGAGCTCCAGGTAAGAATAGCAAGGGCCGCGGGCTTCTTACCTGGGGCTGCCCCCAGCCTCCCCATATGAGGTCAGCAGTACAGGTTGATCAGGGGTGGGGACTGATTATGGACAAGGGGGAAAAGCCCAGAGTTTTGTAAGCTCAAGGCTGTTTGCTGAGACAAGCAGCAAACCAGTCAGAAATTTACCAGGGAGAGCCTGGAAAGGAAAGAGTGTGTAGAAGCCCTGAAATCAGTTTTCAAAACTACCTGGCTGCCTGGGGAGCTATGTGCACGCGGGACACCCAAGGGAAGCTGGAAGGAGGCCGGCAAAAAGGACAAGCCAAGGGAGGCTGGGCTTTGAGTCTGCACCACAGGGGGGAAGGTTAGGGCTCCAGGTGCTTGAGCACAAACTGTCAACCTCATTGGCATCCACTGAGCCATGCAGACTCGGGGGTGGCCCTGAGGAAGGCAGGCTGCAGACTCAAATATTTGAGCCCAGATATGAGCAGCCACACACCACAGTGGGGACAGACCCTCCAGACTAGACACCAACAAAAAACAAAACTCAAGACATCCAATGTTTAGGATTCTGCAGTTTCACTGCCATGGACCCATGTTCAGTCTCTGGTTATAGAACTAAGATACTGCAAGCCCTGAAGTGTGGGGAAAAAAATAAAGTAATACACACACAAATGAATATTTCTTGGAATTCCTTGGTGGACCCACGGTTAGGACTCCACACTTGCCTTGCTGTGGCCAGGGTTCAATTCCTGGTCAGGGAACTAAGATCTCGCAAGCCAAGAAGTATGGGGAAAAAAAAGAAAAAGGAGGCGCTTCCCCGGGTGTCCAGTGGTTAAGAATCCACTCTGCAATGCAAGAGACGCCAGTTCGATCCCTGGTCCTGGAAGATCCCACATGCTTCGGAGCAAATAAGCCTGTGTGCTACAACTATTGAGACCGCACTCTAGGGCTCAGGGTTGCAACTACTGAGTCCACGCACTGCAGCTACTTAAGCTCCAGTGGCTAGAGCCTGTGCTCCTCAACAAGGGAACCCACTGCAATGAGAGACCCGCACACTGCCGCAAAGAGTGACCCCTGCTTGCCGCAACTTGGGAAAGCCCACGTGCAGCCACACAGACCCACCACAGCCAAAACACAGAATAAATAAATAAATCTTTTTAAAAAGAGAGAAAGGAAAGAAGGAAAAAAGAGAATACGGAGATGCTGTAATATATTATTTTAAAAGTCCACTTTCGACCAAAAATTATGAGACATTCAAATAAACAGGGGAGCGTGAGCCACACCCAGGAAAATACAACAGTTGAGAGAGACTGACTCTGCCCTGATGCTGGAGTTAGTTTCCGGGCCCCTATTAGAAATCTGTTCAAAGAAGGGAAGGATGCAGGCACTGTTAAAACGATAAATTGTGTGTTACGTACATGTTGCCACTGTTTTTAAACTGAATACGAGAAGGGGAACAAAGAACTAAAGGAAAGTATGTCCACAGAATTAAGGAAAACACGGTGACCACTCAACAAATAGTTTCAGTAGAGAAACAGGAATGATCATTCTAGAGATTAAAGGTAAAATAACTGAAATGAAAAATTCGCAAGATGGACTCAACAGCAGACTTAAGATCACAGAGGAATCCAATAACTACTTAGAAATGGAATTGCTGATTCACAGAGTAGCTGTAAGTTTAAATCCATAAGAAATTTTCAGGAAATTTAGCAGAGCTCTGCTTGTTCCTCATCTTTGCCAATAATTGTGATTATCAGAACTTTAATTGTATTGAATATGAATCCATATCTCATCGTGGTTTTTACTTTCAAAACTTCCCTCATGACGAATGAGGTTGAGCAGGTGTTGATAAGTCAACTGACCATTCCTGCATCTTTTTTTGTGTAATAGTTGTTTCAGTTGTTTTATCCACTTTTGAATGCTTTTTAATTTAATTTTAGTAATTCTTCGCGGGGATTCCCTGCTGGCTCAGTGGTAAAGACTCCTGCCGATGCAGGAGATGCAGGCTCGATGCCTGGGTTGAGAAGATCCCCCAGGAGAAGGAAATGGCAACCCACTCCAGTACTCTTGCCTGGGAAATCCCATGGACAGAGGAGCCTGGTGGGCTGCAGTCCATGGGGTTGCAGAGTCGGACTTGACTGAGCGACTAAACACCAACATTTTTCTGTGGATTCTGGGTTCAAGCCCCTTGTCAGATGTGTGTTTTGCAGATATCTTGCTCTCATAGCCAGCAATTTGCCGTTTTGTTGTCTCAGTGATACAGCACGGACTGTGTAAGGCTAATGTAATTAGACATTTTCAAAATTGACAAAGTCATCATCACAGTGGGAAACTTCAACATGTATCTCAGGAATTGGCAGATCAAGCAAACCAAGAATAAATAACTCCATAGAGAATTTCAATAGCAGCTGTAACCAACGTGATGGTCCCAGGGCGGCCACTCTGAGGGGCTTCGGGAATTCTCACTCTATGCAGAGGCTGCCCAGTCATCCAGGACCTAAAGGCTATTTACACTCAGCTACAGAGTAAATCTCAACTTCAAAATACCACTTTATGCCCAGTTTGGCAAATTATTCTTTAAATGAATAATTTAAAGGGCAAGAAGAATACAGAAAGATGAACTGTCCTATCTATTTTTGGCATAAAAATTGGTCCAAGCCTTTGGAGAAGAACTTGGCAATATACACTTACAATATACAATATGCAATTACAAATGCTTGCCCTTTGGCCCAGGTACTCCACCACATAGAACCTATGCTCCTGAAACATTTGGACACCTGTGCAAATATATGTGGTTCAAGCATGCTTTTGCAGGTGACGTTGGGTGTGGCAATGCAATGCAATTTGGTTCTGAGCAATTCATCTATCATCCACCTTTGGACCTCCCCTGGTAAGCTCCCTGACATTTCCTTATGCCTGCCTCCAAGGTTAGGGCAGCTCTACTCTCTGAGACTGGATTGACTCTTTTAAAAAATGTTTTTTGAGTTTTTCACAGTAGAATCACAAGTATAAAGAAACGAATCGCCAGTCTATGTCCGATGCAGGATGCAGGATGTTTGGGGCTGGTGCACGGGGATGACCCAGAGAGATGTTACGGGGTGGGAGGTGGGAGGGGGTTCATGTTTGGGAACGCATGTACAGCCGTGGTGGATTCATGTCAATGTATGGCAAAACCAATACTGTATTGTAAAGAAAAAATAAGGTTAAAATAAAAATTAAAAAAAAAAAAAAGAATCACAAGTATACTGCCCACAACAAAGTTTCCTTCTCATTTTTTAGAAACCCTCCAGGCACTTTACAATGTGATCCCTGCCTGTGTATTACCCTTGTGTGTGCGTGGTAAGTGACTTCAGTCATGCCCAAACTCTTTGTGACTCCACGGACTATAGCCCGCCAGGCTTCTCTGTCCATGGGATTCTCCAGGCAAGAATATTGGAGTGGATTGCCATACTCTCCTCCAGGGGATCTTCCTGACCCATCGAACCTGCATCTCTTTTGTCTCCTGCGTTGGCAGGTGGGTTCTTTACCACTAGTGCCCCTGGGAAGCTCCATGAGCTACCCCCTCACCTGCCAGTTTCCAGCTGTGCCCTCCAGCTCCATGGACCCCCTCAGCTGACCAACTTGTGCTGCTTCCCGCCTGCGGGTCCTAAGGGGAAGGGTCCCGTCCCCTTCTGCCAAGCGCTGCCCCTCCTCTGCTTCATCTCTCTACCCTCCTCTTCCATCCCTCACATCACGCTTCGCTGCCTGGCACAGCACAGCTCCAACTGATCCGGGTGCCATGCCCTTGGGGCCCCAGCCCTCCGTGCATGCCAACTCCATCCGGAACTTTAGTTACGATACAGTCATCTGTCTTCCTCCCCTTTTATGACTTAGGTTCCCATAGGGAGCCTAGTGTCTGGTACATGGCGTTTCACTTCCTCCTGAAAAAAAATTTCCTTTTTTTTTTGACTTGCATTTTTAAAATTGTTGAATAATTATTTTTTTAAAAAAATTGTATCAAAGTATAATTTTTTACAATGTTGTATTAGTTTCTGCTGTACAACAGTGTGACTATATTCTCTCCTTCATGGACCTCCCTCCCAAGCCCCTCGAGGTCATCACAGTGCTGAGCTGGGCTCCCTGAGCTACACAGTCGCGCCCCACTCTTTTACATATACTAGAATATACATCAGTCCCAGTCTCAGCCCGCCCCGCCCTCTCCTCCCTCCTTGTGCCCACAAGTCCATTCTCCACGCCTGCACCTCTATTCCTGCCCCGCAAATAGGTTCATCTGTACCATTTTTCTAGACTCCATATTGTGCATTAATATACAATATTTATTTTTCCCTTTCTGACTGACTTCAGTCTGTATGACAGACTCTAGTTTTATCCACATCACTACAAATGTCAAAATATTTCTTAAATACACATCTAATCACACGAATGAAGAGAGAGGAGCAGGACTTCCCCGGAGGTCCAGTGGTTAGGACTCCTCCCCTTCGCTGCCAAGGCCTCAGATTGGATCCCTGACTGGGGGGAACTAAGAACTAAAATCTTGCCAGCGTGGCCCCCAAAAAAGAGAGAGGGAGGACAGAGGGAAAAGTGGGGCATTCACGCGTCAGGGAGCAGTAAAGAGACCGACTGGACAATAGCACCTGGGGAGATGGGTAGATCACGCCTTTCAGCAGGCTTCTGTCCACACGGATGATCAAATTAGCTGAATTCAGAGCTTCAGAGGCAGGCACGGTTGCAAAGAGCAAGTTCGGTTTCCTTTGGGAGCTGCCGAACTTTCAATTAACCTTTCTAATCCCCGAAAAGCAGCAGAGACCCCCATCCGCACACTTTCGTGTGCTCTGCAGCCGACTGAGGGGTGAGGGCGGAAAAATACCAGCCTCCATTTGGAGCGTTAAAGAGAAAACTATTAAAGCGGCATTTTTTTTTTCTTTTTTTTTAAGAGAGTACAAAGAAGAATCACGAGAAACCCCCGAAATTACAAGTGTGGGTTACAGTAATTGCTAAATTGCAGAGCTCCAACTTCATTAAACACACACCCCCTCAGCTTGCACAGTTTTCCAGGGCTGTCTGGAGCTGACAAGCGCCAAAAAGCTCAGTGGGAAGTCTAGCAGGGAGTTGAGTGGGGCTCGCGGGAGCCCCATCCTGGGCGAGGCTGGAATGCAGAGATGGGCCAGAACTAGTAAGTTTCTGTTCTCTAATCCTGAACCCCTGTGGGGGGACAATACAGCCTGCACAGGGGGCTGCAGGCAGAACTGGGAGGTTAGCAGGGTTGTTTTTTTTTTTTTAATTCTGCAGAAACAGCAATGATCTGTGGCCGATTGATTTGGAGGCCCCGAGAATTTGCCTTCAAAGACCCTGGATTCAGGCCGGTCTCCGGCATCATTTTCACCATTCCTAGCTGTGACATCTAAAGTTTCAAGGATAAATTCTCTCCTCCTCTGAGGATTATCACCCATCTCTGCACAAACGTGGTCTCCTTTGAACAGCATCCTCTTCCATGTTCATATCCCTGGTACCCCAGACACACCAGCTACATACACACATGTTCCGCTTACATCTTTCTCTGTTTTAATGAATTAACGAATTGGGGACTGGGCTGGGTTCTTCGCTGGGAGGCACAGGCTTTCTCTGCTGGTGGAGCTCGGCTTCTCACTGTGGAGGCTTCTTCTGTTGCAGAGCCCAGGCTCAGCAGTTGTGGTGTGCAGGCTGAGTTGCAGCATAGCATGTGGGATCTTGCCTGACCGGGGATTGAACCTGTATCCCCTGAATTGGCAGACCACTTCTTAACCACTGAACCACCAGGGAAGTCTGCCTGCCGCTTTCACATAGACACACCTTATGCTTTTCACGTTGCCTCCAAGCACTTAAGGCAAAGACCTGAGTCCCACCTTCAAATTTTCTGAAGTGAGCCAGGAGATGAATCTATAGCTTTGTCAGAGCCCAGGGACAGCTCAGATGCATATTAGACTGAGAGCCCTTCATAGTCATGGCCTGAGGGAGGGAGGGGCAAGTTCTTTTCCAGGGGAATTGTATCTATTTTACATATGACTGTTTTTTGTTTTTTAACACACAATATTTGGAGAAAATAAAAAATGGCACGCAAGGAAGCAGGTCACACGCAGAAGGGTGGGGGAGAGGTCCAGGTCACAGCTCCCCCTGAGGGGTTGCCCTGTGGAACCCGGCCCCACCCACTGGGTCCCTGCCTGCTTCTCAAGACCCATACCAGCAGGTCAGCCTCCTCTAAACCATCCTAGCGGGGACTCCCCTGGTGGTCCACTGGGTAAGAATCCACCTTCCAATGCACGGGCTGCAGGTTGGATCCCTGGTTGGGGAACTATGATCCCGAGTGCCGTGGGGAACGAAGCCCGAGCGCCGCAACTGAGACCCGAGGCAGCCAAAAGGACAGACGCCCCTGGGCCCTGAGGAAGTGGCCTTCTTGACCAGTGCAGTTAATTTCTGGACTTCCCTGTGGTCCAACAGCTGAGACTCCATGTTCCCAGCGCAGAGGGCTCGGGGTCGATCCCTGGTCAGGGAACCAGACTCCACCTGCTGCTACTAAGACCCAGTGCAGCCAAATAAATAAATATTTTTAAAGATGAATCAAGTAACTCATATGACATTCCCATGGGTCCAGCAGGTTTCTGCCCTCTGAGGCTTCAGTTTTAGCGCAGGGGTCTTGGGGCCTCTGGTGAGTGTGGTCAGCCAATGTCCCCAAAACACGTCTGCTGGAATCTCAGAACGTGACCTTATTTGGAAACCGAGTCATCGCAGATGTACTTAGTTAAATCAAGAGCAGGTCCCACTGGATTAGGCGGCCCTAAGTCTAGTGACAGGTGTTCTTATGAAAAGAGAGACTGAAGCAGCCACAAGCCACATGATGCCGGGAGCCACTGGATGCCAGAAGAAGGGAGGAAGGACCCTCCCCTTGAGGCTTCAGGGTGGGTGGGCCAGCGGACCCCATATCCCCTCACCTCTCTTACCAGCGCTCTCAGCTTCCGCAGAAATTACACCCAAAACTCACGTTGCCAGACAAGACACAGGCCACCCAGTTAAAGGTGAACTTCACATACATAACGGTGGTGGTTCAGACAGTAAAGAATCTGCCTGCAATGCAGGAGAACTGGGTTCGATCCCTGGGTCGGGAAGATCCCCTGGAGAAGGGAATGGCAACCCACTCCACTGTTCCTGCCTGGAGAATTCCATGGACAGAGGAGCCTGGTGGGCTACCATCCATGGGGTCGAAAAGAGTTGAACTCGATTGAGTGACTAAGAATTTCACTTCTCACATTACATAATGAATAATATTGTAGTGAAAAAAAGTTCCATGCACTATTTGGGACATACATTAAAAAAAAAAATCATCTGTGACTTATCTGAAATTCAGATTTAACTGAGCAAGCTGTGATTCTGTTTCCAGACACTGGCAGCCCTAAGAATGCAGTTGAGAAGGACTCATTCCCACACCCCACCCTGGTCACCCCTCTGCTCCCTCAATCTCTCTGTGTCTTGCAGGGACCCTGTGGCTTTGCCAGCCCTGTTCTCAGCAGCCTCTTCCACGGCCCCCGTGGGTTTGGGCTTCTTTTTACTCTGGGATAGGCCCCGTTCCGCTCTCACCACATCCTGCCGAGGCGCAGGGGCCCCCTCCCCGCCCCCCATCACTCCGAGGCACACACCTGGAGCCACATCCGCTGCTGTGAGAAAGTCCAGGCCCAGAAGGGCTGATCCACAGACATTGCTTGAACACTTACTTTTAAGATTGCTTTAAAATGCACGTGGGCTTCCGTGGTGGCTCAGGGGTCAAGAACCCACCTGCAATGCAGGACACGCATGCAGGAGACACGTGTCCAATCCCCAGGTCCAAAAGATCCCCCGGGGAAGGAAATGGCAACCCACTCCAGCATTCATGCCTGGACAGAGGAACCTGGTGGGCTACACGGGGTCGCAAAAGAGTCAGATGTGACTGAGCAACTAAATAACAACAAATACATAATGAAGTTTACCATTTCAGCTATTTGTAAATGGACAGGACTCCCCTGGTGGTCCAGTAGTTAAAATTCAGCACTTCTAATGCAGGGGGCATGGGTTCAATCCCTAGTCGGGGAACTAAATAAGATCCCACAAGCCACGTGGCATGGCCAAAAAAATATATACAGCTCAGGGCATTAAGTACATACGCGTTGTTGTGCAACCATTACCACCATCCTCCTCCCTAACTATTTCCCTCCCCAGACTGAAGTTCTGTTCGCATGAAACACACTTCCCCTTGCCCGCTCCCCCAGCCCCAGGCACCCACCACTCTAGCCAAGGATGTTCTAAGCATTGTTGTCTTTCAGTCGCTCAGTCCTATCTGACTCTTTGCAACCCCATGGACGGCAGCACGCCAGCCTTCCCTGTCCTTTACCATCTCCCGGAGCTTGTTCAAACTCATGTCTGTTGAGTCAGTGATGCCATCCATCCAACCATCTCATCCTCTGTCGTCCCCTTCTCCTGCCTTCAGTCTTTCCCAGCATCAGGGTCTTTTCCAATGAATCGGCTCTTCACATCAAGTGGCCGAAGTATTGGAGCTCCAGCTTCACCATCAGTCCCTCCAACGAATATTCAGGGTTGATTTCCTTTAGGATGGACTGGTTGGATATCCTTGCAGTCCAAGGGACTCTCAAGAGTCTTCTCTAGCATCACAATTTGAAAGCATCAATTCTTTGGCTAAGGGTAAGAAGTTCTATAGATGGCGGCCAGCACCAGGCTGAGAAAGATGCCCTGTGGTACGTATCCCCAACCCCCTCACCGTGGGGCCCTTGAGGGGTTGCAGGAGCTGGGCAGAATCCTGATTCTAGCGGTACCCACCCTGGCTGAGCCAGCAAAGATGCCCCTGGGGCTTGCTTCCTGAGTGTCACGGCCCTAGACTCAGCTCCACCTCGGTGGGGTCCTGAGTCTCCCTCCCACGGGGTCACTCCACATGGCTGTTTCCTTCAGGGGACTTAATACTGCTTCATGGAATGGGCTCTGATGTTGTCACTAATCAGGGAGATGGAGAGGCCATGGCTGTTCTCCGCATGTTGGGGCTACCTGATGCTGATGCACCTGGTACCCAAGGGCGGGAGGGGGAGTGGAGAAGGGGGGAAA
>SJYR01000228.1:493158-512867 GCA_006410655.1 Kobus ellipsiprymnus | reverse complement strand
GGGGAGGGGGGGGGGGAGGGGAAGGGGGGGGAAAGAAGGAATGGGGGGAGGGGAGAAGGAGAATGCGGTGATGTGGGTGATGACGGGCAGCACCTCCCTGGCAGGGCCGACTCTCCCAGTAATTAGTTTTTGAATCAGCCGGACGGTTCAAGCCCCACTCACTCTGCGCAGCTTTAATCATTTCCACTCCCTTTTCATTCTCATTATTCACAGCCGTCCTCTCTGAACCAAAAGGAAAATGCTTTCTCTGCCGGGGCTCTCGGCCTTCCTGCAGCCATAGCTTCCCCAAGGCCCAGTGGAACCCTCTGTTTACCCGGGAAGTGGTGGCCACACAGCTGGGCAGGGATGCTCGCAGGACCCTGCAGGGCTGGGCGGGGCCCTGAGCCCTGGGGGTGGCCTGCAGCCGGCGTGTCCCCCAAGGCCAGTCCTGGGAACCCGAGGCAGAGGCTCTGGAGGTGGTGGGGCTCACACAGACCCGTGAGGGGACGGAGTGCAGGGAGGCGCCCTTGGGCCCCCGGGGTGCAGGGAGGAGAGCTGGTGCATGGGAGCTTACCGGCCCGCATCGCAGCCTGGCCTGCCCCCTGCTCCATCTCTGCCTGCCTTCTAGCCTCTCCGGCCTCCTGGTTCCTCCAGCTCCAAGTTCCCTCCTGGCTCAGAGCTTCGCACGAAGGAGGCCCTTCCCGACACCACCCTGGAAGGTGTTGGGTCCCCATTACGTGACCCTGCAGCAGCCCAGTTCTCCGGCTAGCACTTGCCCCCATGGACAGCACATCACCGCTCGGCTCTCGGGGCCTCCCCCTCTGGCATTTTCCACCTGGTATATGGTGTATGTGCTCCTTTTATAGTTGGAAGTGGTGTTTACAAACAGGAGAGGAACACCCATAAACAGACCCAAAAGGAGAACTTTGAGTCAGCTGATTTCCAGCCGGCTTCCTCCCCAGGTGGCGCCCACCTGCCCCGGGTCCTCAAGGAATTCACATGAGGCAGGGCAGGTCTGGGCAAGCCAGGAGGCTGCCAGTTGATTCTGTTCTCTGGCTTGTCCACACCCTGCAGCCCAGAGCAAGGGAGGGGCCGACCCAGGACACCTGGTCCTCCCAGCCCTATTGGGACACCTCCCCACCCCCAGCAGGAGGCTGTGGCCCACCCTTGGGGCCTCCTGCTCAACCTCTGGGATGACTCGGCGACAGCCCAGCCTGAGTCTTAAAGGTCTTTGAGGAGCTCCTGGGGCTGGTGAGTCTGAAGCCAGGGTTCCGAGGGGCAGGAGAAGGCCATGTGGGGTCTACGTGGAGATCAACCTGTCCGGGCTTCCCAGGATCTCCCTGGGTTTAGCATTGACGTCCCAAGTCCCTGGAAACCCGTCATGCCCATGCAAGCTGGGACATTGAGTCACCTGGATCTATATAGCAGGGGATTTGCTCCGTTGGGCAGGCCCCATCACCAAGCCATTCCTCCTTGGATGGGAGGGGCAGGTGAGCCAGGTGGAGAGGATGGCCTGGGCCCCTCTTGGTCCCAGAGCGAGGCTGGCTGTCGTTGGACGGGACAGCAGTGTTAGGGTCAGGGAGCAGGCTGGACATGGTCAGTGGGCCCCTGGGGGGACAAGCAGGATTTCTGAACTGAGAGCAGGGCTTGGAGAGGGTGTCGGCCCCAGAAGGTCAGGGCCAGAGAGAGACGGTGCTGGACAGGGGTGTCCGGCATAGGTGGCAGCGGGGACCGTTTTAGTATGGAGGAGCGAGGGGGGTTTCAGGATCAGGGACTGCGGAGAGTTACAGGGATTGAGGGGCCAAGCAGAGCCAGGACGGCCTTGAGACGCCAGCCACCAGGGCTGCAACCCTGCTCGCGGACCAGCCCCCATGCCCCCGGCCTGGGCGACACACGGGTGTCGATGACACACCTCGGATCCTGAAGTCGAGGCTCCTTGTGGCCACGGTCCATCCGTTCACCTGGAGACGAAGTCCACTTGCCTTCTCCCAAATGAGCCAACCTGCCCAACCGAAGGGGCAGGGAGGCCCCTAGGGGCGGAGATGGTCCTGAGGCCACCCCACCCAGCCTGTTGGTGGCAGAGGCTCGAGCCCAAGTCACCCAAGTCCCAGTTCAGGGTTTTTCTGCTCCCCGAGACTGGATCGGGGCAGGAATGGGGGTGTCATGGGTTGAACAGTGACTGCCCCTGATCCCCAAATCAACGTCCACTCAGAACCTTATGTGGCCTTACGTGGACACACGGTCTTGGCAGTGTTAAGGTAAGAACCGAGATGAGGTCACCCCGGATTAGGCTGGGCCTGAGATCCAATGAGAAACACCGGGAGAGGACCGAAGCAGAGACTGGAACTACACAGCCAGCAAAGCTGGGCCTTCAGAGGGAGCCTCGTCCTGCCGACACATGATCTTGGATGTCTGACCCCCAGACTGCAAGAAAATCCATTTCTGTGGCCTTAAGCCGCCCAGTTTAGGGTGGCTTGTGATGGCTGCCCCAGGCCACCACGCCAGGAGGGTGAAAGGGGCTAGTAGGGCCTAACACAGCTAAGAAATACCCAGATCCCCAAAACCTCGCAGGGCAGCCTCTTTTATTCCAGTCTTTTGGTGACTGAGCTCTCTTGGAATAAATTGGTATGAAATGATTGTCAAACACTGACCAGCTCATAGGGTTCACTGCAACAGACTTTGATTTTAAGAAGAAAAACATCATTTCCAGGATACAGTCAGAAGCAGCGCACAGCACCGCCCGGTGGAATGCCTTCAAAGCCTCCTTTTAATGAATAAATTAAGACTCTCTGTTCGCTTTTCAATCATCCCCTTAAATCAGTGCTTCTAAGTCCCTGAAACCTTTCTTCCTCCCGAAAGGAGATGAAACAATTCCCCAGCAATCACTTCCACGCTATCTTCACACTCATCAAAGGAGTGCCGCACTTTCGGGGTCAGAAAAGAGGGGAAAAAAAAAATCCCCACTCAAGTCTTCCGGGTTTGCATTTGGAACATTTATTTCAGGAAATACATTTTCAACACTTTGTTATTTATACAAAAAGAGACGAATTTCTCAGGAGGCACATAGCGAAAGGCCACTGTGGAACAGATCCCAGTGAAACTAACAAGTTTTCAAAAATCTGGCTACAGAGAAGGAAGCGAAGGCGTCCCCAGACGGGCCGGCTGGACTGGTCCATGGCCGGGACCCCGACGCTGGCGACGGACGCATCCTTCAACATCTTGGTTTTGGCAAAAATGGCAAGTCGGCAAGTAAACTGTTTCTGCTAAGGGGTCCTTCCTCTCTTAGGTGGGGAGGGAGTAAACACACGAAGCAATGACCTACACACACACATGCGCGCGTGCACACACACACACACACCAGTCAGTCTGCACCCACCCCTCCCACCTTCTCATGGGCCGCAAGAAGCCAGCCTGGGGCCTGCAGACAGTCACGGATCATTGACCCGTGTTTGAGCTCCCCGGCCCGGGGCCGTGAGGACGTGGAGCCCGACTGTGGGCCGTGGACACCTGACCCCTGATCAATCCCTCTCTGGGGGTCTTTATGATGGGCTCTGGGGGTGGGGGAGGTGCAGGGCCCCAGGCACATCAGGGCAACACAGTCAGGCTTGCCTGGCCTCCCACCTCCTGGGTCATGGTGTCAGCCAGGCCTCGGTCAGGGGGGCTGTGTGTCTGGGGCGGCCAACTGGGCATTCACTTAACCAGAGTGTCTCGGGCCAAATGGATGTCTAAACAGACAGATACACTTCCCACAGGGTGGGGGCAGGGCCGGCACCAAGCCCAGGAGAGCCACTCAGAGCACCCCCAGCTGTGGTTCACACAGCCCCTGGCCCCCACTTCCTTCTGGCACCTGCCAGCACTTGACTTCCTCCTTAGCTCCTCTACCAGATTCACTCGCTTGGACCTTCCCAAAAATCAGGGCAGGGTAGGGTGCATCTTTTGCTTCCTTTGAATCCTCAAATTCCAGCGAGGGTGGGGAAGGGGGCGGGACATAACAGGAGATAAAGACACATCTCCCTCTCTCCACCTTGTCCCAGTTCCCCGCCCGAGGGGACAGCTGCGGAGAGCTGGTGGCTCGCATGGACGGCTGAGATAAAGGCACTTTCTGCTCCAGGACAGGCTCGCGCGCAGGCGGGTGGGCGGGCAGCAGCCAGTGGGCAACTTGGATCTCATGGAATGAACTGCTCTCCCCTAGGGGCGGGCTCAGGGGCTCCCCAGTGGCGTGAAGGGAGGCAGGGGCAGGAAGTGAATGCCTTCAAAGCCTCCTTTTAATGAATAAATTAAGACTCTCTGTTCGCTTTTCAATCATCCCCTTAAATCAGTGCTTCTAAGTCCCTGAAACCTTTCTTCCTCCCGAAAGGAGATGAAACAATTCCCCAGCAATCACTTCCACGCTATCTTCACACTCATCAAAGGAGTGCCGCACTTTCGGGGTCAGAAAAGAGGGGAAAAAAAAAATCCCCACTCAAGTCTTCCGGGTTTGCATTTGGAACATTTATTTCAGGAAATACATTTTCAACACTTTGTTATTTATACAAAAAGAGACGAATTTCTCAGGAGGCACATAGCGAAAGGCCACTGTGGAACAGATCCCAGTGAAACTAACAAGTTTTCAAAAATCTGGCTACAGAGAAGGAAGCGAAGGCGTCCCCAGACGGGCCGGCTGGACTGGTCCATGGCCGGGACCCCGACGCTGGCGACGGACGCATCCTTCAACATCTTGGTTTTGGCAAAAATGGCAAGTCGGCAAGTAAACTGTTTCTGCTAAGGGGTCCTTCCTCTCTTAGGTGGGGAGGGAGTAAACACACGAAGCAATGACCTACACACACACATGCGCGCGTGCACACACACACACACACCAGTCAGTCTGCACCCACCCCTCCCACCTTCTCATGGGCCGCAAGAAGCCAGCCTGGGGCCTGCAGACAGTCACGGATCATTGACCCGTGTTTGAGCTCCCCGGCCCGGGGCCGTGAGGACGTGGAGCCCGACTGTGGGCCGTGGACACCTGACCCCTGATCAATCCCTCTCTGGGGGTCTTTATGATGGGCTCTGGGGGTGGGGGAGGTGCAGGGCCCCAGGCACATCAGGGCAACACAGTCAGGCTTGCCTGGCCTCCCACCTCCTGGGTCATGGTGTCAGCCAGGCCTCGGTCAGGGGGGCTGTGTGTCTGGGGCGGCCAACTGGGCATTCACTTAACCAGAGTGTCTCGGGCCAAATGGATGTCTAAACAGACAGATACACTTCCCACAGGGTGGGGGCAGGGCCGGCACCAAGCCCAGGAGAGCCACTCAGAGCACCCCCAGCTGTGGTTCACACAGCCCCTGGCCCCCACTTCCTTCTGGCACCTGCCAGCACTTGACTTCCTCCTTAGCTCCTCTACCAGATTCACTCGCTTGGACCTTCCCAAAAATCAGGGCAGGGTAGGGTGCATCTTTTGCTTCCTTTGAATCCTCAAATTCCAGCGAGGGTGGGAAAGGGGGCGGGACATAACAGGAGATAAAGACACATCTCCCTCTCTCCACCTTGTCCCAGTTCCCCGCCCGAGGGGACAGCTGCGGAGAGCTGGTGGCTCGCGTGGACGGCTGAGATAAAGGCACTTTCTGCTCCAGGACAGGCTCGCGGGCAGGCGGGTGGGCGGGCAGCAGCCAGCGGGCAACTTGGATCTCATGGAATGAACTGCTCTCCCCTAGGGGCGGGCTCAGGGGCTCCCCAGTGGCGTGAAGGGAGGCAGGGGCAGGAAGGGGCCCCAGGTCCACCAGCAGGGTCCCATCCTCGCGCGGGCACCACCTCACCACTCTCCAGGGGCTCTAAAAGCTGGGGGCCACTCTTGGCCCTGGGGAGCTGGGCCTGGAGTGGGGGCAGGGTCAGGAACTGAGTCAGTGGTCCTTCCGCCCCTTCTGGACCTCAGGGAGGGCCAGAGAGCCACCCCCCACCCCCAGTCCTGGTCCCCGTAGTCAGTGGGCTAATAACAAACATACTCAGAGGGCACTCGTCATCTTGTTACTTGGCAGGTGTGAAGGGGCGGAGATGGAGGACACAAGGAGAAAATTATATAAAATAAAAATGGGGCGGGTGGCGGGAGAGACGGTAAAGACTCGGGGTAGGGTCTTGGGGCTGCGGTGTCTACATCTCCTGGGCTTCGGGCGCCTTCTCCTCGACACCGTTGGCCACGGCACTGCTGCCCTCGTGCAGACGCTTCACGCGGTAGGCTTCGAAGTGGATGGTGCTGGTGATGTCTTTGATGTTCTGCATGTGTGTCCTGGGAGGGGCACGGGGGAGGGGTCACCAGGGGGGCCAGGGATGGGGGGGGTCCTGCTCACTCAGCCTGCCCTCCCCACTCCATGGTTCCCCGGGCGGCGGGGGGTGCGTGGGGTGGGGCGCGGTTCTCCAGCACAGCCCTTTAGCCCCACCAAGACAGACCAAGCCGGGACAGGAGCATGTGGGGGTGAGGAGTTGGATCTCCAGGGCAACCCCTGCTACTCTCAGGACCACGTGTTCCAACACAGCCCCTTTTCTGTGACAACTGAATCGCCAGTTCAGGGACAGGCTGAGTGCAGAGGCTCCCGGCGGTGGGCAGGGCTGGAGTGCCCTGGCTCTGGTTCAGAAGAGCCAGGGCAGTGGCCAGTTGTGCTGGCAGGCAAGGGGCAGCGGCCTGCAGCAGGCAGGGGAGGAGCCTGGGGGTGGCGGGTACTGGTACCCCTGTAGTCACGTGTTCAAGCGTCCCTTCTCCGCTGACCATGAGGGCAGGTTTGCAAAGGAGGTGTCAGAAGGGCCTGAGGTCAGAAGGGCGTCCTTCCGCAGCCAGGCTCTCCAGCACAGGGCAGTTAGCTCCTGGAAGCCATGTCCTCCCCCAACTTGGAGGCCATGAGAGACGGTCCCGTCCCGCCTAGTGACTTCGTCCCTAGCATCCATCGTGCTGGCTGAGGAGCTGGGAGCCCCTGGCACCCCGGAGGGAGCCCCTACTGTCTCTGCTCACCTGCCCAGGTCCCAGCCTCACCACCTGGGCTGAGGACGGGCTCCTCCTTGCCTGGGCTCAAGGAAACTGAGGCAGGGCCTCCACCAGGTCAGAGGACAGACACACGCCCAGCACCCAAGACCTCCTGGGGCTCAGGCTGCAGCGATGCAAACTCAACCCTTCCTTCCCCGGGTGAAAGTAAAAAAGATTTTCACTGCTTACTTCATTTCCAACAAGGCATTTTAAGACAATGGAGCTCTAAGGAGGAAGGCAGATGGGTGGGGTGCGCTGGCTGCTACTCAAGACCTCCACCGGCTGGCCCATCACCCTTGCCCACGGCCCCGCAGCCCTGATGACGGAGGCCCCTTCTGGGCTGTCAGCCCCTCCCCACCCGAGCACCAGATCCACCCAGCTCTCACCTGATAAGGAGGTCCCGCAGGTAAGCAAACTCACAGTGAGTGGTGTTCTCAACTGTAGAGGAGAGAGAGGGAGCTTTAAGATCAGGAAAGCCCCTCCCAGCAATGCCAGGCGGGTAGATGGGCGGGGCAGGGGGGCCACAGGGGCGCACCAGGCACCTCAGCTCCTGCCCTCTGGGGAGATGGCACTGTCACCTGGCAAGACAACTGCGGGGGAGAGAGCGCTACGCTAAGCGGGAGGGGGCCCGCTGCTCCTCCATGGGGCCCCAGGGGTGTCCCAGGGCAGACCTGAAGATGAGAGGGGTGCTGGGAACAGAACGAGGCAGGAACCGGGGCTGGGGTTTCTCCCCTACGTGCTCAGGACACACGCAAGGACACGTGTACAGAGGTCGCACATTGGGGATGACCGCGCACATTGAGCTCAAGAGCCAGCAAACCTGAGTCATGGGCTGCTGGTAGCGTGCACACAGGGACACACTGAGGCCCCTCGGAGTGCTGAGCACAAGCTGAAGGCAGCAGCTAGCTCTGGGCATGCGGGAAGATGGGCAGGGAGGGGCCCCACAGGTACCCCAGAGCGGGCTGGTGATGCCCAGTGCTTCGTAGAAACTGTCTGCCTGCTGCGCGGTCATCAGCTGCCAGTCACCCTTTAAAGGGTGCTGAGTGGCATCACCTGGACTCAGGGAGGCTGTCCTCTGAGGTTCTGTGGGGGCGTCCGGCCCACGGGAAGGAATCCCCCATCTCCAGACACCCTTCAGGAGAGCGACTAAGACTTCTCATTTGTGGTCGTAGGGAGGTGCGGCTCAGAGGTGGAAAAAACAAAAAAAGCACTCTGCCCAGCTTCCACGGCCTGTGAGGCCTGGCTCCCAGGTCCAGGCTTCCCCATCCCAGGGCAGCAGGGCCTTTCTCAAAGTTAAAGGGTCGATACAGCCAGCAGATTGATGGGGAAACAATGAAAACTGTGTCAGACTTTATTTTTCTGGACTCCAAAATCACTGCAGATGGTGACTGCAGCCATGAAATTAAAAGATGCTTGTTCCTTGGAAGAAAAGCTATGGCCAACCTAGACAGCATATTAAAAAGCAGAGACATTACTTTACCAACAAAGGTCTGTCGAGTCAAAGCTATGGTTTTTTCAGTAGTCATGTATGGATGTGAGAGCTGGACTATAAAGAAAGCTGCGTGCCGAAGAATTGATGCTTTTGAACTGTGGTGTTAGCGAAGACTCTTGAGAGTCCCTTGGACTGAAAGGAGGTCCAACCAGTTCATCCTAAAGGAAATCAGTCCTGAATATTCACTGGAAAGACCGATGCTGAAGCTGAAACTCCGATACTTTAGCCACCCGATGCGATGAACTCACTCATTGGAAAAGATCCTGATACTGAGAAAGATTGAAGGCAGGAGGAGAAGGGGACAACAGAGGATGAGATGGTTGGATGGCATCACCAACTCAATGGACATGGAGTCTGAGTAAGCTCTGGGACTTGGTGATGGACAGGGAAGCCTGGCGTGCTGCAGTCCATGGGGTCTCAAGGAGTCGGACACGACTGAGCGACTGAACTGACTGACTGACAGGCGGCAGGGGGACCAAGGTGGTAAAAGGCCAAGTGCCCTACCTGCCAGCTCAGGCTTCCCAGGTGGCACTAGTGGTAAAGAACCCGCCTGCCAATGCAGGAGACACAAGAGATGTGGGTTCGATCCTTGGAATCAGGAAGAGCATGGCAACCCACTTGAGGAGAGCATGGCAACCCACTCCAGTATTCTTGCCTGGAGAATCCCATGGACGGAGGAGCCTGGCGGGCTGCAGCCCATAGGGTCACATGGGGTCAGACACAACTGAGGTGACTGAGCATGCGTGCATGCACACCCCCGACCCCTGCCCTCCTTCCTCTCCCATCCCCTACCCTGCAGGGCTGTGCCCACAGTAGAATCCTCTGCTGGCTGGCTCTCATGCAGCCTTTCCATCTAACTTGGAGAAGCACTGAGAGTAGAGGGAAGAACAGGGCTCTGAACCTGAAGTGACTGTCTGACCACTGCATCCCAGGTTGGGCAAGTTATTCTGGCCTCTCTGAGCCTCCATTTCCTCATCTGTAAAATGGGCATAATAATGCCTCCCACCTCTCAGGGATGGGAGAGGATGAAATGAGTTAACTGTGCGCTTTATCACACCTGCCCTCCTCTGAAAACATTCGGGCAGCTTCCAAGGATGAGTAAAGTACCTCAGGACGGTGGTGCGCAACCCAGGAGGAGGAAGAAGAGGGAACTGGGGCTGGAGAGGGTAGGGATGAGGAGAGGCACAGAGTGGCCCGCCTCTGGTTAGCTCTCAATTCACAAGGTCCCCGAGATTAAAAAAAAAAAAAGTCACCGAAGTCTTGGGGAAGTTCAAGTACTCTAATAGCAGAACCCCCTTCCGGGACCTCACAAAGGCTGCTGGGAAGTCAGGGCCACCCCCCGCCACCATCTTTACAGGTTCCATGGGTTTGTTTCTCATCACCACCCTCAACGTGGGCTGGCAGCACCATAGCAACGCACAGTTCATTCAAAGCGCGGGATCCAGGCCAGAGCAGGAGAGCCGGGACACAGAAAACCAACCTCCCTAATTTCCCAACAATTTCCTTTACCGACTGCCGGCAGGGCCCAAGTTGGCCACCAGAGGGCAGCAGAGGCTATCAGAGGCAGAGCTGCCCTTCCCTGCCCCGCCCCAATGGCCCTTTCTTTTTCTTTTTCCTTTTTTCAAATGTACTTGTGCTGCGCCACGTGGCGTGTGGTATCTAGGTTCTTGACCAGAGATCAGATCTGTGCCCCCTGCAGTGAAAGTGTGGAGTCTTAACTACTGGACTGCTAGGTAAGTCCCCTCACTGGCCCCTTCTTATCCCCAATCCTCCAACACACTTTACAAAAAGGTTTCTAAACAGCAAGATTTCAGGAAGAGGGGAAATGGAAGAGGCGGGGCCAATACGGGATGAGCCGAGGATGAAGCCTAACTGAGACATCTAGGCGGGACAGGGAGGTGAGGAATTTAACAATAACCCAGGTAAAAGGAGCCTGGGCGTGCTCCACTAAGATCAGTTTTCATTACATCATTTACTGCTAATACAAAAAAGTATATGAAAAATGAAAGTATCTGCTGTCCTGAAAGCTCCGATGGTCTTTGAGACATTCTCTGATTTCACTAGACTCTTGGCACAAGGTAGTCACTTTAAGGATGGCAAACACGGGACTCAAGGGATGATGGGACATGCCCAAGGTCATGAGCTAGGTGTGGGATGGGGTGGTAGCAGCTGGAGTTGAAAGCAGCTGCTGAATTTTCTGCTTCCTTCTCTATGCTGGGCCTTTTAGCCAAGTGAACAAGGAGCAAAGTGGTCCATTTTAATCTGTTCTGAGACAGGGGGAAGGAAATGCCCAGGTCCACCCCACCTAGGGTCACGGCCACCTGTAGTGGGTTGGATGGTGTCCCCCAGACGTCCAGCTCCCAACCCTGGGCACCAGTGAATGGGACCCTATTTGGAAAAAGAGTCTGTGAAGGTGTAATTACAGTAAGGATTTCAGGGACTTCCCCAGTGGTCCAGTGGTTAAGAATCCACCTTCCAATGCAGGGGATGCAGGTCTGATCCCTGGACGGGGAACTAAGATCCCACATGCCAGGGGGCTCCTGAGCGCCACAACCAAGACCCGATGCAGCAATAAATAAATAATCTACCTCAAGAGGGGATCACCCTGGATTTAGGGGGCCCTAAGGTCAGTAACGAGTGCTCTTAGAAGAAGAAAGACACAGGAGCACAGAGGAAGACGGAGCAGAGACCGCAGGGCTGAACCTACTAGCCAAGGTCAGCCAGCAGCCACTAGGAGGGGTCAGGGAACAGTCTCCCTCGAGGCCTCCAGAACATTGAGGATGAACTTCTGTTTTAAGCCACCCAGTCTGTGCTGGTCTGTTGCAGAAGCCCCAGGACATGAAGATGTGGGGGTCCTGGAACTCCGAGGGGGCAGGGAGTGGGGAGGGCATCTGGTTCTCAGCTGGACAGAGCTCCAGCCCAGCCCTTTCCCCAGGCCCAGAGAGGTGGGGTGACTTGTCCAGGGTCACACAGCATGCCCGGAAAACCCCAGCACCAGGACCCTGGCAGATCCTGGAACTCCGAGAGGGCAGGGAGTGGGGAGGGCATCTGGTTCTCAGCTGGACAGAGCTCCAGCCCAGCCCTTTCCCCAGGCCCAGAGAGGTGGGGTGACTTGTCCAGGGTCACACAGCATGCCCGGAAAACCCCAGCACCAGGACCCTGGCAGAGCCCGTCATACCTCCTTCCTGCCTGGATGTAGGGGACTGGGATGGAGGCACGGCTCCATCAGCTAATGGCTGTGGGCCCCGGACAAGACACCTAGCCCCCCATTTCTTCCACCAAGCAGGACCCACGGGAGCCCCTCCTGTGGCCAAATGGGCAACAGACGAGGTCCCAAGAGCAGCCGGTCAGGCCCAGGTGCACAGCTCCCGGGCAGCGGAGGCAGCTCTCCTCCTGACCTGTCTGGAGGCTCCAGCACCAGCTCGGCCATTACCTTCGATGGTGCCCCACTTGGTTTTCCTTCCAAGGATCCTCTTCCCGTTCACTTGGTACTCGTGGTCACTGCCCACCACGGCGAACGGGATCATCTCCTGGGGGAGGGGCAGGAGGCAGTGGTCACTTGGGCGTGCAAAGGCCGGTCTACTCCCTGGGCCCCTGGCAGGAGCTGCCCTGAGTCGGGCCTCCAGCACTGAGACCCCTTGGCCTAAGGGGGCTGCACAAGGACCCTCTGGCTCCGATAACCCTCCTAGCCCAGACAACACTTCCTTATGGCTCAAGACCATCCCACCTGTTTTCCTGGACCCCTGGAAAGACCCCTACCCATGTCCTCTGGCAAGAAGTGAGGGGCCTCTGGAAACAGCAGTCTGGTCGGTGCACTCACCCGGAATTTCTCGTTCACCAGCCGGTCCTCAGAGTCCTCGTCAAACTCCTTCTGGGGGTACACGTCAATGCCATTGGATAGCAGGTCCGCAGTGATCTGAGGGTCCAGAGAGGAGACAGGTGGGCACCATCCATGCAGCAAACTGGACCAACCCACTGGGATCTGCCCATGCTGTGACCTCCACAAAGTGGCCCCAGGCTCAGAGTAAGGGGTGGGCTCTGGGGGGCTGGCAACTGTCCAGCTCTTGTGCCTCTGGAGTGGAGGAGGGCAGCTGCAGACCTGCCTGCCAGGAGACCGCAGCCACCCCAGAGACCCATCCCAGGCACGGGGCATCCCCGTCCTGAATTCCACCTGGACACCCTCTCACTGCAGCGGCCCATACTGCACAGGGGCACCCGCATGTGTCAAACAGTCACCAACCACCCTTTGCAGCGATAGCTGCCCGTATGGATGGTGATCGGTGACAGCGTCCCCGTGAACAGCTATCGTTTCTGCCCTGAGCATAGACAAATGCCTGGGGGCAGCTTTGGGGGCTTCCTTGTTCTTTTCCCTCCAGACACATCCGTTGCTAGGGCGCTATCCTCCCCTAAGCATACTGGGAAAATCCCTGGACCTAAGGGATTGTGGGTGGAGCTTTGGGAATAAGAGTGAGGAGTCTCCTTGCTCAGAGGCAGAGGCTCTACAGGAACCCAAGGTTCACCCTCCTGTTCGGAGAGCAGTCCAAGTGGGACAGCTGGGAAGGAAGAGACCATCTGTTCCCTGATGGAAACTGTCTCTTCCATCTAATAAAAACTGGGGATTTTGTCTGATGGCCTTGCTCCCACCAAGGGGGACGGCGGGCAGAGGCGGAGCCCTACCCGTTGTTTGAAGTAGACCCTCTCCTCCAGGGTCAGCGTGTCAGCCTTGGCGATGACTGGGACAATGTTGACCACTTTGCTCAAGCGCTTCATGAACTCGATGTCCAGGGGCCTGAGGCTGGAGCATGACTGGGAAGGAAGAGACCATCTGTTCCCTGACGGAAACTGTCTCTTCCATCTAATAAAAACTGGGGATTTTGTCTGATGGCCTTGCTCCCACCAAGGGGGATGGCGGGCAGAGGCGGAGCCCTACCCGTTGTTTGAAGTAGACCCTCTCCTCCAGGGTCAGCGTGTCAGCTTTGGCGATGACTGGGACAATGTTGACCACTTTGCTCAAGCGCTTCATGAACTCGATGTCCAGGGGCCTGAGGCTGGAGCAGAGGGACACAGATGAGGGTGTCGGGGAAGGGACATGGACCGGGGACAGAAACGCGGAAATGCCTGGAGGGAGCTGGGGGGAGGCCCCCGGAGTGCCTGCAGCTCCCAGGTGGGTGTATGCCAAGGTCAAGGCTGTGGGCTGAGCGCCAGCCAAGGCACTGGCGAGGGACAGAAAAAGGAAAAGAATCCTGAGCCACCCTGAACCGGAGGAGGAAGGGGTGGGGGGCCAGACCAGCTCTGAGCAGCCTGGGGATGAGCTCCCAAAGCCCCCAGTGTGTCCACTGGGAGAAGGGCTGCCACCGGCTCAGCGGGCCATCAGACTGTGGGGCGTCAGCGTCTGGGGGCAGACGGGCGCTCACTCAGCCCCATTTCCCGGGATGAGCTGGGGGCTGCTGTCTGGGGCGTCCCCAGTCCCTTGCCCACTGGCTCCAGGTGTCCAAGGTCTGATGTGGGGAAATGCTTCCCCTCAGGCCCTCCTCACAGCCCCCACCCCAACCTGAGACAGCTCTCAGCAGCGGTGGGGCAGGGCGGCAGGGCTCCTGAGTGGCCGGCACCACCTTCCCACCAGGCCCGGAGCTGTCCCTGCTGCCCCGCAGCTGGTCACAGACTCAGTGTGAGGGCGAGGCAGGCCCCAGGAGGAGGTCTGAATGATGACAGGGAGGAGCCGCTCGACCCCCCAGGCCGGAGTCTGGGGGGCAGCGGCATGGTGCCCCGCCGGGTCACCACAGCAGCGGCAGGGCCCGCTCAGCCCCCTGCTTCCAGCGGCGCCTCGGTGGCGCAGAGCCTGGACCAGCTGATGTGGGACTCGCGGCTGAGCCCCCGGCCCTGCGCAGACTCTCGCTGAGGGTGGCTCAGGGACTCGCTTGGTTTGCCACAAAGGCCCCCAGGTGAGGCCCATGGCTCCTGCTGGCTTCCTTCCTGTAGCCAGTGCCTACGAGGCTGGGCCCCACCCTGGGCTTCCTGCTGCTAGTAGAACCGCGTGTAGAACAGTCAGAGCCAGAGCCTCAGGCCATGGTGACCAGCCAGACCCCGGGCCCCAGCAACCCCCCTCTGTCCACACTCGCTGCACCCTCCCCACCCACTCCCGGCGTCCACTGGGTGCTGGGCTCCCTTCCTTCCCACGTCCTGATTCAGGACGAGCCCAAGGGTGTCCACCAGGCGGTGGAAAGACACCTACGGGTGCCAGGTGCAGATGGAGCCACAGGGAGCCAAGGACAAGCGGTCTGTGAGGCCATCCAGGGCCCATCTGGGGCTTCCCTGGTGGCGCGGTGGATAAGAATCCACCTGCCAGGGCAGGGGGCGCGGGTTCAATCCCTGGTCCATGAGGATTTCACACGCCGCGGAGCCACTAAGCCCATGTGCCCCAACTACTGAGCCCGCCTGCTGCAGCTACCGAAGCCCTCGTGCGCTGGGGCCTGCGCTCCACCAGGAGCAGCCACCGCGACGGGAAGGCGTGCGCCACAACAGAGCAGCCCCCACCTGCTGCAACTAGAGAAAGCCCGGGCAGCAAGAGGACCCAGCGGAGCCAAAAATAAAAACATGAACGTAAAATATGGGTGTGCTCTAAAAGGGGCTTCCCAGGCGGCTCAGTGGGTAAAGAGCCCGCCGGCAAGGCAGGACCCCTGGGTCGGCAAGGTCCCCTGGAGGAGGGCAGGGCAACCCACTCAGCATTCTTGCCTGGAGAATCCCCATGGACAGGAGCCTGGTGGGCTACAGTCCTTGGGGTCTCAAAGAGTCGGACACGACTGAAGCGACAGCACGCATACACACACACACACACACACGCACACACACGACTGAAGCGACAGCACGCATACACACACACGCACACACGCACGACTGAAGCGACAGCACGCATACACACGCACACACACACACACGTTTAAAGAAAAAAATAAATAACACTGGCCTTACTCACACGCACAATTAAATTCAGTCCTTGGGGTCTCAAAGAGTTGGACATGACTGAAGCGACGGCACACACACACACACACACACACACACACACGACTGAAGCGACAGCACGCATACACACACACACACGTTTAAAGAAAAAAATAAATTACACTGGCCTTACTCACACGCACAATTAACATTCTAAACAATCAAAGAGTGCACTGCCCTCATGAGGGAGACCACCCCTGCTCAAAGGAGGCGAGGAGATCCCTGACCTCTGCTCCAGGGCGCCCACCCCATGCCAGCCTCACTGCCTAGTACGTACATCTGTAGCTGCAGATGGCACTGGCAGGAGAAAGCGGCTCTCTCCAAGGTGGCCTCAACTAACAGCCCTTATCCAGCCCTGCCCGGGGCCAAGTCCACTGTTCTCTGTGCTCCAAACCCTCCTCGGTGTGTGTGTGCGGGGTCCCTGCTGGGGTCTGATATCGCATAGTCAGCATTCCCCTTATGGACTAGCGACTCGCACGGAGGGGCAGGTGAGTGCTAAAGACACACAGCTGCTGGAGAGTCTCTGCCCACCTGCCAGGCTGGCAGAATGCCTGCCCTGAGAAGGCACAGCCCAGGCTCCCGACACCCCAGGCCCAGCCGGTCCTCCGCCCTCCCGGGCAAGCTGGATGATGACAGGTGGGTGGGATGCAGAGTAGGGGCCAGAGGGAGGTCGGGGGCACTCAGGCTGCGCGCCGGGGGCACGTACGAGTGGCCAGTGGCAGGGATGAAGTACAGGCAGCAGTGGACGCGGGTGTCCGGGATGCGCTTCTTCCGGTTGATGTTGACCTCCTCTTGCAGGTACTTCTCGTACTGGTCGTTGATGAACTTCATGATGGGCTGCCAGCTGCATGGAGGGACCCAGTCAGCGAGCATGGTCGAGGGCTCTTCCGCCCGGGGCAGTGGTCCCTCACCAGTTCTCATTATTGATGTGGTCCCCGAAGCCCGGCGTGTCGATGACCGTCAGCTTCATGCGGACGCCCTTCTCCTCAATATCTGTACGCAATCACAGCCCCCGCCGAGTTCAGGGAGGAGACTCGGGACCTGTGCACAGAACTATCCCCTACCGGCCAGGCTGCCCGACCCACCCTGCCCCAAAGAGGCCCTCCTGCAGCGCCCCCAGGATGATGCCAGGGAGATGCCAGTGTACAGCAGTGAAGCCCCCGCCCATGCTTTTTGGTGGAAAACTCAGCTGTCTCCAGAGGGCTCTGACCAGGGCCTGCAGGGATCCTGGAGAGCATCTCTGACCCCTCGCCCTCCTCCCACCCGACTCTGAGTCTCAACATGCTGAGAGGTGCTGCCCCGAGGGACCTGACTCAGTACCCTGCCTCCAGCCCCTGCCTGGCTCTCACCGTGTGTGATGGACTTGATCTCAATGGTCTTAGGGATGCGCTCCTCCGAGGTGGGCTGCACTGACTTCCGGCTGATCTTGGATTTGAATAGGGTATTGATCAAAGTGGACTTTCCCAAGCCGCTTTGCCCTGGGGAGAGAACGGGGCTGGTCGGCAGGGTGCTCCAGAGACGGCGGCTCAAGTGCCTGGGAGGTGGCGAGGCCTGGGCATCATCCCCCAGCTCTCCTTAGTGGGGCTCCGGGTCAGGGGGCAGTCAGGAGGCAGGAAGGGCTGGGTGCCTGGGCAGTGGCCAAGCTCTCGCTGTACTTTGTGGCAGAGCAGGACATGGACCCCTTGCCTTTTGACCACAGGGTGGTCAACCTGCCCCATGCAAGGTCCTGGGGTTCCTGGGAGGAGCTGAGATTCAGACAGCGTTGGGGAGGGAAAGTAGGGGCTGGCCCCTCCACTGTGATCCACCCTTAGCTGTGGGACATACCAGGATCCACGTGAAGTGTGATGGAAAAGCCCTACAGAGCCCCCCACCGGAGGGTCTGTATCCCTCACCGCTAGACCACCCACACTGCAGGGTTCCAGTCCAAAGCCCTGGGGGCCGGGCTCCCCACCGCTGAGGATCACCTCGGTAGAAGAGTCCACACGCTCGTCTGTCCTGCAGGCCAGGCCTGTCACTCCGTTTTACAAGAGCCTGTGTGGCCAGCTGGGGAGGAGCAGGGGGGCTTCCTTGCGTGGCTCTGGGCGGCTCACCGGCTGGATGAGAGCGGGGGACTTACCCACCACCATGATGTTGAACTCGAAGCCCTGCTTCATGGCCTTCCTGCGCATCTGCTCCAGGATGGAGTCGATCCCCACGTAGCCGAAGTCCACGGAGGCCTTCTCGTTCCGTGGCGCAGGCGGCTGCTTGAGCACGGCATCTCTGGGGGTGTCAGCCATGTCGCCAGCGCTGCTGGGAGCTGCCTCGGTGGCTGCAGGAAAAGGAGCGGGCGCATCAGGGGGCAACGGTGGGGAGGGGAGGACACGCAGGTGGGGGAAAATGAGGCTCAGTTGCCCAAGAGACCCGGAGGAATGCCTCAGAGCCAGAACCCTCGGCCCGAGCTGTTCTGCTGCCGACTGCCTGGCCCACAAAGCCTCACCCCACAACTCAAGTCCTGAGCCAGGACAAACGAGAGGACGACCCTCTGTAGGGAGGATGGAGGGAACCAGCCAGTTTCAAGCACCTGCCGGTGGCCCCGGGCCAGCGGGAGTGTGGAAGGAGGGCGGGGACGCAGAGCTAGCTCCTCCTGGCAGTGGTCCCACTGGTCCCTGGGTGATGGCAGGAAGGAGAGGGCCTATGGGCAGCACCTGCAGGTACTGCCCCCTGCCTCCCACCCTGGACTGGATTCAAGTGTCTTCTCTCTGGCCGCCCAGCACCTGCGGGGCCCCACGCCCACAGCCTGGGAGGCAGTTTTGTTTTCAGGTCTGCAGACAGGCAGATGGCACCGAGCTGCTCAAAATAGCTCAGGCTGCTTCGGTCTACGGGTCAGAGCCTTCCTCCTCTCCTCCTGGGCTGCCCTAAGAGTCCACGTGACCCAGCTAGAGGCCCCGGTGGGTAGGGGAGATGCCCAGAAAGCTCCCAGTGGGGACCCGAGGGGCACCCGGCCTGCAGCGCTGGTCAGGGCACTCAGGACCGTGTGGGTTCCCCACCAGGGTCAGCCGCATCCCAGTGAGTCCCCACCACCACGACGTGCCCATCCAGACCGCACCCTTCCCCGACGGCCCTCCCCACCCCCTCCCTTGCCCCCGCGGGTCCAAGCTCTTTCCACCCGCTCTGCCCGCTAAGAAGGATTTTCAGCTTCATCCTGCCTCCGAGGAAGGATCACAGTCTCTTCTCCCGGGGCACCCTGAGCTCATGGGAAGCGACCACCCAGCGAATCCAAACACTCCCCCTCTGCCCGTGCGCCCCTCTCACAGCCCTCAGGGAGGGAGTGCTGGTGGTTTCCAGAGCAACAGCGGCCCCCTCAGGTGCCCACCTCTCCAGGGGGCATACTCCACTGCCAGGGTGGGCAAGCAGCCTTCCCAAACACGGCCTCCCACCCATCCCCTCCTGCCCCTGCCAGGAAGGTCACTGCCTAGGTTTCAGATAAACTGCATTTTGGTTTCCTGGGGAAATAACCGGACTCCACCCCACCCACCAGGTCGCACCTCTGCAGCCACCTCCGTTTTCAGGAGCCTCCGAGGGAGCTGAGATGGGGACCAGCATCCTCTCCTCCCTGCATGCCCAGGCCAGTAAGAGACGAAAGATGACTGGCCCTGTTAGCTTACAAATCCCAGAGACTGGGGTGTCGCTGGTTTATCCCCAAGTCAGTCACTAACGTCCCCCTATCCTTTGCCCGGAACAGGCAGAGACATTCCTGCTTCAGAGAACAGGGGCGCTAAGCATGTAACATAACACACATAACAAGGCCAGGGGCTGCCCGGGGGTCCACACATCTCTCCTGACAACAGGCTGATGCTGGAGGTTTTGGTCCCACCTCACGTCCCACCTCACCCCATCCCCGGGCCGGGGAAAGGCAAAGGGCCCAGGAGGCAGGGATCCCCCCTATTTGACCGCCATTGGGGGGCCTCCTCCCTGCACGGCCCGGAAGGAATTGCCTCTGCTCAGAAACACTCTGCCCCGGGCTCCAGCATCGTTAAATAAACAAAGACCAGAGCTGCATCTGGCCCGAACGTGTGGCTCCGGGGCTGCTTCCTGGAGAGAGACATGGGGCCGTCTTTCGGGACAGCAGTTCAGCCCTGCCCCACGTGACCGAAAATTGCTTCCATCTGTCTGCGGGTCTGGGAGCCATTCTGCCCTGGACCAGGCCAGCCCCCTGCCCCTCCCCCACATCTCCCTCCATCCCTCACCCCCTCCAGAGCAGCACAGGGTGGG
>SJYR01000228.1:450193-473807 GCA_006410655.1 Kobus ellipsiprymnus | reverse complement strand
GGCCCCCCGCACCAATCCAGCCTGCACGCCCCTCCCCACTTTCCATTCAGTGGCCTATGTGTGTATGTGTGTGTGAGGGTGGGTGATTCTGCTGACTTCTCCACCTGTGTGGCCCGCTCCTCACACCACCAGTGCTCATAAGGACTCAACATGGACTTTTAAGAAGGGGCCTCAGCGTCACGGGCTAGAACCTGTCAAGTCATAGAATGACCCAGGAGCAAGCCCTGTTTACAGAAGGAAGCCTCAGCCTGAAAGGAGGGGGACGTGGCAGCAAAGGCAGCCAGTCAGCAATCAGAAAGGCTGAACGTGGCTCATCCCGGATCTCTGCACAGGAGGGACAAGAGGTGAAAACCTTCGCTACCCAGGACACCCACTCAGACCCCCTCCGTGTGCCTGTACCAGCAGGGTGCAGCCACCGTGGGCCACTGCCCACCTGACTGGCCAGGTGCTGAGGCTGGTCGGAGTCCTGAGTGCTCGCTAGTCCAGAGGAAATGATTGCAAAGCTGCTGGGGGGCCACCACCGGATTTCCTGGGCCCACCCCAAATCTGTTAGAGGCCCAAGTCCTCCCTCTCTCCACCCCCTGTCCCAAACCCTCAGGATGCCGAACAAGCCACAAGAGAGAATTCAGTGAAGCCCCACTTTTACAAGGTGGTACAGGCCTCAGAGGGGGAGGAGCCCCCAGGTTTCTCAAGGTTTAATTATAACTTTAGCACTCGGGTTTCGGGTACCCCGTGGTGTGAATCAGCTCTTTACTTCCAGCCATCCTCGGGGAGCCCCACGGTGAGCTGTGGGGGGAGCCCACAGAGAGGCCTCTGGCCTCAACTGTACCCATCCCACAAAACCCAAGGACCAACTCCCCCACCCGACTCACACGTCTCCCCACAAGCCGGTGAACTGGCAGCAGGCTGAATGCAGAAACTGAGGTGCACACGGGGGTCACCCGCTCATCTCTCCGTGGCCCATGAGGGGCCTGGCCCCCGGGCACAGTGGCACCTCTTCAGCAGATGGCTCCCCCCTCCCAAAGCGTTGCTGGATGCACACGCGAAGGAGTGAGAGTGAGGGGTCAGAGGCAGCTGCTGGTGCACAGACGGGGTCCCAGGAGCCTCAGGGAGACAGGACCGGGCCGTCCGGTTCCACGGTGGGCCCCGGAGGAAGCTGGGGAGGCAGCCAAGAGTTTGGAAAGATGGAAAATCCAAAGCGTTGCTGGATGCACACGCGAAGGAGTGAGAGTGAGGGGTCAGAGGCAGCTGCTGGTGCACAGACGGGGTCCCAGGAGCCTCAGGGAGACAGGACCGGGCCGTCCGGTTCCACGGTGGGCCCCGGAGGAAGCTGGGGAGGCAGCCAAGAGTTTGGAAAGATGGAAAAGCACAGCTGAGCAGCTCTGCGCCAGGCAGGCAGGAAGCAGGCATCTGCGGAGGGGCTGCTGTGTGGGGGTGGCCCTCACAGAGGTGAGCCACGTGAGAAGCAGCTGCCACGTGGACACGGGGCGACCCCCACCTCCTGAGCCCTCTCCTCCGCCTGACTGTGCTCCTCACCATCACACTCCAGCCCCAGAGGGTGGCTGTGGAGGCCAAGGGGACACCAAGGCGCCTTCCTACCTGCCCTCAGCACCTCCTGGGCAGTGGGTCACACGTGGAGGACCTTCTGTTTTCCTACTTTTTCAACAACTGCACTTGAACCAATGGAAAACAGATGCCTCTTAAAACGTTCTCCTTCCTGCGAGGAACAGCCTGGGGATGGCATTTCGTCACGGACCCATCCCAACCCACCGTTCCCCTCGCTTCAGTGCCCACCTCGGTCACGTGGGGAGGGAGGCAGGCAGCCCCCCCAGCTGGTGACGACGGTCCCGTGACACCGCTGGACGTGGAGACTGCGGGCCCCAGGCACCGGGCCCCGAGGAGCCCGTGGTTGGGAGCTGGTGCCGGCTGTGGGGCTCCTGGCCTGGTGGGCTGACTGTAAAGCCACTGGGGTGACTGAAGGGATGTCAGCAGAGTGTGCAGTTTGCAGAGTGGCCAAGGGACCTCTCCCCTGCCAGGGGGCTGTGCATGACACCCTCCACCACTCTGCACTCCCGGCTCCCCAGCAGCCCCCCCACCAGCCCCCAGATGAAAATCAAGGATTCTCACTCCAAGTCAACAGGGCCGCTGTCCACCTGTCGTTCGTCTCCGGGGCCCACAACTGACCCCAGCAACTGGCAGCTCTTCCTGGGTCCCGGGCAGCCGAGAAACAAAAGACTGGGGTCCTGTCCTCACTTCCCAACGGCTCCCACAGCACCCGGGCGTGGAGGCAGGCCCGGGGTCATCTGATCCAGTCCCCTGCCCCAGGAAAATGTATTCAAATCACCAAAGAAATGCTGCTCTTCCGTCCTTTCTCTTTAAAAAAAAAAAGGGCCAAGGAGCGCTCATGAAAAGAGAGCAAAACAAATGTCTGTCCTTACAAGGCTCTCTGAAGCTTGTCTCGTCTCACAGGAACCACAGAGCTTTTGAATAAAAGATGAAACACCGTGATCACGCGGTATTGCTCGCGCCTCAACCGAGAAACAACAGGCGCGTCCAGGCCTCCACGAAGACCAAGAAGGCTCAGCCCGACACAGGGGCATGGCCCGGGCCAAGACGCACAGGCAGGACACAGACGTCCCCACCTGGTATGGAGTGTCCTCCTTGCAGGAGGGAGACTCACTTTCTTGCCCCGGGAAAGGGAAAACCTTATCCGTCCTCAGAGGCCTTGGCGACAGGCCTGGGAGATAAGAGAAGAGATAAGGGTGTGGGAGGTGGGAGGAGGTGCTTACGCATTCCACTGGGGACACCAGCAAGGACGCTCGTTGGAGTGACCGCCTCACTGGGCACTGAGTGCCTGGCACTCGCAGGGCAGGACAGGGCCAGGGGTCCCCCTCCAGGGCACATGACTCCGGAGGGCCCTGCGGCACGCATGCCAGAAGCAAAGAAACAGAGGATGGAGCACCCCTCCTCCACGAAGGCTCCATGGGGGTCAGCGTGGGCGACTGAACCCCAAACTAAAGCCTCCGAGAACAGCCAGGACACTCAGGAGTTGACGTCTCACGGGGTGGGTGCTGTCCCCCTCCACCGCCAGCTCCAGCAGAGCAACAAGAAATGGGGTGCTTCTGCTATGATCTGGCTACTAACCCCGGTTAAAGGGTTTATTTACACTGGAATGGCCGGGAAGGAAGAGGAAGCAAACTGGTTCATCTTCCCTCTTTCGGGCCCTTTGCTTTGAGCTGCCCTTCCCCTGCCACCAAGGGCCAGCCACGCAGCCCAGATGGGTGGGTGGGGTGATGCAGCTCAGCTCCTGTCGGGGACAGGTGAGCCCAGGTGAGGCCAAGTGGCCACTCGGGCCCCTGCAGAGGTGGAATCAGAGCTCCCCAGGCCTCTCAGCAGTAAGCCCTTCTCCGCCTGATCTCAGTAGTGAGAAAAGAGAAGAGAGTGGCAAGTTAGAACCCCACCCACCCCCCCCCCCCCCCAGGTTGGAACATCTGATGTTCCACCTACCGCTCGGTGAGCCCCATTACCCGGCCCGCGTGGAGCCCGCTGGGAGGTGGGCAGGCTGGAGGGCCCACCAGGTGGGGCAAGGCGCCCTTCCGGCTGTGAATCAGACCCGCACCTTTGCTGGCCGCCCCCCTAGGCTGCACAGCCAACAGGCTCACCTGCAGAGCTGGCTGCCTGGCCGCCACCTCGGGGGCGCTCCTGGGAAGGCGTCAGGAGGCTCCACTGAGCTGCTGAGAACAGGTCCCTACCTGTCCCAGGAACCAGGCTGGTACTCAACAAACAAACCCAAGCCTGGTGCTGGCAGGCAGAAGTCTGGGAGGGGAGTCCCGGCCAAGGGCTATGACGCCTGCTGGAAGCATCTTCCTCAAGACCCCGGCTGAGGGGAGCTGGGACCCCTGCTCCAATCCCTGAAGCAACTATGGCCTAAGCGAAGGTTGGGGGCGGGCAAGAAGAGGGATGGGGCTGGCACAGCAGGTGTGGAAGCCTGACCGCCACTGCAGAGGGCCCCGGCCAGGGACTCGGGGGGCCAGCAAGCATCTGTCCTCACTCTCACAGGGTGAAATAAAGTCCTGCTTCCTACACACCTGGCCAATGGGAGAGGCAGGGAGCCCAGAGCCACAGGCAGTCTGGGAAAGGCGGCCCAGGAGTGAGCCGTGCGGGAGTGGGGCGGGGGGCGGGGTGACCGGCGTCCTAAGAGACCTCTGACACCACAGGAAGCCAGCGCCGCTCCATGCTGCTGAGGGGCTGCTCTCCTTCTGCCGAATGCATCTCAGCCCCAGGACGCCTCCCTCCTGCACAGCTGCCCTATCTGACGAGAGAACCGTTCAGGCTGGTGGTGACACAGCAGGAAGTGGGGAGAGCACAGGGTGGCTGCGGAAGCAGGCAGGGGGTGGGGCAGTAAATCAGCCCCAGGATCCTGGTTGTCTTAAGGGGTTCAGGGCTCCTGGGGCGAAAGCCCTAGTGAACCCCAGCCTGGAGGCCTGGGACGATGGACCTGGCACTCAGGGAACAACCCCATGGGCCCCCTCAAGGCTTAGCATTGGTGGGGGCCAATGACAGCATGGGCTGTTGCTCTGCCCCTGGCAGGCCCCTTCCCAGGAAAACAGGGCTCCGCCTCCTCCGGGAAGAATGCCCGGTGCCTGCCCCCCCCCCGCCCCCACACACACACAGCAGGTCCTCCCCGTGTGTCAGTCATCCCTGCCACAGTGCCGGCCTCGAGGAGCAGAGCCTGACGGAAATACAGACACAGACCAGCAGACCCAATAGTACTGCAGGTGTCATGACCCGGAAATGATGGGAGGCGGGTGGTAGGGATGCCCAGGAGGGGTGGGCAAGGGTCAGTGACCACACAGGCCCCCTGAGATGGGCATAAAGAGAGGTCGGCCACAGAAGAGGCCTCCTTTCCCAGCCACGTCCTAACCCAGAGAAGACCCGAGAGGAGTCAGGTGGGCATGACCCTTTCCAAAGAGACCTCACATGGATACCAGCTTCCCACTCCAAAATGGTCAGACAAACTTGTTCTTCTTTCTAGTTCCTGAAAAGGAGCCTATGGGTTGCCAAAGAGAAATGACAATTATGTAAACACCCATGCAGGCCCTAAGTCTGAAGGCAAAACAACAATGAACGAAGGGTGGGAAGCATAATGAAAAAAGGGGCCTTTTTCTAGCTTCTCCCCAGTAGGACTTTCCAAAGTGGGATCCAAACAGAATCCCAACCAGGGCGCTGTCCCCATGGGCAGAAACCCACTGCATGGACCAGAAACCCGCCGTATAGACTGCTTCTGGGTGGCACATTTTTCTCCAGAAAAGGAATCTCAAACTTCTCCTTGGTGAGCAGAGATGCTTCCCGAAACCTCGGACAAAAATGCAGCAGAGTTCACGGCGGAGGAAAGAGAGGGAGATGAGAATGAAGAGCAGCAGCCTGGGCGCCGAGTCGACCCCCAGGGGACGTGGGGGATGAAGTTTCAGAGCAGACGGCCCTGCCTGTGCAGGACCTCACACCCCTGCCCCTCGTCTGGGTGCCTGAGAGGACGTGCTGGCCCGGCTACAGGACCGGAGTCCGGGGGGCTACGGGACCAGGGTCCCAACTTCTCTCAGCTAGAAAAGCCCTATGGAAGACACATCCTGGAGATGCTGCTCCCGGGCAGGGCATGGCGAGGCAGACGCCTTCCCATCTTCTAGCAAAGCACATGCATGCCAGCACCCCATCCCACCACCCCCTACTGCCCCCTCCACAGTGCGCTCCCAGGAACATCGAGAACTCCCCAAACACCTCCCAGAAATCCGGACGAGCTGCAGCACAAACTCCCCCGGAACACAATTCTGTCCGCGAGGTCTCCAATTCCGGCATTTCTAAGCGCCTTTTGAAACTATTCTCCAGCCGGTCCTCCGCTAACCCGCCTACCCCTAACGGCTGACAATCTGGATGGGACGGTTTGAAAAAGCAGCGGTGGCCCACCAGCATCTCCTCCCGGCCCTCCAGGGATATCAGGTGGGGGGGGGGCGGGGTGACCGGCGTCCTAAGAGACCTCTGACACCACAGGAAGCCAGCGCCGCTCCATGCTGCTGAGGGGCTGCTCTCCTTCTGCCGAATGCATCTCAGCCCCAGGACGCCTCCCTCCTGCACAGCTGCCCTATCTGACGAGAGAACCGTTCAGGCTGGTGGTGACACAGCAGGAAGTGGGGAGAGCACAGGGTGGCTGCGGAAGCAGGCAGGGGGTGGGGCAGTAAATCAGCCCCAGGATCCTGGTTGTCTTAAGGGGTTCAGGGCTCCTGGGGCGAAAGCCCTAGTGAACCCCAGCCTGGAGGCCTGGGACGATGGACCTGGCACTCAGGGAACAACCCCATGGGCCCCCTCAAGGCTTAGCATTGGTGGGGGCCAATGACAGCATGGGCTGTTGCTCTGCCCCTGGCAGGCCCCTTCCCAGGAAAACAGGGCTCCGCCTCCTCCGGGAAGAATGCCCGGTGCCTGCCCCCCCCCCGCCCCCACACACACACAGCAGGTCCTCCCCGTGTGTCAGTCATCCCTGCCACAGTGCCGGCCTCGAGGAGCAGAGCCTGACGGAAATACAGACACAGACCAGCAGACCCAATAGTACTGCAGGTGTCATGACCCGGAAATGATGGGAGGCGGGTGGTAGGGATGCCCAGGAGGGGTGGGCAAGGGTCAGTGACCACACAGGCCCCCTGAGATGGGCATAAAGAGAGGTCGGCCACAGAAGAGGCCTCCTTTCCCAGCCACGTCCTAACCCAGAGAAGACCCGAGAGGAGTCAGGTGGGCATGACCCTTTCCAAAGAGACCTCACATGGATACCAGCTTCCCACTCCAAAATGGTCAGACAAACTTGTTCTTCTTTCTAGTTCCTGAAAAGGAGCCTATGGGTTGCCAAAGAGAAATGACAATTATGTAAACACCCATGCAGGCCCTAAGTCTGAAGGCAAAACAACAATGAACGAAGGGTGGGAAGCATAATGAAAAAAGGGGCCTTTTTCTAGCTTCTCCCCAGTAGGACTTTCCAAAGTGGGATCCAAACAGAATCCCAACCAGGGCGCTGTCCCCATGGGCAGAAACCCACTGCATGGACCAGAAACCCGCCGTATAGACTGCTTCTGGGTGGCACATTTTTCTCCAGAAAAGGAATCTCAAACTTCTCCTTGGTGAGCAGAGATGCTTCCCGAAACCTCGGACAAAAATGCAGCAGAGTTCACGGCGGAGGAAAGAGAGGGAGATGAGAATGAAGAGCAGCAGCCTGGGCGCCGAGTCGACCCCCAGGGGACGTGGGGGATGAAGTTTCAGAGCAGACGGCCCTGCCTGTGCAGGACCTCACACCCCTGCCCCTCGTCTGGGTGCCTGAGAGGACGTGCTGGCCCGGCTACAGGACCGGAGTCCGGGGGGCTACGGGACCAGGGTCCCAACTTCTCTCAGCTAGAAAAGCCCTATGGAAGACACATCCTGGAGATGCTGCTCCCGGGCAGGGCATGGCGAGGCAGACGCCTTCCCATCTTCTAGCAAAGCACATGCATGCCAGCACCCCATCCCACCACCCCCTACTGCCCCCTCCACAGTGCGCTCCCAGGAACATCGAGAACTCCCCAAACACCTCCCAGAAATCCGGACGAGCTGCAGCACAAACTCCCCCGGAACACAATTCTGTCCGCGAGGTCTCCAATTCCGGCATTTCTAAGCGCCTTTTGAAACTATTCTCCAGCCGGTCCTCCGCTAACCCGCCTACCCCTAACGGCTGACAATCTGGATGGGACGGTTTGAAAAAGCAGCGGTGGCCCACCAGCATCTCCTCCCGGCCCTCCAGGGATATCAGGGAAGCCCCCTTGAGAAAGGGAAATGGGCTCCAAGAAACTGCTGGCCGAGGCGGACTTGACCACTCGGGTAGCCGGCCAAATATTTACAAAGCCTCGGCTGTGACACACAAAGCCGTACTCTTCTGCTCCGCGGCCGAAAATCTGGGCCCCGCGTGGAGGACCGAGTTCCCGCCGCCCCGCTCCTGGGGCCAGGGGGGCTGTCCCGCCGGCTGTTGGGGGCGGGGGGTGGCCGGGCCTGGAGGGGCTCCGGGGAGGCGCCGTTCCCGCTCAGCCCTGGGGCGCGGGGGAGGGGGCTTCCCGGCGGCCAGACCACCTGAGAGCCCCCTGCGAGCCGAGCGAAGCTGGAGGGAACAAAGAGAGCGCGGACTCACCCAGCAGCTGAGTCGGGCTGCGCCGGCCGCCTGCGCGCGCGGCCCGCCCACCGGGTCACATGGCTCGGAGCCGAGCAAAGGATCAAAGGGGCTTTGTGGCCGAGGAACAAGGAGCCTCCCAGAGCGCGGGCAGAGGTAGGGAGGGACCGCGACGGCCTCCCTGCAGTGGGAGGCTCGGCGGGGCAGCGGCTCCGAAGGAGCAGGGCGAGGGGTACGGAGGGCGTGGGTGGGGGTGGGAGCAGGCGGAGAGAAGGGGCGCTAGCTGTGCCCGAGGAACGCCAAGAAGCCCACTCCCCAAGCCAGCCTGAGTCAACCCCCAAAAGGAAAAGTGGCATGGTTCCCCAGAGGGAGAGAGAGAAGGCGAGAGGCTCACCTGGACAGATGACGAGGCTGCCCTTCCGCCCAGTCCTGCTGGGGTGGAGGGAAGGGTGATGCCAAGAACCTGCTGCTGCCCACAGGCACCCTCTCCCTGCTGCCCGCCCTGGCTCCCTCCCTGCCAGGTGTATCCCCCCCGGGTTCTGAACCCCCTTCCCCTACCCCAGCAGCTCAGATGACAGGCCACCCTCCCCAGGAGGTCAGGTTTCCCGGCAGCTGGGGTGGGAGCAGAGCCAGACCCGCTGTGTGTGCCCTGGTGGAAATGACCCGGGAAGGGAGCAGAGAGGAACCGGCAGGGGCTGGGGAGGCGGCGGTGGCCAGCTCACCCTGAGCTCGGTCTTCTTCCTGAAGCCTCGGAAGATGACTATCGGATCCCGCTCTGGCTTCTCCAGCCCCTCAGGGCCTGGGGATGACTCACGGAGTCTCCTCCTCTCTCTCCTCCCTGCGGGCCCCTGGGAAGAGCTGAGACCCCCTCAGGGGATGGGCTAGGTGGTCCCCAGAGGAGGGAGCTTGGGAGCGTCCCTGTCCCGGGCTGGGCCTGCCTGCTGGACGCTGGGATCAGCCAGATCCATCCTGTGCCTCAACCTCTGACCCCCGAGGGAGTGAGTCACTCCCAGGCATGGGCGGGGCCAACTTGGCTCAGGCCCACTCCCACAGGAGGAGACAGCTCCTGGGGGCTGGTGTGGGGGTCTTCCTAGGGCAGAGAGTGGTTAGTTCAAGTGCAAAATGCCAGTCCATCCTCCTGCCTCCAGAAGACCCCCAGCTCAGCCTTCAGAGGCCAGCCCACACCCAAGGTTTCCCAGATCCCCTGCATGGTTAGTGGGCAAGGACCCAGGGGCACCCACCCCACCGGCCACAGGGGTAGGCTGACCACGTCCACCACCACGTCCCTTAGCAGCCAGTCCTTCCCAGCAGCAGCCACTCCTACCCCTGACGGCCAACTTGCCCCCCAGTGGCCTCTGAGGTCTGGGGGTTTGCCACAAAGGCTTCAGAGGCCTATGTTGCAAACCCCTTCCAACTCCGACAGGGAGTGGCCACACAGAGCTGCTGCCCCCGGTCTCCAGGCACTTGGCCAGAGCTGGGGGAGTGCCCAGGGGGAGGAGATGCAAGTCCAGGGCCCTTCTTCGCATCTCACTGGGAGGGAGGCCGTGGTGGATCCCAGGGACGGGCCTCAGAGTCAGTATCAGATGGAGGCCCCTTAGCTCGAACAATCTTTGACTTATTACTCAACATCTGCTGGCCTGGACCTTCCCCATCTGTAAAATGGGCATAATCAACTCCAGCTGCAAGAATTAAAGTGAGACACATGTGTGTCCAGAAACAGGAAAGGCAGCCGCTCTACTAATACAAATCCTCTTCCTCCAAGAAGGTGATTTCCAGACAGTTGCAAGGGCCCAGCCCCTCCTGACACCCCTGCCCTCTTGTTCAGTTGCTCAGTGTCCAACTCCCTGCGACCCAATGGACTGCAGCACACCAGGCTTTCCTGTCCCTCACTATCTCCTGGAGCTTGCTCAAACTCATGTCCATTGAGTCGGTGATGCCATCCAACTATCTCATCCTCTGTCGTCCCCTTCTCCTGCCTTCAGTCTTTCCCAGCATCAGGGTCTTTTCCAATGAGTCGACTCTTCTGCCTACTTGGCTGGGACCTAAAAAGCAGGTCCAGGAAACAGCAACACGGGAGGCCAGGCCAGGCATCAGGGTTAATTAACATGAAGCCTGCACTCCACACCTGCCCTGGCAGCCTCCTGGTCCCGCAGCGCTCCCCTCAGGGCCTTCTTCCAGCCTCTGGCCTCACTGTTTCCCCCAGTTTTCTGGCCCCAGAGTCCACTCCCAGGACCCGCTACCCCTCCTGGGCATCCACCACTGCTCTCCAAGCTCATCCCTCACCCTGCCCGCCATCTACCCCCGACCCCCAAATCACGGGTTCAGGAGGCGGCCTGGGTACTTTGTATACATGCCAGGCTCCTCTTACAACTTTTCCTCACTTGTCACTGACCAGGGCCCCCAGAGCAGAGAAGAGGGTATTCTTGTGCCCCCCAGTCCAGGGGCTTTTCCAACACAGAACGTCTGCCCCCCAGCACTGCTCACAGTCCACTGTTGCTCAGGACACACTCGGCATCCAGGGAGACCTGCCTGACACCTGGGATACCTGGCCTGCCCAATCCTCCAGTGGAAACCGAAGGCTGGCCACAGACAGCCCAGCCACAGACATGCTTTTAAAGTTTCTAGTAGCCACAGTAAAAAATATAAGAAGAAACAGGTAACATTAATGTTAATGCATTTTATGTAACCTAACAGAGCCAAAATATTATCAACCCAACATGTGATCAGTATAAACACTTTTGAGATCGTTACATGTTTTGTTTTTTGGCCACAAGGCATGTGGGATCTAGTTCCCAGACCAGGGATCAAACCCACAGCCCCTGCATTAGAAGCGTGGAGTCTCAACCACTGGACCACCAGGGAGGTCTCCAGTGTGTGTTTTATAATTCTCGAACCTCTCGATTTGGGTTGTTCACATTTCAAGTGGTCAATAGCCACAGGGGACCAGGGGCTACTGTCCTGGACAGCACAGCTCTCTATATTCTCAGTTTCACCCTGAGATGACAACAGATGTGCTTGGAGTGAGGTTTATCTGGATCAGTTTTCACACCACATATGGAGCCACACTGGGGGTGATGCTAGACACACATCAGCATCTACTGTGAGATGCTGAGGCCTCTATTGAGGCCGCTGATCCCTATGTGTCAGTGTCACCTTTCTGGGGACATAAAGGGACATGCGGGCTTCCCTGGTGGCTCAGACGGTAAAGAATCCACCTGCAATGCGGAGGACCTGGGTGCAATCCCTGGGTTGGGAAGATCCCCTGGAGGAGGGCATGGCAACGCACTCCAGTATTCTTGCCTGGAGAATCCCATGGACAGAGGAGCCTGGTGGGCTACAGTCCAGGGGGTCACAGAGAGTCGGACACTATTGAGCGCCTAAGCACAGCACAAGGGGACATGATTCTCAGCTTCCACCATTCGACACAGCAGAGCTTCTCCTAAGAAATTGCTTTGCCAAATGTGCACTAAGTATCAGTCAGACAGTTTTCTGTGACTGCTCACACATCCCTTTCTGGGCTTCCCTTGCCTACCTGGCTCACGGTTGCTCAGGCCAGGATGAACCCGATTCAAAGGGAATGGGGCTTCCCTGGTGGCTGGGTGGCAAAGAGTTCACCTGCCAATGCATGAGACATGGGTTCGATCCCTGGTCCGGGAAGATCCCACATGCCAAAGAGCAACTAAGCCTGTGTGCCTCAGCTACTGGGCCAGTGCTCTAGAGCTTGGGAGCTGCAACTGAGCCCACGTGCCCGAGAGCCCGTGTGCCCTGCACCAAGAGAAACCACTGCAATGAGAAGCCCAAGCACCGCAAGGAACAGTAGTACCCGCTTGCCGCAACTAGAGAAAGCCTGCACGCAGCGATGAAGACCCCTCACAACCAAAATAAATAAGTAAATAATTTTTTTTAAATAAAAGAATGAGTTGGGCCATTGAAGCTTCCTTGGCAGCCTGGAGCCAGGAACCCTTCTGGACAGCCAAGCTCCCTCAACTGCTCCTCCCACTCAGACACCGAGGCACTGGCTTCCCTTGCATCCAATAAGTACCTCAATACGCTTCTGGTTACTAACTTCAAAGTCACACAGAACTGCACTGATTAAAAAACAATCTATAAAGACAGAAAGCAGTGGTCGCCGAGGCAGGGGCATCCGTGGCTGGGCAGTGATGCTTTGTGGATATGGGGTTTCCCCTGAGGTGAGGAAATATGCTGGAAGTAGACAACGGCGATGGTTGCACAAGTTGTGTGTGTGCACGGTCAATTAAAAAGAGTTGAACGTGTCCTCCTTTCACTGGAACCAGTTTGTTTTCTTGTTTTATACCTTAACACCAGAGGGGCCCCAAGACAAATTGGGAGCCCTGGGGGAGACTTTATCATGCCCCATCTTCCCAGAACCTCTGAATGTGATCTTACACGGCAGGACCGACTGCAGAGATGAAGGGCTGTGAGATGCAGAGCTCTCCCGATTATGTGGCTGGGCCCCGAACGTAATCACGAGGGTCCTTAAGAGAGGTTTGCAGAGAGGAACTTGAAGAATATAGGGAAGATGACTGTGTGGTGACGGAGGCAGAGAGTGGAGTGATGCGGCCACAAGCCAAGGGCGCAGGCAGCCACCAGAAGGTGAAGGAAGGACAGCTTCTCCCCCTGGAGCCTCCAGACAGAGCCAGCCCTGCCCAGTGCCCCTGATTTCAGACTTCTGACCACCAGAACTGTAAGAAGAATAAATTTCTGTTGTTCGAAGCCATTGAGTATGCAGTAAGTTGGGACAGCTGCTGCTGCTGCTGCTAAGTCACGTCAGTCATGTCCGACTCTGTGTGACCCCATAGATGGCAGCCCACCAGGCTCCCCCGTCCCTGGGATTCTCCAGGCAAGAACACTGGAGTGGGTTGTCATTTCCTTATCCAGTGCAGGAAAGTGAAAAGTGAAAGTGAAGTTGCTCAGTCGTGTCTGACTCTTCGCGACCCCATGGACTGTAGTCTACCAGGCTCCTCCATCCATGGGATTTCCCAGGCAAGAGTACTGGAGTGGGTTGCCATTGCCTTCTTTGAAGTTGGAACAGCAGCCACAGGAAACCCATGCAGCCCCACAGTCTGCAACTCGACCCGTGTAAGTTTGGGAGCTTCCTGGAGAGATGAAGACACAAACTCTCAGAGTGGGATGGGAACTTGTTCCAGGCCATGCACCTGTGAGCCGGACCCTTCCCAGACCTATAGGATATTAGTCGGGGTTTCGGAGAGAGAGTTGGACTCATCCATAGAAAGCTAAAAGAAACCCCCCTCACCGGGTTCCAGCTGATGTGCAGTCGGGGAGTGGGGGGAGGGAGGGCAGGGCGTGGGCTGCCCCATGGTGTCCTTGACAAGTTGCAAGGGTGCTGTGGGCCGTTTCCACCTGTCCATGAGGAGACCCCACCATCGGGAACACCGGTGGGGAAGGTGGCCAGGGGCAACCGCACTGATCGGCTGTCCAGCGGGAGGGCCCCACTCTGGAATCCACAGAGGGACACATCAAGGCTTCCACCTCCAGCCGAGCCAACTGGGTGAAAAGCACAGCATCCTTTGGGGGAGGCACCCACCCTGCAGAGCGGAGCCACTCATGTGATGCCCGAGATGCTGGCTCCAGCGTGCAGCAGCAGCAGGAGAGAAGGAAGCGGTCACACAGTGCCCTCCCTCCGTCCATCTCTCACACACGCTCACGCACACACGCACCACCCCCACCCCAGTTCCCAGGTCCCTAACGGTCCTCCTGCCAAGCCCAAGAGCCTGGTGGCGAGCCCACAGCTCAGCCCTCCTGCCAACTCCCTTCCAACCCACCCGGGCAAACCCCCCTGGGATGCAGCAGATGCTTTCCATCAAAGGCCAAGAAAAATATCCCTCCCCGTCCTCTGCAGGCAAGTCACTGGGCTGCCCCCAGGCCCGCCCCCTGCAGGAGGACAAGGGAAGGGCTGGGCAGGTTAGAAGTGTGAGGCTGGGGGCTGAAGTGGGCCAGGAGCATAAGCAGCCACATGCCCCCAGGGATGGGCGGTCCAGGTGCCCAGAGTCAGGCCGACCTCAGGAGGTGCTGCCCCTCGTGTCATTCCTGGGGTAGGGGAGGACCCCACAGCCCGAGGGCAAAGGCCCAGGCATGCACAGGGGAGGGAGGGGACCCTAGCGCAGTTTCTCTCTGCAGTAGAGTGACGCTTGTTATCACCTCCGGTTGACATCTTTTTCCCAGGTCCTTTTCAACTTGACCTAGGAGAACATTCAGGCTGGCCCTCATCTCAAAAACAAGGCCACCCCCACTTCCTTTGGCCCCGCCCCCTCCTCCAACTGTAGACTTGCTTTCTTCCTCTCTCAACAACCCAATCTCCTACCAGCTGGTCTACACTTGCGGCTTCCACCTTCTCTCCGCCCACTCACTTCTTAACCTTTGCTCTCTGGCTTCTGCCCATTTCACCATTAGAAACGACCTCTTGAAACGACCCTCATGGCCGACTGACCTCGGGGGGCAGCACATGGCATGCATTAACCACCCCTCCTAGCAGGACACTTCTCCTGGCTACCTTCCTCACCTCGTCCCCCAAGACACAGGAGTGTTCTCTCCCCGCATCTCAGGAGAGGCTGGCCTTACTTTTGTCACCAGCTTCAGCCACAGCCCCCAGGCTGCCACCTCTGGTCCTGATTGCCGTCCGACTCAGCCACACCTCTAGGCATGCTTGTGTTATAAGGGCCCCTATGCTTTGCACCTGGGCCCCATAGTCTCCCAAACCACACCTAAAGTCCCCTGGTAAAAGTCACCACTTCCAGGAAGCCCTCCAGGTGTTCCATCAGCTATGAACACCCCTGCCCGCTTTTGTGTTTCCCACCTCGCATCCTGACCCGAAGTACTTGTCTGGCTGACTCATTCACCTTTCCACCCCTCACCCCTCGGCTCCTGGGTAGCAGCCCCTGTAAATGTTTGTGGAACTCGGCAGCCGGAAGGCCCCATTTCCTCCTTTCTAAGAAGATGTCCTCCCAACCTCACTGTCAGGTTGCCTCTTCCCCTGGCAGGCACCTTTAATACACATTCCTTTTTCCTCTTGAAAAGCTATCATTACATCAACAATGTGTCAGAAATTATTTGATGATATCTTAACTCTCATTCGCAGCCAACTCTATTATTCTGGTTGGGATGGATACTTTGTAGCTGAGCGGTAGCCCCAGGCACACTTCCAACCCTACTACTCCATCCTCCTTCCAAAATCCCGAACTCTCAGCAACAAAACAAGCCGATCCTCCACTGATTTCAAACAGAAATCCAGGGTGTGGGTACTGGAGAGCTCTCTAGGGGGTGGGGTGGGGCGGGTGGTGTCAGGAGGGAAGACCTCCAGATGGGGGCGCTCCAGGCCGGCGTTACGAGCGACACTCTAGACTTCCTTATCCTCCACTGAAATTAGGACCAAAACAAAAGCTTAAGCAGCTAAAATGGTAAGTTTTTTCAGTCCAGCAATACACAATTTGGTATTCAGAGACAGGACTGAGGGGCTGGAAATGGGGAGTAAGGGGACAAGCAAGTAGAAAGAGCAGGATGTTTGTTTGACTTCTGCTCAGAGGTTCTCAAACCTAAGGGGAGCTTCAAGGAAATACGGATTCCCAGGCCCTCTCCCCAGCGATTCTGATTTAACTAATCTAGGCATTGGTTAAACATTTCTCAGGAGATTCCAACGGACAGCTTGGGTTGAGAGTAGCTGGTTAACACTGACAGACACATACAATACCCTTGAGATCTGGCAAGATGCTGGTAACATTTAAATTTAAGCTAGGTGTGTCCAAGAGACACACAGTGGGTGAGTGGGGTGGGGGTGAGTGTTAGTTGCTCAGTCGACTCTTTGTGGCCACAGGGACTGTAGCCCACCAGGCGCCTCAGTTCACAGAATTCTCCAGGCAAGAACACTGGAGTGGGTAGCCATTCCCTTCTCCAGGAGATCTTTCCAACCCAGGGATCAAACCCAGTTCTCCTGCATTGCAAGCAGATTCTTTACCATCTGGGTCACCAGGAAAGCCAGGGGTGGGGTGGGAGCGTCAGTACTTCCCACAGAGGGTGCAGGGCCAGAGGTGCTAAAGAGCTCTGTCGTGGCCGACTCTGCGACCCCATGGACTGTAGCCCGCCAGGTTCCTCTGTCTATGGAATTTTCCAGGCAAGAATACTGGAGTGGGTTGCCATTTCCTTTTCCAGGAGGGCCAGAAGGGCCCTTGGCAATTCCATGGGCAACACGGGGCCTTTTTATAAAGGGCCTCCACATTGCCCACTGTCTGGCTGGGACTTGGAAGAGAACCAGAGAAGGATACTTGGAAAGGTGTCCAGGATACACTACTGTGGCATAGGACTTGGGACAGACAGCATTTGAGTCCCTTAAGTCTCATCTGCCTAAAAACAGAACCTTCTGGAAGAACTCAGTCGTCAGCAGTCTCCTCTGAGCAAGCCGGGAGGACTATTGCAGATAAGAAGTGTACACACCACACCTACAGATACTGTGCCACAAAAACCACCCAGCTCTCATCTCCCCTCTTAAGGGTCCATGTATCTTTCCAGAGTCCTTTGTTCTCCAGTAAGTGTCCTTCTCCGCCTTCCCTTTTCCTACTAAGAAGGTGTGTATATAAGCCCTAAATCCTGAAGACCTTTTGAGTAACATGTTCCTGTGAAATCCCTTACTTATGTGCTTACGTCTATCTTCTCTCTTACTAGTGTGGCTCTTGGTTTAGTTTGCAGACCCCCAAAAGACTGAAGGAGAGACGTTAGTTTGCCAACAAAGGTCCATATAGTCAAAGCTATGGTTGTTCCAGTAGTCATGTATGGATGTGAGAACTGGACCATAAAGAAGGCTGAGTGCCGAAGAATTGATGCTTTTGAACTGTGGTGTTGGAGAAGACTCTTGAGAGTCCCTTGGCCTGCAAGGAGATCCAACCAGTCCATCCTAAAGGTAATCAGTCCTGAATATTCATTGGAAGGATTGATAATGAAGCTGAAGCCCCAATACTTTGGCCACCTGATGCAAAGAGCTGATTCATTATAAAGACCCTGATGCTGAAAAAGACTGAAGGCAGGAGGAGAAAGGGACAAAAAAGGATAAGATGGTTGGATGGCATCACTGACTCAATGGACACGAGTTTGAGCAAGCTCCAGGAAATGGTGAAAGACAGGGAAGCATGGTGTGCTACGGTTCAAGGGGTTGTAAAGAGTTCTCACAACTGAGCAACTGAACAACAAAAAGACTGAAGCTAAGAGGACAGAGGAAAAGTTTTCCCTCCCCAATACCTGTGTGTGTGTTAGGTCACTTCAGTTGTGTCTGACTCTTTGTAACCCCATGGACTGTAGCCTACCAAGCTCCTCTGTCCATGGGGATTCTCCAGGCAAGAATACCAGAGCAGATTGCCATGCCCTCCTCCAGGGGATCTTCCCGACCCAGGGATGGAGTCCACATTTCCTGCATCTGCACACCACACCTACAGATACTGCTGCAAAACCATCCTAGTTCTCATCTCTCCTCCTAAGGGTCCATTTATCTTTCCAGAGTCCTTTGTTCTCCAGTAAGGGCCTTTCTCCTCCTTCCCTACTATGAAGGTGTGTATATAAGCCCTAAGTCCTAAAGCCCCTTTGAGTCACATTTTTTTCTGTGAAATCCCTTACTTATGTGCTTACGTCTGTCTTTTCTCTTACTAATGTGGCTCCTGGGTTAGTCTGCAGACCCTCAAAAGACAGAAGCTAAGAAGGTAGAGGAAAAGTTTTCCCTCCCCAATACCTGTGTGTGTCTGTTAAGTTGCTTCATTCATGTCCGACTCTTTGCGACCCTATGGACTGTAGTCCGCCAGGCTTTTCTGGCTTTCTCCAGGCAAGAATACTGGAGGGGGTCACCATGCCCTCCTCCAGGGGATCTTCCCAACCCAGGGACCAAACCTGCAGATCCTTTACCACTGAGCCACCCAGGAAGCCCCAGGCATTGGTGCAGGTCACCTCAACTCACAAACAGAGGCTGCTTACACAGAACAAGCTGGGTATGCTGTTCTGCAACACGTATAACACTAGCATGTAATACTGAGAGAAACAGAGCTGCACAGGAAAAGCTCTAAGTAGACATGGGAACGATAAATAGATACAAACACAGGCTGAGTCTGGTGAGAGGAAGGAAAGAAGACTGCCAAACCTTTGCTTCTTAGGCTGGACGGAGGCGCTCAGGTGCTGTGTTCACGGAGATGGCGCATGTTTTTTGTTTTCTTTTTAATAATTTTTAATTTTTATTTATTTTTTAAAAATTTATTTCCTTTTTCTTTTTTTTAAACTTTTGCTTTCACCGCTCAGTGTGTGGGATCTTAGCGGCCAAACGGGGATCAAACCTGTTCCCCCTGCAATGGAAGCTCAGAGTCTTAACCACTGGACTGCTAGGAAAGTCCCAGGGTGAGTCTTTTTTGTTGCTGTTGTTAGTCTTTGCAGGCCCTGGGGAAGCAAAGCCCCAAGTCTGTGTGTGGCTCACTGGCCAGGTGGCCCCCGAGACAAGGCATCACCTCCTGAGCCTATGCTCACCCTCCTGAGCCCGAGGGTGGTGAACCCACCTGCTGTTTGGCAGCTCGAGAGGAGGTGCCTCAAACTTCCTGCCCTCCTTGCGGGGTTTTGGGGAGTGTTTTGAACTAACCATGTCAAAGTGCTCTGAAAACCACAGAAAGCTTCTAACCAAGAGGAGCTGGTGACTCCGGGCCTACTTTCATGACCTGGCAAAAAACGCCCCAGTCCAAGAAGCCTTGTTTTCCCCTCTGGGGCGGAGGCCTCAGGCTCAGGTGTGAGGGTTGAAGGCTTTTGCAGCTCCTTAAGATTTCTGATGTGAGGTTTTGTCAGCCCCAGGCCCGCTTTAAATGGGGATGCCTGAGACCCCTCTCCCCTTTAGCAAAGATGGGGAGCAGGTAAAACGGCCACTCGTAGGAAACTAAGCGGCTTGTTTAATTGGGAATTGGGCCCAAACCAGCCCAGCCCAGCTCTTTCCTCTCCTCCCTTCTCTCCTCCCAGACCTAGAAGCTCAGGAAATTCAAGGCTGTGAAGCAGTGGGCACATGACCTCCGGCTATTTACTCAGACTGGGGTTGGGAAGGGGGGACACTGATCCTTCCCAGCTCACCCTACAAACCTGGGGAACTCCTGTGCCTGACCCTCTTGGCCCAGAGGCCAGTGGTCCAAGCCACCCAAGTTTTCATTTCATCCAGGAAACTCAGGCTTTGAGGTCAGAAGGATGGGTGTCCAAATCTGACACCACCACCTATCAGCTGAGCGATGGGGGGGTGTGTGTGTGTGTGTGTAAATTTCTTTAACTCTTGAGAGTGATTTTTCTCATCTGTCAAAAGAGGGAGGGGGTTCACCAGAATTCAAGGAGAATGAAAAGGAGAAAGATGGCATGTGTACAGACTGGCACTAAGCCTGGCACCCAGGAAAATGCTCCATAGCGCTGCCCCCCGCCTCTTCTCGGGCGTGGGAGCGGGGAAGACAGCCCACAGGCAGGCACCATCTGCCAGCTCCCCAGCGGAAGCGCAGAGAAGAATCAGCAGAAACTGCTGATGGATGCGAAGAGTCTGGATTACCGATGACTTTCATGTATCTGTGCTTTTAAAACCTTAATGGTAGATCCAAAAGATCTGGGAAATTTCGCTTCTAAAAGCACATAAAAAAAAAAAAAGAATAAATCCTGCAAACATAATATTCAGTGAAAGAAGCCAAAAATGGAAGTATACTACATAGTAACATGGTAATGACTCAATGGACATGAATTTGAGCAAACTCCGGGAGACTGTGGACAGAAGAGCCTGGCGGGCTGCAGTCCTTGGGGTTGCAGAGACGGATGCAACTTAGCGACTGAACAATTCAGGTACGTTCAAAACCAGGCGAAACCCTACTGCTGATGCAGCATTTCTGTTTCCTGATTCTGGTGGTGACTGCATGAACCTATTATGTATGTATGTGATAAGTCTCACTTCAAAGAACCATATGCCCCCCAAAGGGACATTTCACCTGAAAACTGGCGAGAGCCGAGTCCAGTCTGTAGCTGAGTTAACATCCTTGTACCCCTGTCAGCTTCCCCGGTTTTGATGCGTACTGTGACAGGTCATTAGGGGAGAAGCTGGCAAAGGGCACCCTGGCACTCTCTACTATGACTTTTGTGATCTCTGGCGAGTCGCAGATTATTTCAAAATAGGGAAAATATGTTAAGTACATTCAAGGGAGCTCCCTTAAACTGTGTAACAAAACCAGTTTAATCTTTCACACACCAAAAAAGGTATATTCAAAATGTGAAATGCCACACGTGATGTACCAGTTAGAAATGGGAACTGGATGATTTCACGACGTGTCTGTTCATTCCTTCATCTCCTGTTCACACGTGGAGCACGCAGGCACCTTGCCAGGTACAGGGAAGGGGATAAGCCTCACCGACAGAGGCCCTGTCTGTCCAGGTCCTGGCCTCAGGACAAAGCTAACGGATCCGGCACCATGTAGCAAGGGCCAGTGAACACACCACTGAGGCTGTTCTTAGAGAAACCTAGAAGGGGTCCCACCCCTGTGGAAGAGCCGACCTTCCAGGCCAAGGGACTGGCAGGCAATGGGGCTGGCAGCAAGCCTCCGGTGAGCCTCAGCAAAGCTGTTCGGGATGCCACGAGAGGTATGAGCTGCGGAGGGGCAAGCTGATGAGGCTGGAAGACTATCACTTCGTGTCATCCGGGCTGTTTCTCCAGACGCCAGGATAGAACGATCACAGTGGTCAGGCGGTAGAGATTCATTCGCTTGGTCCTCATGCAGCTCAGAAAATGACATTTCACGGCCAGAGGCAGGGGCCTAACTCTTGTGAGCTGCTGGCTCTGGGTGCTGATGGTGGAAAGCGCAGTTTGCAATCTGACCCACCAAGGTCTCCGAGAGCTCCGGGCAGGCTGGCGGCATCTGCAAAGGAGGTCTCCACCTAAGGCAGCACACCTGGCACTTCCCTACCTCATCTCAGGCCACAGTCCCCAAGCTGGGGCGTCCTGTGGTCCCCAGGTTCTAGGGCTGTGAGGCAGCTGCTTCTCCAGCTTCCCAGAGCCCACCTCCCACCCCAAACACACACAGCCAATCTGCTTTGCTCCCTGGCGGTCCCCACCCACTAGCCTTCCACCCACCACCACCGCCCTAGCCATGCCGGCTCACTTCTCTGGGCCTCAGCTTCCTTCTTCTTTGCAAACAAAGCTGATGAACCTAGAGTCTCTTTCAGCTACAGAATTCTAAGTCTAGGGAGGAAAAAGGTCACAAAAAGGAGACAGGAACATCGGCCCACAGCCTCGCCTTCACTTCTGAAAGTGGGAAAGAGTTTCGCAACTGTTTTCTTTCCTGCCCGGCCTGGCGGCGGGGAGGGGAGTGGCCCGTGGACTCTAGGGCTGGGAGTGTCTAGGGGAGCCCAGAACCCCCAGGGTTCAGGATACAGATGGAATTCCTCCTGAATTCTTCCAGAAGAGGACCAGCACTTCCCGTCTTCGTTCCCATTGCTGCCGTAACAAATCACACAGCTCGGGAACTCAGAAGAGCGTAGGTCATCCTCTTACATCTCTGGAGTCAAGTCCAGCACAAAGTTGCTGAGCTAAAACCAAAGGCTGATGCCCTCCAGAGGCTCGGGGGAGAGTCCCTTTGACCACCTGTCCCAGCTTCCAGAGGCCACTGCATTGCTGGGCTCCTGGCCTCCCCACCCCCCGGCATCTTTACGGCCGGTGTGGCCTGTGGAATCTCCCCACATCCCATCACTGATGCTGACTCGCCTGTCTCCTTCCCCCACTTCTCAGGACCCTCGTGATTACGCGGGCTCTGTGTGGATTATCCAGGATCATCCCTCTAGATTATCCAGGATAATCTCGCTACTTTAGGGCCAGCCGATCAGCAACCTCGATTCCCCTTTGCCTTGTGGGCTGACGTAGTCACACGTTCTGGGGATTAGGACACAGCCATCTTTGGGAGTCATCTTTCTGCCGACTCAACTAACCCAGGTCCTGGAGGGAGACAAAGGGTGGAATCACAAATCACAGGCCCAGGAGCTCCCTTACCAGAGCAGAGGAGGCCAGTGCAGTTGGCCGCCAGCTCCCAGGGTGCCAGCTTCCTCCCACCTCACTGTGGGACCCTCGCGAGCACAGAGAACCCCCTTTCCTCACCAGGAAGAGCTGGTCATATGAAGGCAGTCTTGTGTGCAGAGAGACGAATTTAGGATCCCCAAGCCCAGGTCACTCCAGCTTCGTGGCAGAGAGGTCCCAGAGGTTTGGAGTGGAGGATGTGGGTGAGGGGTCAGTGTTCTACCCCCCAGGAACCAGGCCTGGTTCCTGACACCCCAAACCACAGGCCTCACTTCTCTCCCAGGAGTCTTGCTTTCCAAACACTTCAGCATCAGGCGTCTAAATCACAGTATGACAGCAGCTGCCACATGGGGAGGCACAGATCGAGGGAATGCTAGGCTGTGTGGCTTTGGGGAAGTCACTCTGCCTCTCGTTTCCTCCTCCAGAAACTGCGGGATCAGGGTCAGGCTAATCCTAAGTGGACACTCTGACTTCTGCATCCACAGCAAACAGCTCACCAAGCCCAGACAAAGCTTCCGGAACCCAGGGGCACCCCTGGCCTGAGAAACACTCGAGGACATTCCTTATGCCGTGTCCCACACGGTGGCCCCTGGCCTTTCCCCCGGTGTCCGCCCAACGCCAGGACAGAGGTGCCGGCGGCCTCCAGGGGCTCCCCAGGACCCAGCCTGGCTGCCAGGAAGTGGCTTTTGCCCACGCCCGGCCCAGCCTCCATGGAGAGAGGCCAGTGCAGCCAAACAGGAGGCCGTAGGTGGCAGGGGCCAAAGGGGCCAAACCATTCTCTCCCAGCAGGGCAGGGGCGGTGGGAGGGAAGTGGAGGGAAGCAGGCACGTGACTTCAGCCTGCGGTTCTCAGGGGAAGGGCGAGCCCCAGGCAAAGGGAAGCAGGGCCCCCCCCACCCCGGGGCTAAGCTGTGGGGGAAGGGAAGGGACTCTGGCCTCACACCCCCACCCTCTGGCTCCCGCCCAGGGCCTCCTCCTCGCCCAGGGCCCCCTCCTCGCCCAGGGCCCAGGGCCTCCTCCTCGACTCCTGCAGGACCCTGCCCCCTCCTATCTCAGGGGAGAAAGTGAGGCTGTGTGCTGCCAGATTCCTGTAATGAATCCCACATTCATTCCGTCCTCTGCGCCTATTGGAAAGCCTCCCTCTGCCTTCTGGGTTTGCTCTGAACAGCTGGTCTGCAGAAGTCGGTGGAACTGAATGTGCAGGAGGTGACTCTGCAGAGGAACAGCTCCCTTCGCGTCCCGCCCACCCCTTCCTCTGAAGAGGAGGCCGCTAGTTCCTGCCCTTTCCCTGGGAAAGCTGGGGAGGGAGCCAGGGACGCAGGATCCACCGTTAACTCTTTCACTTCCTGCCAGCATCCATCCTCCTGGCGAGGA
>SJYR01000228.1:417143-448689 GCA_006410655.1 Kobus ellipsiprymnus | reverse complement strand
CCCGGCACTTCCGGCCCCACCCCAAGGATGGGTGGGCCATTCTGCCTCCAAACAGGCACTGGCTCAAGGAAAGACATCAGCACCAAGGCTTGGGAGACGTGACTCCACCTCTGCCACTAACCCGCTGTGTGTCCCTGGCCAAGTCAGGAGCCCTCTCTGAGCCTCAGAGACAAAAGGGAGCAAAACCAGAAAGCGGAAGAGGTGTAGGGGCTCTGGAGTCAGGCTTCTTGAATCCAAACCTTCTAGCTGTATGGCCTTGGGTTGTTTAACCTGTCTGCACTCTGAGTTCCTCATCTGTGAAATGGGGATAGTGACAGAATCGAATTCACAGGTCTGTCAGGAAGACTAAATGAGTCAAGAGCCCTGGGACCATGCAGGTTCCCCCAGGAAGCCCTGGTGGCCGGGGATGCCACCGTCACTGCTGTCACGGTCATCGTGACATCAAGATCCTGTCTGGCTCTGGCAGCCTGAGGCCTGGGAGAATGGAGGGGGAGCATCCTCGGTCCTCTGCCGCACCCCCATCCTCCGGTCCGTCTGCTGACGGCAGCCACAGCTGGAGTCGAGCCGTGGTTCCCTGTGACCCAGTACCCCCCTGCATCAGCAGTCACAGAGGCTCCAAGTCCAGATGTGAGAGGATCAAACCATCCCTCCTCGTCTTCATCCAACCCACGCCTTATATGCCATTCTCCCATGAGTCTTTATGTGCAGCGGACATGTAGGGTGAGGGAAGGTAGGCAGAGACCCAGAGAGGCCTCGGACTTGAGGCTGTGGGAGTAAGCCAGGACGCAAGGAGCTGCCTGCAGCCAGGGAGGGTCTCCCGGCAGGCGGAGGGGGCCCCGCCGCCCAGGCCCGCCACGCCGCTCCCTTCAGTGGTGTGTCCTCTGCCCTCTTCTGCCCCACCCGCAGGGATGCTCCCTACAGTCCTGCCAGGAGGACCGGGAGAATGTGGCCCCAGTGGGTGAAGGACGCCAGGGCCCAGCCACATGGCCAATGGGTAACAGGGCCGGGGGCCCAGAGCCCAAGCTGGCCCTGCCCCAACTCTGAGCAGCTCTATTCTAGGGAAGCGTCTATAGAAAGCGGGGGCTGAAGAGGAACAGCCCGGATTGAGGGGGACGGGCCCTCTGCCTCTCCCATGAGCACAGCTCTGCTTGCAAACACCAAGCCAAGGGCCCTTCCCCAAGTGGGAGAAGAGAAACAAACACACAGGAGGGCTGCAGCTTGGTATTTCTCCTGTGACACACGCATGCATGCACACACATGTGCAATCTGCTTTATAAACCCAGGAGATGAGGGCTCTGTGCTGGGGAACCCCCACCCCGCTGGTTGGGGAGGCCCCACATCAGCTCGATTTGGCTATCCTCGGAGCAGGGGGTGGAAGGCACTAATTGCGGGGAGAGGAGGGAGGGGGTGGGGAAGGAAGCCAACAGGCGCACGAAGGGGCCCGCGAAGGCAGGGCAGGGGTCAGGAAAGAGCGGGGTGCCTGCCAGCCACTCTGCAGGAAAGGGGGTGCGGAGGGACAGCCCACCCATTTCCCCCTCCAGCGTTTCAATAGCTACAGGTTGTCCCTGAGACAACCGGATTCCCCTCAGAGATCAGGCTAAGCCCGCATCAACCCTCACGATCCCCTCAGTCGGTGCCATGGGCACAGCACTGGCTCCGGTATGGACGGCCACCCACGTTTCAGCTGGGGGCGCAGATGGCGCCCGGCTCATTGGTTTGAGGTAGCTGCTGCAGGCTTGGTTAGAAAGGACTGGCCGTGTGGGCACCGTCTCTCCTTGGACCCCAGCTGAATCAAGGGGCCCCCTCGTCCCTCCCTGCTCCCTCTGCCAAGGGAGGGTGGCCAAAGTGGACCCCCATGCTGCCCCACCTTGCCCAGCCAAGCCTAGTTTGGTTCAGGGCTTCATTCTCCTCCCTGCACTGCTGGGAAATGCCATGTGCTTCAAAACAGGAACCCCCCCAGGTTGTGGGGGGAGTCAGCTGACAGTGGGGGGCTGAGGGAGGGCGAGCACCCCCCAGGGACTTGGGGGAAAGGCTTCCTGGTTCATGGACGAGGCCCACGGGAAGGGGCTCCCCTCCCTCTGAACGCTGCTGTGTCAGCGAATGCCGCAGCATCTCTGACCCTGCGGACGGCTGGAAACGAAGCCACGCGGAGGACGGCCGAACCCAGGGTCCTCCACGGCACCCTGAGCTGCCCAGGCTCCAGACCTCTCACTGTGTGCAGCAGCAAGTCCTCCGTGGAGCTCAGGCCATTCTGAGCCGAGGTTTCTACCGCTCGCCTGCGTGCCAAGTCACTTTCGTCATGTCCAACTCTTCACGACCCTGTGGATGTAGCCCGCCAGCGCTCCTCTGTCCGTGGGGATTCTCCAGGCATGAATACTGGAGCGGGTTGCCATGCCCTCCCCAGGGGGTCTTCCCGACCCAGGGGTATCGAATCTGGATCTCCAGCAGCTCCTGCACTGCAGGCAGATTCTTTACCGCGGTGCCACCGGGGAGGCCCCAGGCTTTCTATTACTCGAAGCCAAAGCCTCCGGTCGGAGCGTCCCGAGCACAGCAGGCCCGAGCAGGCAGGCAGGGAAGGCCTTGCACAGCAGAGCAAGAGCTGACCAGACTCCTGCAGAGAGCCGTCCAGACACGCCCCCTCCAGCCCCCACTCTCCCTGCTCAAGCCGAGAAGGACAAAGGTCCCGGGACAGGGGACTTCTCTGGGACCATGCAGGTTCCCCCAGGAAGCCCTGGTGGCCGGGGATGCCACCGTCACTGCTGTCACGGTCATCGTGACATCAAGATCCTGTCTGGCTCTGGCAGCCTGAGGCCTGGGAGAATGGAGGGGGAGCATCCTCGGTCCTCTGCCGCACCCCCATCCTCCGGTCCGTCTGCTGACGGCAGCCACAGCTGGAGTCGAGCCGTGGTTCCCTGTGACCCAGTACCCCCCTGCATCAGCAGTCACAGAGGCTCCAAGTCCAGATGTGAGAGGATCAAACCATCCCTCCTCGTCTTCATCCAACCCACGCCTTATATGCCATTCTCCCATGAGTCTTTATGTGCAGCGGACATGTAGGGTGAGGGAAGGTAGGCAGAGACCCAGAGAGGCCTCGGACTTGAGGCTGTGGGAGTAAGCCAGGACGCAAGGAGCTGCCTGCAGCCAGGGAGGGTCTCCCGGCAGGCGGAGGGGGCCCCGCCGCCCAGGCCCGCCACGCCGCTCCCTTCAGTGGTGTGTCCTCTGCCCTCTTCTGCCCCACCCGCAGGGATGCTCCCTACAGTCCTGCCAGGAGGACCGGGAGAATGTGGCCCCAGTGGGTGAAGGACGCCAGGGCCCAGCCACATGGCCAATGGGTAACAGGGCCGGGGGCCCAGAGCCCAAGCTGGCCCTGCCCCAACTCTGAGCAGCTCTATTCTAGGGAAGCGTCTATAGAAAGCGGGGGCTGAAGAGGAACAGCCCGGATTGAGGGGGACGGGCCCTCTGCCTCTCCCATGAGCACAGCTCTGCTTGCAAACACCAAGCCAAGGGCCCTTCCCCAAGTGGGAGAAGAGAAACAAACACACAGGAGGGCTGCAGCTTGGTATTTCTCCTGTGACACACGCATGCATGCACACACATGTGCAATCTGCTTTATAAACCCAGGAGATGAGGGCTCTGTGCTGGGGAACCCCCACCCCGCTGGTTGGGGAGGCCCCACATCAGCTCGATTTGGCTATCCTCGGAGCAGGGGGTGGAAGGCACTAATTGCGGGGAGAGGAGGGAGGGGGTGGGGAAGGAAGCCAACAGGCGCACGAAGGGGCCCGCGAAGGCAGGGCAGGGGTCAGGAAAGAGCGGGGTGCCTGCCAGCCACTCTGCAGGAAAGGGGGTGCGGAGGGACAGCCCACCCATTTCCCCCTCCAGCGTTTCAATAGCTACAGGTTGTCCCTGAGACAACCGGATTCCCCTCAGAGATCAGGCTAAGCCCGCATCAACCCTCACGATCCCCTCAGTCGGTGCCATGGGCACAGCACTGGCTCCGGTATGGACGGCCACCCACGTTTCAGCTGGGGGCGCAGATGGCGCCCGGCTCATTGGTTTGAGGTAGCTGCTGCAGGCTTGGTTAGAAAGGACTGGCCGTGTGGGCACCGTCTCTCCTTGGACCCCAGCTGAATCAAGGGGCCCCCTCGTCCCTCCCTGCTCCCTCTGCCAAGGGAGGGTGGCCAAAGTGGACCCCCATGCTGCCCCACCTTGCCCAGCCAAGCCTAGTTTGGTTCAGGGCTTCATTCTCCTCCCTGCACTGCTGGGAAATGCCATGTGCTTCAAAACAGGAACCCCCCCAGGTTGTGGGGGGAGTCAGCTGACAGTGGGGGGCTGAGGGAGGGCGAGCACCCCCCAGGGACTTGGGGGAAAGGCTTCCTGGTTCATGGACGAGGCCCACGGGAAGGGGCTCCCCTCCCTCTGAACGCTGCTGTGTCAGCGAATGCCGCAGCATCTCTGACCCTGCGGACGGCTGGAAACGAAGCCACGCGGAGGACGGCCGAACCCAGGGTCCTCCACGGCACCCTGAGCTGCCCAGGCTCCAGACCTCTCACTGTGTGCAGCAGCAAGTCCTCCGTGGAGCTCAGGCCATTCTGAGCCGAGGTTTCTACCGCTCGCCTGCGTGCCAAGTCACTTTCGTCATGTCCAACTCTTCACGACCCTGTGGATGTAGCCCGCCAGCGCTCCTCTGTCCGTGGGGATTCTCCAGGCATGAATACTGGAGCGGGTTGCCATGCCCTCCCCAGGGGGTCTTCCCGACCCAGGGGTATCGAATCTGGATCTCCAGCAGCTCCTGCACTGCAGGCAGATTCTTTACCGCGGTGCCACCAGGGAGGCCCCAGGCTTTCTATTACTCGAAGCCAAAGCCTCCGGTCGGAGCGTCCCGAGCACAGCAGGCCCGAGCAGGCAGGCAGGGAAGGCCTTGCACAGCAGAGCAAGAGCTGACCAGACTCCTGCAGAGAGCCGTCCAGACACGCCCCCTCCAGCCCCCACTCTCCCTGCTCAAGCCGAGAAGGACAAAGGTCCCGGGACAGGGGACTTCAAGGGAGCCGGCCTCCCTCCTCAGAACGGTTGACTGCTCTGGGCCGTGGCTCCCGAATCAGTAACTGTTCCTGCAGCCGCTGAGTCCCCCCGTTGATGGCTGCTGGAAACAGCATGCCACCCACAGGCTTCGGCGTCCTGGGATCCAAGGATATTCTCAATGGCCACCACAAGCAAAGCGCACGCTGAGTGAGGTCCTCACAACAGCCCCGCCCGGGCCTCCCTCTGGCGCCCCTCCTTTAGCAGATTTGGGAAGTCGCACAGAGGAGTTAGGCAACTTGCCCCAGGTCACACAGCAAGAAGCGATAGAGCTGGCTGCCTCCCTGCTAGCTTTCCAGTGGCCCCCGTGAGGAAGGGGTGATGGGGCAGCCTGGCGGGCCAGTCTCCAAGGTCCTCACAGTCCTCTCAGAAACCCCCAGGGGCCCGGGAGCAGGCGTCATCCTCAGCTCCAGTCCTGGCACAGAGAAGGCCTCAGTAGGTGAACAAATGAATGGGCAAGTGGATGAGGGCCTGGCCACAGAGACGAGGAGAGGACAGTGAAAGAGCCATGTCCCACGATGGCAGTGGGGACGCCAGGCCGGCCCAGGGCCCTTCGCGTGGATAAGCAAGCTTGTTTCTCACGTGGCCTCTCTATGACCCCATTCTACAGAGGGGGACAGAGTACCTCAGCCAAGGTCACGCTGCCACAGGAAGGGCCATGGCCCAAGCTCGGGGTCTGGGCATTGCGGCCATTCTCTCACTCACACTGTCTCAGAGGTAACCCCGAGGAATAATAGGAGAAAGCGTCCAAGGGTCCCCTCCCTGCCCACCACCCCTGGCCAGGATCTACCCTCTGCTGAAGCTCTCCAGCCACTTTCCAAGTCCCACCAGCCATGAGATCGTTCTCTAACTGCCCGTCCCCTCCTAGAGCAAATTATCAGATCACCTTTCGAGGCTCGGCTCGGGTCACGAGTGGGGAAACTCTCCTGGGGCTGGAGGGGAACCCTTGTTAGTGGCAGGGAGGTGTCAGATCCCATTTTTGGTTTTTTAATTCCATATGTTAAGTACACATGTAGAGAAAAGACTGGAAGAAAACACCAAAATGTGAACAGCGCTGATTTCTACAGAACGCAATTAACATTGATCATCTTCTTTATAGCTTTCTAGATAAACTATTTTTGTCGTAAGTAGGCATAATTTTTAAAATTGCAGTAAGATAGTTTTTCAGCCAGGAAGATAGATGCTTCTTAGCCCGTCAGCTCTCCTAACACCTGCCCACTGCCTCACCTGGCCAGGTGGATGAAGTATTCCAAAAAGCTGTCAGCCCAGCACTGGGCGGGGGTCTTCCCTGGGCGGCTCTGGGGGCCAGGACCCTTCTCCTCCACGTGCGGAGCTGGGTCCTGGCTCCACCAGCTCTGCCACGAGGCCATTTCCTGCTGGGCTGCAGGGAGGACGTGGGTCCAACTGGAGACTGTGTCAACAGAGCTCTGCTTTGTCCACATCCTGGAAAGCCCCCTGAGCCACCCAGCATGATGATCCCAGGGAAGATGTTAGCAGGGTGTGATGGGAGAGACCTCCCTGGACCAGATCTGTAAAAACTCAATGCTGTGCCCAGTTGTCTTGGGGGACTTGAGGCCTCCACTGCCCTCTACTGACCTGCTGAGGCTCAGAGAGGAAGCCGGGGGTGGAGTGGCCCGTGAGGCCACAGCTGAGGGGACAGTGGGCACCATGGAGGCAGGGAGGGGAGCTGGGGGCCCATGGCACTGGAACGGCAGCCTCTTCCCTAGGCCAGCTCTTGTCTCCAAAAAAAAGTTATGTCCCTCTTTCTCCGGCCACAGAATGGGGCCATGCCAAGGGCCGTACACAAACTTCCCAGGTGAGAAAGCCAGGCTCTGCCTGGGCCATGCACCCCATGGTCAATCCCCCAGGAGCAGGCTCCCGGGGTCCACTGTTGCCACAAGGAAGAGGCTGGAGGGCACCGACAGAACCTGGAAGCGCCCAGGCTCAAGCCCACTCCCTGGGAAAGGGTCTGACAACTGAGAGTGGTGGGCAGGGGGTGGTGGTCACAGTTCTGCAGCAGGAGGGAAAGCAGGCAAAGAGAGCTCTCATCCATGGTCCCCTAGTGACCCTCACAGCTCCAGGCTGGTCTGGGACCACATCTCATAGGCCAGCCCCCTGCGAGCTAAGTACAAGCCGCAAGCCTCCATGGGGAAGAGGGCAGGCTGTTTGGCCCTTCTTCAGACCCTCTATTTGGACATTCAGACCCTCTATTTGCCCTGCACAGGGCGGTCAGCTGCAGAGAGAGCCCTGGGCAGGTGGCATGATATCTCAGCCTCACTCTCTCCTGCAGAATGAAAGCATGAACGGTATTCACATCACAGATGAACCCAGCTCACAGGTGAGCGGTCCTGGCACCACCAGCCGCCCACACACTGAGAGCACTCACAACTGCAGACGTGAATGCCGAAACGACAGCAGAGAGTGGGTACCAGGAGCCTGCCCCCCAGGCTGCCCTTGCCTGCTGGGTGGGAATCGCACCCCTTTCCCCTCTCTGGACTTGAGTCCCCATCAGCTCTCATGGTCTCTGCCTGGCTTCCGGCCTTACTGCTTAGAATGTCAGCTTGAAACCAAACCTCGATGAGGTCTCCCTTGCCAGCTCCATCCCCAACCTTTTATTCTTCCAACCCTTCCTCCTCCAGGAAGGAGATGGTCCCCAAATATATCCCCAGAAGGGCCAACCCTTTCCAATCACAGAAAACTGGAATGCAGCTTCTGGCCTTCCTGGCCCTTTCAGGAGGTCGGACATCACCTGGGTGCCTGATGTCTAGAGCTGCTCATCCCTACCAAGAAGCCACGGCAGTCTCTGAGGTCTGCTCTGGTTCTCTGACCACCCCCACCGCTCCATCCTCCTGCAGCCCCTCCAGCAACGGAGCAACTGCAAGCCGAGGCTTCTGGTAACTTCCCATCGCACAGTCTGCACCAGTGCCAGCCCAGCGCTCGCCAGGCGGCTGCGGGAGCCAGCAGCAGCCCGGGCCGGAGGCCTGTGGGTGCCAGCAGCAACGGCAAAGACAGTGAGGCTTCTTCCCCGCACATGTGCCCACTGGCCTGGCCAGGCCCCGGGTGGACACAGCTAATAGCCACCAACCCACACGCTCAGCCTTGGGAAGGCGGTGCTTGGAGCGGGAACCTCCCCGACACCCCCGTGAAATGGGGCTGATGCTGTCAACAGTAGCAGCCTTAGCATTTGTACACTGACTGAATGCGCAGGGCTGCGCCATGTCCATCCCTTACATTATCCCATTAAATCCTGGCGTTTGTTCCCCATCTACAATGAGATGAATTCGGAGTATTAAACAGCCGATCTGGAAGAGCAAGTGGTGGAACCAGAATCTGAACTTGGCCGGCTCCGGCCTCCCTCCCTCCGCTTTCTTTGAGACTACCAGAGGCCACAGGCTAAAGTTGGTGAACTGCTGAACACTCCCCAGCTGGGAAGCACTGCCTCCCTCCACTGACACCCCACCCTCACCCCCAGGCTTCCAGCATGTTCCCTCCCAGCATTGCCATATGCAGCCCAGGCTCTCGCTCTGCGACCGGGGTCAGGGCCCTAACCTCTCTGGCTGCCTCTTGAAAATAAGGACACAGCCACACCAGACTACTTCAGAAGGTAGCTGGGGGAGCCCAGCTTTCTCCAAACTCAGTGGGTGCCCCCCAGCCCCACCCTGGGAGATAGAGACCCTTAGTTCCTCTTTCCCTAGATAAGAAAGCTGAAAGCTTCTGGAAGGCTCCCAGGGTCACCCAGTTTGCAAGTGGGTGCACAGAGCCCAGAGCCCACGCTCCTGTTTGTCGGTGGAGCAGCCTGCTGCAGTCAGGATATCAGCTGACCCTGCTGGGCCACCTTGCCTGCGCTCAGTACGGGGGCCAGTCCTCATACCTCGCTTCCTCGCCAAGGTCCCCCTGGGGCCCCGAAAAGGTCCTGGGATCAGAGGTCCCACTTGAACCCCGGTGCCTGCTGTGTGACTACGGGCCAGTGACTCAGCCTCTCTGGGCCTCCCGAGTGGCTGTGAGAGCGACGGGAGACATACGGAAAGCGCTGAGCCCCGCGGCCACACCCTGGAAAGTCTGGACACGTGGCAGCTGTCAGGAAGGGATGGCAGTGATCAGATGGGTCAAACCCAACAGGCAGCTGAGCCCGGGGAGAGAGGCCGATGAAACAAAGCTGAGCTGACAGGGACTCTCCGACATGTCAAGTAGAGCAACGGAGACAGGGCCCGGGGCGGCAAGGCCCTGGGTGCTGTCCAGGGGCCCCTCTCCCCATCCCCACCCACCGGTCTCCTCATAGTCTACAAATGGGAATCCCTCAGGGCACCCACGGTTCCCCCCTTCACCCAAGATGGACACTGCCAAACAGCAGGTTCTCCTCCAGGTCTCAGAATCCTTCTCAACACACTGCCGCAGGCAGCCACACCAGGGATGGCAGCCAGCCCTGCACTTGAAACGCATCCACCGAGCTGGGCCGGCTCGGGGAGTGGGAAGCCCAGTCCTCCTCTTGCCTCCAGGGGCTTCCGGAACGCACCCTGCCCTTTCCGTTCCCAGGGTTCGACCCTCACTCAGCCTCCCAGAGCCTTGGGCGGGACCGGCTTTGGGGCCATTCCTGCCCCTGCCATTCTGTTCCACCGTCCACCCACGCTGGGTTAGTTCCTCAGGAACACTGCCACTCATCACCCCTGAGGAGCCTCAGCTGGTTGGTTTGAGGGCTACCCCTCATCTGATCGGGCTCCAGGCCCACCGCACACGGGGCTACACCCACAGGTGTCCTTCCCACCTTCAGCCTTTGCTCACCCAGGAGCTCAGCCTCCCTGGGGACTCCGGCTCACGGTACTTCTCCCTCTGCCTCCTGCTTGTGTCAGCCACCAGCAAGCCATGTATCAGCGGCCATCGCTGCTCAAGGCTCTCCGCCGAGTTATGACAATGCCCCTCTACCCTCTGTCTTAATCTGGCACCAGAAAAACTTGTCACTTTCCAGGGCTAACCAGATACCACTTCTTCCAGGAAGTCTTCCGTGATTGTTCCAGCTGGACAGAAGACACCCTTAGAGTCTTCTGGCATTAAGTGCTCAACAGGCATGACCTGGGTACCGCCAACATTCCAGGGCCCGGGGACAGAGCCAGCTTCCTCTGGCCTCGTGGAGCTCACACTCCATGTGAACAAAGCAGTGCTAAGAGTCTAGGGATAGCACAAGCAGGCAAACAAGCATTTAAGCAGGGACCCAGGGGAAGATCTGGGGAATGACATCGCAGGAACAGGCTCACGGGGGACAAACCTCTGTGTCTCCAGGAGCAGCCAGGCCAGGGGGCTGCATACCCACGAGCAGGGAGTAGGCACCCACTGGGAGGTTTAAGCTGAGGAGCGGTTTGAACCAATTCCAGCCCCACTGTGTCCAGCCACTGCACACCTCCAGGAGGCGCCCTTCACAAGCATCGCAGGTGCTGGTGCTTCTGGGGAAGGCGGGAGGGTCTTGTAGGCCACTGTGGGGAGCAAACTGCAGGGGGAAGTTTCGGGGGGACCATCTGTCCAGGCAAGGCCTGGGGCTGGAGCAGGGGGGGACAAGGCGCATACAGATTTGGGTTTGTTTTGGAGGGGGCTGTGCCTGGCAGATGAGTCCCAAATTTCTGAGGCCCAGGCAATGTAGTGGGCAGATAGGGTGCTGTTTCCCTGATCAGGAGGCCTGGGGTGTAGACTCAGGAGGAAACGGCTGGGCTGGGAGGGGTAGAAGGCACCCAGGGCGGCTCAGGGAGGGCTGGGGCTGAGGAGGTGACTGAGGATCTCCCCTCCTTCCCCCTTCCCCCCAGAACCCTGGCTTGTGGGCGATCACAGACCTTAACTTCTCAGGGGGAACACCTCCCCGCATCACACGTCATACCTTAGGACACACAGGCTGGAGCCTGGCAGAGCTGGGCAAACCCTACAATTTCCAGCTCCAAGCTAGACAGAGGGCTGTGCTCCACGCACAGACCCTGAGCACGCTGCATGCGTCTGCTGGCCGGGAGGACAGGTGGGTGGCCGGGTAATTGGCAGACTGTGTGCAGAGCTGGGGAGGTAGGTGGCTTGCCAGCCTATGGACGTCCAGTGTGCAGAGTGGACGCTCTGCGTGGAGTGACTTCTCCCTCCATTCCCGGGAAGTGTGACCCCAACCCCACCCCCGCCCAGGCTGTTCCTGGCGCCCTGCCCTCCCTCTCCCAGAGCAGCGCTGACCCCGCACCATGTGAGCCGGGCCTGGGAAGATGGGCCCGGCTGTGGGAGGTCGTGCCGCCTGAGAACTGAGTGTGCAGGAGGACCCAGCTGCACAGGAAGTTGGGCCACAGGCCTCCGGAAGCCTCTGGGTTTTACAGGCCAGACTCCCAGGGTCTGTTGCTGTGGGGCCCTCTCCTGTGGCCGGGGAGCCCTTGACCCACACCTGCGGGCTCCACAGATCCAGGAGACGGGATGTGGCTTTGTCCCCAGGGTGGCCACCCCCCCGGACGGCGACTCTGCCCTCAGTCACCACCTCTCCTGGTCCGTTTCAGCCATGGAGACACTGTCCTGGAATTGCCTGCACACAGAAGGGGCCTCAGTCGAGGTGGCCGACCAGAGGCTACCAGAGAGGTACAGAAACCACACACCTAGTTCCAAACCAGCCCCGGCTCTGACGTCAAACAGCCTCTGCAGTGTGGCTGGGGGCAAGTGACTTAGCCTCTCTGGGCCTTGGTACCTTCTTTACAAATCATAACAGCAACTGTTTCTAAGGCTGCTGGGCAGATACATCCCATGAAGCACATAAAGCTGCCTCCCGGCCAGCATTGGAGCGTGTAAGTACGCAGTGAGCGGTCACTGTGATTAATGAAATATTAATAAAGGCTAGGAAGGGAATGACAGCCTCCCCACAGTGTCCCTAAAATGGAAACAAATCTGCGCAGCTCTCAAGAGCCGCAGAGCTCGAGCCAAGGGCAGGCTCCCAGGCCTCGCTTCCAGCTCCATCGGGCGATTCCCCTGCAGAATGCTGGCTCCTGGTTGCAAGCTGGGCCCGGGGCAGGACGCCACCTCCGGATGATCTCATAGCTGGCACCTGCCTCCCAAGCACATGGCCGGACTTTCCAGATCTTTCCTCCCCTCTCTCTGACCTTCCCTGACTCTCTCACCCCCACACACTTTCTTAGTCACTCTCTCCTTTCATTCCTGTTCAAAAACAAAAAACAGAGGCCAAATGTGACAGCTGGCTCCCTGGAAAAGCTTCCCTGTAGCATGACCGGGTGGCAGTTACGCGGCGGGGGACGTGGTGCTGGGAGGGGTCCTCACTGCAGAGCCTTGATCTCGGGGTGGAAGGGCACAGTGGGGGGTCACCAGGACCCCCGCCCCCCCATTAATAGACCTGGCCTGGGGCCATGTGGCTAAAGCCTCCTGGGCAGACTGCGCGCACGCAGGCGCGCACGGTCATGTGGTCACAAACACTGTATCAAGTCCACCAGCTTCGGGGGTGGGATGAGGGTTGACCTGGTGAGTTCCCAAGCAACCTGTACACAATTCAGGGGGATAGAAGTTTCTCATCTTCTACCCATGGCATGGCCAGGAGGCAGATGTGACCTCAGAGCCCACGGGTCTCCCCAGTGCCCGCCGTGGAGCTGAGCCCTGACCAGGGTCCCAGTGGGAGGAGAAAGCCTTAGAAGGCACAGGGGAAGGGTCAGAGTCAGATTAGTAACTTTCTTTCCAGAGTTGCTGCCCCCATGCCTCCCGCACAGACCCTGGTCCCTAAAGGCTGGGTTTGGACCCCGGAAGCTACATTCAGATTCAGAGGTAACCACCTTGCTTTGGAAACACAGACCTGGAAAGGAAAACTCAGACACAACAGGTAGTAAGAGTGCCCTCTGCCACGGGGTCTTAGCCCATGGGTATCAGAGTCCCCAGGTCCATGAAGCCAGGAGGCTCGCTTCCTGGGACCAGCCCCAAACAATCCTGGGGAAGGAGGGCTGCAGGGATATGCAGGGGTTGGGGAGACAGCTTTCCAGGGTCCCCTGGCTCCCCTAGGCCCCTGCTTTCCTCTCTGGTTGCTCCCACCCTGAGCTCCCGGGCAGAAATCTGGGGGCCCGCTCCCAAGGCCCAGACAAGAAATGAGGGGAAGTGGAGACAGAAGCACCCCTCCCGGTCCCCTGGGGCGTGCTGATGGGCTGACCTCCCAGAAAGCCACACTGTGGCCGCTACTGTCCTGGCCGCCCTGCCTAGCCCCGAAGCAGTGTTGACAAGAGTGAAGATGCTGTTTCTCGCTACTTCTCCACTTGATTCTCTGACGTCCCGAGGGCCCCACCCACAGTGTCCAGCAAGAAGGGACATTACCCTGGGCTGTCCAAGGTAATGGGCATCAAGACCCGAGCCAACCCCTGGGAATAAGACTCGTCCACTTCCTTCCCGGGCCCTAGTGCAGTCAGAAGGCCCCAGGGAGAGACGCCCGCATTCACGCATCCCTCTTCCACCCATCTCAGCGCCTTGCTCGGCTCAAGCAGGCGGAACCACTCCAAGCTCCAGAAAGATCAATGGCCCCGGAGTGCCTGTAGAGGCCCTGCTGTCTACAAAGACAGCTGCTCTGGGATCCACGGGGACCCACAGAGCCAGGGAGCAAACCCAGCAGGCAGGGACTAGAGTCTTCCCCCTCTTCCAGGGCCCACCAGGAGACTACAACCGGGGGTCTCACGTCAGCCCCTCTCCAACCAAGGAGGCACACCACTCCTGCTCCCCTCCCCGCCTCCCCCAGCCCAGCCCAAACATCTCCCATTGGCTCTTCAGCAGCACTCAAGCTGGTCTTACAGGGAGGAGGAGGGAAGATGAGGAAGGCAGGGCTGGGCGGAGCTGGGCTGGGCTGGGCCTCGATGCCTCGAGCCACAGCAAGCTCCCCGGCAGCTGTGATCAGCGGGGAGAAACAGGACTTCCGATCTGTTCCCGCTTTCCCGGACAAATATTTCAAACTCCAGGACAGGCAGGGGGCTACAGGAAATGGGGGAGTCCCAGAGTCCTTCATTTCTTCTAACTGGAGTTCTCTTTCACTCCATCATCTCGTGCTGCCTTCTGAAAGAAGGAGGTCAGAGGAAGGTACCAGTCTGGGTTCCTCCACATCCCAGCCCAAGCTCCGGGGCTGGGACCTGGCTTCATGGATCAGCCCTGATCCCCAGCCTTGGGGTGGCCAGGGCTGGCAGAGAGCCTCTCCCAAGGTTCACATCCAGATTATTAACAACTGTGGGGCCTTAGGCAAGTGGCCAGAGCTCCCTGTGCCTTGGTTTCCTAATCTGGAAAATGGGAGAGACAGGGGCACCCGGATGCTAGCCTTATCTTGCCGGAGTGGTTAGGCTGGTCGTTATTATCAACTGCTTGGTCTGCTTCCCTGGCTGAGATCAGGATTTCCCTAAGTGTCGCCACCGGGATCTGGACCTGGAAAGTTTTTTAGTGTCAAGCCCCGTCCGGAAGGTGCCTGTGCCAGCTGGCCTGCCGCAGGGGGAGAAGGGGAAAGCCAAGGGAGGAACTGAGCGTGCACGAGGAAGGAACAGGCGACAGGGAGGACCTACCCAGGGCCCCACCACCCACATAGCAGGAAGGTGGCTCAAAACAGTCCCCTGGCCCCCACCAAGCCTCATCGGCACACTGGACCTTCTGGGTCCTATAACAGAATCACCCACCCCTGGAGCCAGAAGTCTGGCTGGCTTGAAGGCCCAGGTGGAGCCGGTACAGGTGGGACTGCCCAGGCGTCACGGGGACAGGCACCGAGGCCTGGGGACCCATGCCAGCCACAGAGCACAAATGCCTGCCCTGAGCAAGCACGCATGATAAGCAAGGACGTGGGCAGAGACAACCTTGCTGCTAAATTGAATATCAAGAAGTGCCGCTTCCAATTCACTGACGGAGGCTTTCTTGGCTGAACAGAAAGTCCACTGATAGAGCCACGAAATAAATCACCCACCTCCCTAAAAGCTGGGATAGGGGTTCAAGGTCTGCCCCATTCCTGCACCAGCTCTTCCACACAGCGGCCCTGCAGCCCACCCCCAACAGCCACAGAAATAAGTGAGGACGTGCCTACCCATTCACCCTCCTCCATCGCAGCCTCCCAGCCCTGCCCCACACCAGAAAACCACGGCCCGCACGTCCTGGGGCGCCAGTCTGAACTTACCTGGCAGGAGGTGGGGGTGCCCGAAACCCAGGCGGGCGGTGGAAGGCCACGGCTGCAGGGCCGTGTTTCAGGAGGTGCCCCAACCCTCTGTAACTCGAGCCCTGGGTGCCTCGCCCATCAGGCACTAGATAGGCATTACTCAGCAGGTAAATAAATGGGCAGGGAGCCACAGACCTCAGGAAAGCCGGCCTCAGGCCAGAACTAATGAGCGAGGATCAGCCTGGGGGTGAAAACACAGGCCCCTTCTGGGCTGGGCTACTAGACTGAGCAGAGACGCACACAGCGGTCACGTCATGACTCAGGCGTGCCCTGGGGTGTTACCCCCGGCCCCAGCTGGGCTCCTCGTCCCCAGGCAGAGGAGAGAGAGGACTCGCTGAGTTGTGCCTGAGGCTGTGTCTGCAAGGGTGACCTGCCCGGGGAGGGGGCCAGAGCCCCACTGTTCACACAGCGGCCTCCTTGTCCACCTCGGGGGTCTCCCAGTGTCTCTGGATTCTGCTCTGCCAAAAGTAAGGCAAGGCATGAAGTCTGGATGGGGCCAGATGAGAGGAAGTGGGCCTGGAGACATTGAGGAGAGAGGACTTTCTCGGGCTGGACTTTGCAGTCCAGGGACCAGAAGACTGAGGGGTGGCGGGGTGGGAGCTCAGAGGCAGGCAGGCGGCTCCCTGGAACGTGACAGGCAGCCCTCCCCACCTCTGAGCTGTGGACACCACAGTTACGGACTTCCAGCTCCTCCTGAGCCGCAGGGGCCTCGTCTCAGACCAGACAAGCCCCTCGCAGCGGGTCCCACGGCCCCACATGGGAGGCAGGACCCACAGGGCTCAGTGAAGGGCAGAACTCCCGCCAGCGCCTGGCCATGCCAAGGCCATCTGGAACTGAACCTGCTGTTCTGGCGGCTCAGGGAGCCCCCAGGAGGAGGGAGCTTTGGGGGGCGTATCTGGAAACCTCAAGGGACGGGCAGCAAGAGAGGAGGCCCTGTTGCATCCTCAGGGTCTCAGAAGGCAGAACAAGGAGACCAGGGGGGCAACTGAAGCCTGCCAGGACTGCCTTTCCGCCATCAGGGGCCCACGACCCACAGGAGGCTGCCCTGCAGCGGACTCCCAGTGGGGCAGGGCTGCTCCACACCACTCGTGACACAGGACAAACCCAGCTGGCCAAACCGAAGCGGTCACAGCGTACTATCTTTTTCAACCTTCTCGGCCAACACTAGAAGCCCCCTGCAGGAGGCGCTCTGCTGGTGGTGGCGGAATCACCCCAAACCCACCAGGAAGGCTGGTTCCTGGAACCCCAAGATTTGGGGATGAGGAACATTCAGGTACTTGCAGTTATGGAACAAACTATGGGGGTATACCTAAGAAAACCCCCAAAGGAGCAAGAATATACACACACGTATGTATATGTTACTTTTAAGATAGTAACCATTTGTGAATAACACTAATGGCTTGTGTATAATTAATTTCCATTTGACATCCCCTGTCTGGTCTAAAGTCATCAGGAGTTCCCTAACAGTTTCAATTCCAAATCCCCACCTTCTTCCCACTCCATGGGAAATTCTAGACACACTAGGATACACTGTTTCCACAGCTGACGCCACACCAAGGTTCCGCCCCTTGCTGATTTCATGACTTGGACTCTATTCCCGCTGCCTCTGTCCCAGAGCACAGGAACCTGGGGGAAACTGATCCATCTGTCGGAATCACTGCCCCCCACTCCCAGAGCCCAGTTCCGAGAGCCTACCTGGGCCCTCCCGATCTCCTCTCTGTCCTGCAGCCACATCCTCAGCCCCCCACACACCTGCCCCCTCCCCGCTCCTCAAGGCTCAAGCAGCTTCTATTTACCTTCTGCAAATCATCAAGGGCCTTCCCCCCATCACCGGCCCCCCACCTGGAGCGTGGCTGCTAAGACAGTGCCAGAGACACAGAAGGCAGTAATAACCACAACTAGCATTTATCAATGAGCACTTCCTGTGCGCCCGGCTCAAACAGAATAATAATTGAAAAAATAAAAACAGCAGCCCTTGGGGTGTAGTCACGACACTCCAGGGCCTCACATCCACTCTCCCTCCGGCTCCACGGGATTGTTCCATAAGTGGGGAAACAGGCAGAGAGGGGCGACCAGCTCGAGCCCACAACTACTGAAGCCTGCATACCCTAGGCTCACACCAGTGAGCCCCTGTGCCACAACTACTAAAGCCCAGACACTGAGCCTGCGCTCTGCAAAAAGAGAAGCCCACGCACCGCAACCAGACAGTAGCCCCCACTCGCCCGTGAAGAAACAAAGGCCCAGCGCAACCATCAATAATAAACAAGAAGATACTGACATTTATCCATCTACGGTTTTCTTGCATGACTGTGATTCTGAAAAGCATTGCATGAAAATACTATTTTTCTTGATTCCTAAGTTTTTTTGGGTGCCCCCTCCCCCGTAAACTCTGTGGCCCTGGGTGAGTGCCCCGCTGGCCCCAATCTCCACCCTGCTCTGTTTGCTTTCCCCCACTGACCTCCAGGTCTCCACACCCATGACCTCCAACCCAGGACCACCCTGGTTACAGTCACAGCCTCCTGGTGCCACGAGTAATTCTGGAGCACCCCTCGCCTGCGTCACTGGCCTCTTTAGCCCTCACTACAGCTAACTCTGCTCATCCTCTGCTTCCTCCACTGAGCACATCACCCCAGGAGGACAGGATTTTCATCTGCATGTACTGCATCCTCACATTCCTTGGTGCTGCAAACAGCGCCTGGCACATGTCATCTCTCAGCCTTTCTCGAATAAACAAACGCTCCTGGCATGATAATCTCTAGGAAATCTGACCAGGCCCTGGCGAAACACTTCTGATGGATGGGCCCCACAACACAGCATCCGGCCCCATCTCTGAGCTGGCCCTCCTTCAGCCCGCCATCTAAGCCAGCATGTCCCAAACTCTGGGTCCTGAAGACTATTTAGTGGGTCATAACCAGCTATTTTTTTTTTAATGTTTAAAAATAACACGTTCATAATAGGCAAAAGGTAGAAACAACCCAAATGTCCCTCAGCTGACGAACAGATAAACACAATGTGTTCAGTCCATAAATGGAATATTACTGAGCTAGGAAAAGGGATGCAGTTGGGAGTTCAGCATGCAGGAACTTTGCAACACTCCGCAAAGGGAAGGAAGCAAGTCACGGAAGACCACAGATCGTATGATCCCATCTCTAAGAAATGTTCAAATATGCAGACAGAAAGCCGGCTACTGATTAGACCTGGGAAAAACGGGGTGGGGAGGAGGAGGTGACAGCTTGACGGTACAGAGATTCTTTTTGAGGTGATGAAAACGGCCTAAAATTGAATGTGGCAATGGTTGCACAATTCCGCAAATAACTAAAAACCATCGGACTGTACGCTTTAAATGGAAGAACCGAATGGTATGTGAACTGGATCTCAACAGAGCTGTTTTTAGAAGATAAATAAAGACCTCCCACCCAACCCAAGAAGCACAGCAAGTATCGGGGTACAGCAGGCGCACCCCTGAAGAATTACTCCATGGAAATACTGCTTCATTTGTATACATACCACACACACACACACATCTACACACACGTGTGTCCTGGTCTGTGGTGTAAAACGTACTTCTTACTGGGGGCTACAGTCCAAAATAAGTTTGAAAGCCGCTCTCCGGGCAACATCAGACTCGGGATTCCAGCATGCCAATGGCCCTTGCTCTGCCTGGGCCACTCTGCCCTCTTCAAGACCAAGGTTCCCCAACCTCCCCCACCCGCTGCCTTCAAGAGTCTCTGTTGGCGAGGCTGGGGGGCTTCCTGCTCAGGGTGCCACAAGCCTCTAGACTCGTCCTTCTCAGAACACACGTCACATCGCACTGTCTGTGTTTCAGGGGGAGTTATCAGGCCATGGGCCATGTCCTGGGCATCTATGCACACTTTCTTCTGCAGACAATGCTAAGCCTGGGGCAGCAGCTCAGGGACACGGATTGATGGCAGCAATTACGGGCGCCTGACCCCAGTCCCCCCGACCACGTCACTGCCCCTGAACAATCTGAGGGGTTTTTTTTTTTTTTTTAATTTCTGGCTTATTTATTTATTCATGGCTGCACTGTCTTTGTGGCTGCACGAGGGCTTTTCTCGAGTTGCAGCGGGAGTCGGGGGGGACGCCTAGTCTCTAGCCGTGGTGCACGGGCTCTCACTGCGGCGGCCCTCTTGTTGCAGAGCACAGGCTCCAGGGTGCATGGGCCTCAGCAGTTGCGGCTCCCAGGCTCCAGAGCACAGCCGCAGTAGTTGCGGCGCACAGGCTTAGTTGCTCCTCGGCACGTGCCATCTTCCCAGATCAGGGTTCAAACCTGCGACTCTTGCACTGGCAGATGGATTCTTCACCACTGTTCAAACAAACCTATGGAAAAAAAGACTTTTTAAAGGACAAATCTCCCACAAAAGTATCCGGCTCAGATGGTTTCACTGGTGAATTCTTTAAAAGTTTTAACACGGAGATGATTTTGTAGCTGCTTAAAATGTTCCAGAGCACAGAGGGAGGGGGAAAGAAACACATCCAAATTATTTTTGCTAAGCCAGCACGACACTGACACCAAAACTGATAAAAATAGCAGGCGCACACATGCCCGGCCGCTGTAGACCGAGCTCACACGCATATTATCTGTGTAAGAACTGTGTATCCCCACCTCGCAGCTCAAACCCAAATAAATTCCAATGGATCAATGATTTCAGTGCATAAATATGAAACCATAAAAGTACCAGAAGAAAACCTGAGTGAATTTTTTTCCCTATGATTTGGGAATCCAGGCGGCCTCTAAGCAGGGCATAAACCCTTGCAAGAGAAAAGAAAAAGAAAAAACTTGACAACCGAAGGGTTCAAAAATCTCTGTTTAGAAAAGCACACTAGAATTAAAAGTCAACAACTGGGAAAAACATGGGTAACAGCTATAACAAAGGTGTACAGGAACTCTTTAGAAGAAAAGTCAACAAGAAAAGGACCAACTGCCCAACTGGGAAAAAAATAAACTAAGGACAGGAACAAGCAGTTCACAGGGAAGTGTGGGCCCTTGACCTGTAAAGAGAGGAAAAGCTACTTCGCCCCTCACCTAATAAGAGATGCATCAGATAGCCTTCTGCCTCTCCACCTACAGTAAGGGGTATAACGTCTCTACTGTCACCATGAAAAACTGATGTAGCTACTTTAGTTGCCAACGTGGCAACAGGATCAACATTTTCAATACACACATTCTTTGGTGCAGAAATTCCACTCCCGAGGTCTATCCAAAAGTCACATGCGCACACATATAAGCATGAGAATGTTCATAAAGCCTTGCTGACCACAGATGAAGCTGGACAAGAAGGGCAGGACTGCGTAAGGGCCAAGGACACTGCTATTAAAAGGAATGCACCAAACCCACAGCGTCATTAAATGGGAAAAACACACGTGCAAAATCCAGGACACAGAGCACGCCCCGCCGACCACACGGGCTCTCCTGGGGAAAGGGTTCGTTTTCACACGCCATGTGACTTTGACTTCTTCTCTTCTACCAACAGCCGTGCACAGCTTTTAAGAACTGGAAGAGGAAAAAGCGACGGGGCAGAGAGGGCAAAGGGGACCAGGAAATCAGAGCAGCACGTGAACCACAAGCTCGGGGATAAAGGGGCAGCGTGCAAGGCCAAACCGCGCCTGTTCCTTAAATAAGGCTGCATTTGTCTTTCGTTTATGAACTTGTTTAACAAAACCTCCCGGGGGGCTGGGCCCGCACTGGCGGTCCTCACATATTAGCACTTTTGTTCTAACGACGCTGTGCAGGAGGAATTAGGCCCACTGCAACAAGGAAAAGGACTCAGCAAGCACAGGTCATCAGACCAGGGCAGGACAGGTGGCCTGAGGGCCATTTCTCCCATGGACAAGTGGACAAGGCCTCCTGGATGGCTTCCTGCTCGAACATTCTGTGTTTTAGAAGGAGGAAGATGGAATAGGTGATGTCCAAGGCCACTTTTGCTTCCCAACTCCTTGCTGGGGCCAGCGCAGGTTTCTCTGAATTGCACTGCACAGACCAGGGGTTCTCAAATCAGGTTCTCTAGAATCCTGGGGTTCCAGAGGGCGTATGCCCACTGGCAGCAATGGGAACGGGAAGGGAGGTCGCCCTGCTCAGAGAATGGGATGCGCAGTCCTGGGCACGAGCTGCCTCTGCTCATTAACTACAACCAGTAGTCTGGGAGCCCCTGGAATCCCAGGGGAGCTCCTGTGACACCCACAGAAAGGCCCAGGGCAGGGAAAGCCAAATCGGATAAAACATGGAAAGGAAGTCACGCCTAGACCAGAGAAGGGTCCCCTCCCTCACCCCCCATCAGCTCTCGGATCCGCAGCCCAGGGTCCACAATTGACCACATCGGGCCACTGGGAACCACGTGGCACCATCCTTCGGGCTGCCTGTCAGAACCTGGGGTCAGGGCAGGGCCGCCCACACTGCGGGGCGCCGGGCAGGGGTCCCAGCTGCCCCCGCCCTGGGGCGCTGAATGTGTCCTCTGTCCACAGAGTGTGGCCGTCTGGAGTGAGCGCATCCCCCAGACAGCAGCCCCACTGTGCCGACACTGGCTCCCAGCAGCTGTCTGGCCTGAGAGGCCGCAGCTACGGACTCAGCCCCTCTCCTGGCAGCTGCTTGGCTCCTCAGGACGGGCACCCGGGAGGCCTCGCCCAGCTCCATCCCGGGGCCCATCCCAGGCTGGGTGGTCAGGGCCGCAGCCTGCAGGCTGCAGGGAGGCAGAGCGCGGGCCCGCCTGCAGCCAGCGCCTGCCTGCCCGCCCAGCCCGCGCCCGCAGCTGTGCCCGGCTCTATTTAAGGCATTCCGCAGCTGCTCGGCTGCATTCCCAGGATGCAGCCTCGCTCCTACCCCTCACCACCGGGCTGGGCTTGGCAGACAGCTGGGAAGGCCAGCAAGGGAGGTGGGCTGCTTTCTCCTGGGTCCTGTGCTTGTAGCCCCCATGGTTCCCCGTGTGGGGGAAACAACTTCTTCCCTGCTCTGCCGCAGTCCCCAACACAGGCACCCAGGTACACCTGGAAGGTGGCAGGCTCACCTGGTCTGCCAAAAAGCCATACCCACTACCAGAGGCGTGGGAGGGGTCTGATGTCCACCTTCCTCAAGGCTCTATGCATGACCAAGGATATTCCAGAGGTTTTAAGTCGGAGGGAGACCCTACCAAGACTCATGCTGCGTCTGCCCCACCCCAGGGTCATGCCCACATCACAAGGGACCCCGGCACCACACCTGGCTTGGCTGTTGGGGGCTTCTCGAACATTCTGTGTTTTAGAAGGAGGAAGATGGAATAGGTGATGTCCAAGGCCACTTTTGCTTCCCAACTCCTTGCTGGGGCCAGCGCAGGTTTCTCTGAATTGCACTGCACAGACCAGGGGTTCTCAAATCAGGTTCTCTAGAATCCTGGGGTTCCAGAGGGCGTATGCCCACTGGCAGCAATGGGAACGGGAAGGGAGGTCGCCCTGCTCAGAGAATGGGATGCGCAGTCCTGGGCACGAGCTGCCTCTGCTCATTAACTACAACCAGTAGTCTGGGAGCCCCTGGAATCCCAGGGGAGCTCCTGTGACACCCACAGAAAGGCCCAGGGCAGGGAAAGCCAAATCGGATAAAACATGGAAAGGAAGTCACGCCTAGACCAGAGAAGGGTCCCCTCCCTCACCCCCCATCAGCTCTCGGATCCGCAGCCCAGGGTCCACAATTGACCACATCGGGCCACTGGGAACCACGTGGCACCATCCTTCGGGCTGCCTGTCAGAACCTGGGGTCAGGGCAGGGCCGCCCACACTGCGGGGCGCCGGGCAGGGGTCCCAGCTGCCCCCGCCCTGGGGCGCTGAATGTGTCCTCTGTCCACAGAGTGTGGCCGTCTGGAGTGAGCGCATCCCCCAGACAGCAGCCCCACTGTGCCGACACTGGCTCCCAGCAGCTGTCTGGCCTGAGAGGCCGCAGCTACGGACTCAGCCCCTCTCCTGGCAGCTGCTTGGCTCCTCAGGACGGGCACCCGGGAGGCCTCGCCCAGCTCCATCCCGGGGCCCATCCCAGGCTGGGTGGTCAGGGCCGCAGCCTGCAGGCTGCAGGGAGGCAGAGCGCGGGCCCGCCTGCAGCCAGCGCCTGCCTGCCCGCCCAGCCCGCGCCCGCAGCTGTGCCCGGCTCTATTTAAGGCATTCCGCAGCTGCTCGGCTGCATTCCCAGGATGCAGCCTCGCTCCTACCCCTCACCACCGGGCTGGGCTTGGCAGACAGCTGGGAAGGCCAGCAAGGGAGGTGGGCTGCTTTCTCCTGGGTCCTGTGCTTGTAGCCCCCATGGTTCCCCGTGTGGGGGAAACAACTTCTTCCCTGCTCTGCCGCAGTCCCCAACACAGGCACCCAGGTACACCTGGAAGGTGGCAGGCTCACCTGGTCTGCCAAAAAGCCATACCCACTACCAGAGGCGTGGGAGGGGTCTGATGTCCACCTTCCTCAAGGCTCTATGCATGACCAAGGATATTCCAGAGGTTTTAAGTCGGAGGGAGACCCTACCAAGACTCATGCTGCGTCTGCCCCACCCCAGGGTCATGCCCACATCACAAGGGACCCCGGCACCACACCTGGCTTGGCTGTTGGGGGCTGGGCAGGTGCAGCTGCACCCGGAGGGCTCAGACCATGACCACCCCCCATCCCTGCTACTTGGGCCAGCAGGGCCCACTCCTCTCTCATTTGACAGATCAAGAAATTGAGGCTGGGAAGTAGTGGGGTAGGGGTGATGCAAAGCGGTGGCTCAGAACCAGTAGGCCTATGGACTGGAGCCAGGACACGCCCAAGTACTCAGCAGGGCGCCAGTCTGGGGACACTCCACTCGTCACTCTGTCCAGTCACCCCAGCCTCTCCCACAGCCCCCAGTGAGCATCCAGAGACGGCAAAGAACCAGACCCACGAGTGAGCGGCCAGTGCCCGCCTTATAAGGCAGCCTCAGGGAAACTTGGCTGGTGGAGCCAGTGGGGTGGCTCCCAGGGGAGGCAGTGCCAAGAGCCTGCCAGGCAGATGTGGGTCTGCGTCCTGGGGCCCAGCCCCACTCAGAGCCACCCAGGCAGGGGCAGGGGGGCAGAGCAGGGACCTGGGAGAGGAGGCAAGGCCACTCCCACCCAGAGCCCAAGAGAGAAGCAAGAATGGAGATACCAAGTCCACGGACAGGGATCATCAATCTCAGAAACCAAGAACTCAGCACACCAGAGTTGAGTGGATCAGACCTGTGGGTTCTTGGTTGACCCAAAAAGTATCTGCTTGGTCCTCAGGGAGGTCCCATGGGGTCCCTGAAAGTCCCTGCATGGGAGACCATGAAAGGACCAGAGCAGAAAGAGCTGGGAAGCAGAGAAGTGTGAGCTACACAAGATGGTGAATCCACTTGGGGCCACCCCAGGCAAATGAACACTGAAGACTCAGCGTGGACGTAGATTTTATTAGTGCTGTACTTTAGGGAGGTCAGTCTAGGAGTAACTCAGCTGAGGTCCCAGGAGACCCTGTCTTACAAACATGTCACAGTCTGGAAGGCTTCCTGGAGGCGGAGGCAGAGTGCTGAGTCAGAGCAGAGGGCGCAGAGCTCCCAGTTTGGGGTGGGGGCGGGGGAGCACACAGAGAGCAGTCAGAGCAGGGCCTGCAGGGTGGGGGGCTTCTGGGAGCTGCCAACCCAATTCCCCAAACCCCACCCATGGAAGGGTGGAAGGCGGTGGGAGTGCCAGGTCTGCAGGACAGATGGACAGGAAGTGAGGCCAAGGTGCCTGGAGAGACCAAAACCAGGGGAGGGGAAGGAAGGAAAAAACCGATGAAGCCTGAGAACAGTGACTAGGAGTTGGGGGGTTCAGAAGCCCCAACAATAAAAGCCGGGAACACCCCTCCATCAGGCCCTGACCTTCACCTGCACTTGCCCAGGACCTCAAACTGGACATCCAAGGCCGAGCAGGTGAAGGTCGACTCCCCCAGCCCCCTGCAGGCCTTGCTTCCTCCTCCCAGTCCACGTCTCCTGTATTACCTCCAGGCTCACCCCACAGTGACTTCTGAAGCGGTGTTTTAAATGGAAAGCATTCTCCCAAACAGACTCATCCAAGCCCTCACCTCCTCCAAACCCAAGCATCGTTCCTCCACAGCATCTGCCCAACCCCTGGCATCTAAGAGTTCTCAGCCTGTGAGCACTACCCTCAGGGAGCTGCCTTTCCCCCAGCCTGTAAGACATGGAAGAGTGGGCTCAGCACACACGTGAATTCACACACAGGTACACACTCAACCGGCACATACACCGACCCCCCAGGGCAGAGCACAGCCACCCTGGCCCACGGACCTCTCCATGCAGAGCCTGACACCCATCTGCACAGAGGAGCTGTGGGTCCGGGGCTCCGGTACCCAGCTCAGACACTGGAATTCTTTCCCCTGGAAAAGCCACACAGCCCCGGCCCCGACACTAGGCTCCCCAGCACCTCTGGACTGGGGCCTCAGCCGGGAAGGCTCCTCCCCACCCCGCTTTTCCTGGTTACATCCCAGCAGTGTCTGCCACTACAGGAAGACCTTCCTGGACATGCCTGAGGCCTCACCCTGCCCACCCTGACGACCTAGGCCAGTGCAACCCTGAGTGGACACCCCCGGCCTGTCCCCGCTCCCAGAATGGGACCACCTCCTCGGGTATCCAGGGCCAAATCTCATCAACAGCTGGATGGTTGATGACCGTCTCCCCAGTCACATCCTGTTTGACTCAGCTGAGCGTGAACACCTCACCCCCAGGAGCGAGTCGCATCCGGCAGCAAAGGCCCTGGACCAACAGAAGAGCAGGAGGAAATGGCCTCGCAGCCACTCCCCAAACACAGGCCATGTGTCCTCACGGTGCCTGGGGGGTGGGGTGGCTCTGCGGGGTCACGTCTGGGGAGACGCAGACCCACACAGCAGGGCTGGAAGGGCCCTCTGATCCCTGCCGCCAGACTGTCGCCCAGCGTCACGGGAAATTCACAGTCAGCCCCTCGCCCCACCCGACCCGCTCGGTCAAATGCGTGCCTTGAGAGGGTGGCTTCTCCACCAACACCCCTACCCGCACCCTATCACAAGCCCGCATCACCATGGGAAAATTCTCATTTAAAAGGGAAAGTTAGGGACTTCCCTGGCGGCCCTGTGGCTAATAACCCCTGCCCCCAGTGCAGGGGCCTGGGTTCGACCCCTGGTCAAGGAACTCGTTCCCACATGCTGCAACTAACACCTGGGGCAGCCAAACAAATATACTGTGGTTTCTGTTTTTTGTTTGTTTTCAAGAAAGAACTTGGAGCAGGAACTAGAGATATTTGTACACCCAAGTTCACAGCAGCTTTGCTCACAACAGCCAAGCAGTATTAGGACACAGGTGTCCATCAACAATGGATAGATAATCAAATTACCAATGGCATTTTCCACAGAACTAGAACAAAAAATTTCACAATTCATATGGAAACACAAAAGACCCCAAATAGCCAAAGCAGTCTTGAGAAAGAAGAATGGAGCTGGAGGAATCAATCTTCCTGACTTCAGATTTCACTACAAAGCTACTGTCATCAAGACAGTACGGTACTGGCAGAAAAACAGAAATATAGACCAATGGAACAGATGGAAAGCCCAGAAATAAACCCCTGCACCTCTGGGTACCTTATTTTTGACAAAAGAGGCAAGAATATACAATGGGGCAAAGACAGTCTCCTCAATAAATGGTGCTGGGAAAACTGGACGGCTACATGTAAAAGAATGACATTAGAACACTTCCTAACACCATACACACAGATAAACTCAAAATGGGTTAAAGACCTAAATGTAAGGCCAGAAACTATAAAACTCTTAGAGAAAAACATAGGCAGAACACTCAGTGACATAAATCAAAGCGAGATCCTCTATGACTCACCTCATAGGGTAACGGAAATAAAAACAAAAGTAAACAAATAGGACCTGATTAAACTTAAAAGCTTTTGCAGCACAGCAAAGGAAACCAAGCAAGGTGAAAAGACAACCCTCAGAAAGCGAGAAAATAATAGCAAATGAAACAACTGACAAAGGATTAATGTCCAAAATATACAAGCAGCTCACACAACTCAATGTCAGAAAAACAAACAACTCAATCAAAAAGTGCGAAAAAGACCTAAACAGACACTTCTTCAAAGAAGACATACAGATGGCTAACAAACACATGAAAAGATGCTCAACATCGCTCATTATTAGAGAAATGCAAATCAAAACTATAATGAGATATCACCTCATATTGATCAGAATGGCCCTCATCAAAAAGTCGACAAACAATAAATGCTGGAGAGGGTGTGGAGAAAAGGGAACACTCTTGCACTGTTGGTGGGAATGTAAATTGATACAGCCACTATGGAAGATGGTATGAAGATTCCTTAAAAAACTAGGAATAAAACCACCATATGACCCAGCAATCCCACTCCTAGGTATACACCCTGAGGAAACCAAAAGTGAAAGAGACACATGTATCCCATTGTTCATTGCAGCACTATTTACAATAGCTAGAATATGGAAGCAACCTAGACGTCCATCGACAGATGAATGGATAAAGAAGTTTGGTACATATACACAATGGAATATTATTTAGCAACAAAAGGGAACTCATTTGAGTCAGTTCTGATGAGGTGGATGAACCTAGAACCTATTACACAGAGTGAAGTGAGTCAGAAAGAAAAAGATAAATATCATATTCTAACGCACATACACAGAATCTAGAACAATGGTACTGAAGAATTTATTTACAGGGCAGCAACAGAGAAACAGATATAGGGAATGGACATGGGGAGAGGGGAGGGGAGGGTGAGATGTATAGAAAGAGTAACATGGAAACTTGCATTCTCATATGTAAAAGAGATAGCCAACAGGAATTTGCTGTATGGCTCAGGAAACTCACAGGGGCTCTGGATCAACCTAGATGGGTGGGACGGGGAGGAAGCTGGGGGAGAGGTTCAAAAGGGAGGGGATATAAGTATACCTATGGCTGGTTCATGTTGAGGTTTGATAGAAAACAACAAAATTCTGTAAAGCAATTATCCTTCAATTAAAAGAATTTAAAAAGGATAAATAAGAAATAGGCTTTCAAAGGCATTTTCAAAACAATAAATATGTATTGAGTACCTAAAAAAAAAAAAAAACCAATGGATGGATACGCAGTGTGGTCTATGCATACAATAGAATATTATTCAGCCTTAGAAAGGGAAGGAAATTCTGATACCTGCTGCAACATGGATGAACTCTGAAGACGTGCAAAGTGAAATAAACCAGACCCCAAAGGACAAATACTCAGGATTCCACCTACAGGAAGGACCCAGAGTAGTCAGACTCATAGAGACAGAAAGTGGGACGGTGGGCGCCAAGTGCTGGGGGTTGGGGGAAGGCGATGGGGCCAGAGATTCAGCTGGGAAGACGAAAAAGTTGTGGAGATGGATGGTGACGGTTGCACAGCAATACGGTGTGTTAATATGATTGAACTGTACACTTAAACACGGCTACAATGGTCAATATATGTGTGTTTTACCACCATGAAAAAATTTTTAAAAGGCTAATCAAAAACCCAGAATGTTCTGCCTGTCCAACCCAAGGGACACTTACTGAACATTTACTGAGCTCCGAGTCCCAGGATTACAATTGGACCCAGCTTCCATCAGGCTCACAGCTCAGCCGGCACCTTAACACAGCCTGTGGGGCCAAGACCCTCATTGTAGGGCAGGGGGCAGCAATGGTGTTTCACTGGATAGCATCACGTCCCCTGTGAGCTCCCCGTGAGCACAAGTCTGGGTCCGGACCCTCCAAGGACAGTAGCACACCCTCAATCGCCCCCCAGCCAGCAGAAGAGCCCTGAACAGAGTCGTGGGCAGGAATCATGGGGCTCCCTGGCCTGGGACCCCTCCTGGCAGCCCTGAAAACCCTAGTGTGCAGAGATGAGGTGCTGTCATGCTCCCTTCGCGTCTGGGCACAACCCTCTCTCCTTTGAGAGGAAGGCCCCCTCCCACCTCCAGCAGCCTCTGCCCTGGGGGCACCTGCAGGGCACTTGTCACCCTTCTAGAACCCGAGCCTGCCTCTCCAAGGCCCAGGGACCACCAACCACCAGGACCGAGAGAGCCTGTCCTGGAGTCTCACAGCCATCCCACCCCAACACAAGCCTGTCCTGGTTCCTGCCCCACATCCTGGGGTCGCAGCTATGGTTACACCATGACCCTGTTGACCAATTAAAGGGGGACCCTCATAACCCAGAGATTCTTTGCAGAGTCTAACTGAAATCCAACTTGCTGCATTGTGGTCCACTATGGGACAGAAAGAGCCCCCCATCCCTGCCCCTGAGATTTCAGAAGTATAAGCCACCCCTCAAGTCAATATTCAGCTTCTTTCTCCAAGATTCCAAGGCAAAGCCAGCTCCCCACTCCCCAAGTCATCACAGCACAGGCGACTGGCACCTTGCTACTCACCCTCCTGGCTCTTGGGTGGGATCTCGGCCACGGCGGGCTGGGGCTTGGGATCCAGCCTGCTCTGCAGCTGAGACATCGGGGCGAGTTCTGAATTCTCCAGGGTCTGGGGTGGGATGGGGGAGGCGGACCCCTCGGCTGGCTTGGGCACCTGGATCTCGACCCTCTTGGGGGCTGTGTCAGCAGCAGGGGCAGTGGGCACCTCGGGCATCTTAGAGGCGGGGGTCTCCATCCTCCGGTGGGCTGACTCCTGGGGCTTGACTATGGTGATCTCCGTCCTCCGGGGGGCGGGCTCCGGCGTCTTGTGGCCCAGAGCCTCGGCCCGCTTGAGCCCGAACCGGGATGGCCCGGTGGTGCCGGCGTTCTCTACCTGCTTGGACGAGATGTCGATGGAGATCTCGGTGCGCCGAGACACGGGCTCAGCCTTGGGCCCGGAGAGCTCGACCCTCCGCAGGGCGGCCTTGGGGGATCGCTGGCTCAGGGAGTCTACATGGCGGGCTGCAGGCTCTGAGTTCTTCACACCCAGGTCCTGGAATTTCTGTGTGGAGCTGGCCACAGAGGACCGGAGCAGGGGCGTCTGGACCCTCCGGGGTGGGGTGGAGTTGGGCGTCTCGACCTCCTCGACCTCAAAAGATCTTTTCAAGGCTGGAAGACAAAGCGAGGAGAAGGTGATGAGCAGACGTCTGGGGAACACCCGGAAACATCCTGCTAGCAGTGAACATCGGAAGGCAGCCGGCGGGGAGGCTGCAGCGAAGGCTCTGTTTCACAGGGGCAAGGGTGCAAGAGGGAAGACTCCTATGCCCTTTCACCTCTCAGGAAGAAAAGGTGACAGCCCCATTCTACTAGGGTCTGAGGCACGAGCAGCCACGTGTTCTGGGATAGACAGAGAAGACGGAAGCTTGGAGGACTTCTCTGTCCTGACGAGGCAGTGGCCCCGCCAGCTGCATTTTCTATAGGGACACTCCAGCTCAAGGGTGGATTTTGATTTCTTTTCTATCATGGCCACCATTTCCCTTCATCACCTCCACCCAACACAGACAGCATCAGCAAACACCACCACCACCAACAGATGGGAAAGTCAAAGTGTTGCTTGCCTAGTCACGTCTGACTCTTTGTGACCCCATGGACCACAGCCCACCAAAGATTTTTTGGTCCATGGAATTCTCCAGGCAAGCATACTGGAGTGGCTTGCCATTTCCTACTCCAGAGGGTCTTCCCAACCGCGGGATTGAACACGGGTCTCCTGCATTGCATGTAAATTCTTTACCGTCTGAGCCACCAAGGAGGCCCATCAGATGGGAGATGCCCCTAATAACCATAGCCAGTAAGAATCTCGATGGGAATGACGCCATCACATCAACATCAGCAGGAACAGCCGGCGCGGGGACTTTTAACAACAGGCAAGGCACTGGGCTTACCATGCACAGCCACATTTGCTCCCTACCCTACCCCCACGGTGGAAATAATGCTACAATCCCCTGATACGGATACTGAAGCCTGGGCACTTAACTAACATGCCTGGCAGCGTGGAGGGAGCGGCAGAGCCAGAAGACGCACCTACCTCCAAGGCCCAGGGTTCTAACCACACGGCTGTCCACTTGGTGGACTAAGAGATCCCGGCGAAGTCCACACCACTGTGGATTTCTCAGTCCTCGGCCCCGGCGGCATCTGCCTCCATCCTGTACTACTTGCCCCAGCTGGACCCAGGCCCATGTAGGATGCTGACCACCCAACTCCCACCCCACATACAGCCCGGTGCTTCCACTTGGCCCCCCGCCATCTCCACCAGGGTCAATCCACTCCCTCCAAGGTGCCGGGGACAGTGCCCGAGAAGCCGCCAGCCCCATGGTCCCTGCAGCCTCATTGCAAACGAGAACCAGCTGCTCCCGGTTAT
>SJYR01000228.1:379785-412399 GCA_006410655.1 Kobus ellipsiprymnus | reverse complement strand
CACGTGCACAAGAGCCTGAAGACCCTTGGCCCACTTCTGGGGATTCAATCCCCAGGAAATGATCGAATCTGCACAAAGATTTATGTATGAGATGTTTGCATCAGCATTAAAACAGCAAATGCTGGAAACAATTCGAGTTTACGGAGATTTTCTGAACCCATGTGCCGGAGTCCTGCAAAGTCATCAAAATCATGGTTCTGAAGATGAGAAATGCTGAGCGTACTGAGTAAAAATAGCAAAACAACCCAAGATGCGTGCACAGGCCTGACGTCGTCTCTCACACACGCACGCACGCGCGCGCACACACATGTGCCCGCACACTCAAGGAAAACAGCCATCTCTGGATGGAATTAAGGTGCCTGTTTAATTCATTACACTTTCCTGCCTTTTCCCAAGGTGCCTACGCTAATGCGGGTCACTTCATATTTTCAGGGGATAAAACCATCAGCACTGCTCTTAAAAAACAAACCCTGCTAAGAAGAAGGGGAGGGTGTGGATCACCGCGCCTCCGGTCCAGCCTCTCCTGGTCCATCAAACACCTACAGTCTAGGCTGCCTGCCGCACAAGCCCGCCGCCCGACCAAATGCAAACCTCCCGGCATCGTGCCTGTGGGGGTCGGGGCAAGAGCAGCCTGGATCTGGGCCTGTTTAAGGAGGAATGCGCTGCAGACAAGAGGCCATTGTGAGGGCGCAGCTGTGAGCAAACCTCTCCTCAATCCGGAGCACTTCCTGGAGCACACCTCAGTCTGGGGAAGGGCTATGGGGCGAGCCCTACAGCCCTTCTCCAGGCTGGGACAAACGTCATACAAAGAACAAGGTCAGCTCCCGCGGGAGGAACATCGTGGCCACTGCCATAGCTCAGGGGTTCTGATCCCAGGCTCAGGCTCCAGAAGCAGCGGCCCTGGTCAATGTGAGTCTCTTCCGGGCAGCAGCAAAGCAAATTCTGTCCTGAGGTACAGTGGCCACGTGGGAGCCAGGGTCAGACACCCAGGGAACCCAGGATGCCAGGTGGAGGGCACCTCCCTGCTCCCTGGCCTGAGGCTGTGGAGAAAGAGCACAGAAAAACCCATCAGACCAAGCCTGGGGCATGTGAGACCCCTGGGGTGGACTCAGTTCCTCTGGTCCCAGTCTCCCATGGGGACCAGGAGTTGGCGCTGCAGCTGGGTGGACAAGCTCCCTCCGGGGAGGCAGAGAAGACAGAAGAAGAATCAACAGGCCAAAGGATTGGTCCCTGAAATAACACGCCTGCAAAGGAAAGGAACCCAAGGCCACAAGAGCAAGACATGATCCCAGCGAACAACAAATTCACTGGGGAAAGGGGGGCTGGGCGGGGCTGAGGGGACAGTTCCAGGCAGAGGGCAGCGCAGGACAGTGGCCCTGCATGCCTCGGATGAGCTGAGAGCTGGCCAGGTGTGGGGGCCTGGCAGCCTGGACACACAGTGGGCTCCTGCCTCGGGACCAGATAAATGCAGAGGCTCGAACAGGGTGGCACGACCACTGTCACCTCTGGGCCTCCGCTTCTCCACACGCCGTGTCAGCTGCAGGAGGACACGGCGATGCCCGGGCAGCAATCACAGCTGTTGTTGGTATAATTACCATCTGTCTGTGCACATCGGGGGTGGACGCGGCTGCATGAGCCTTCCTTCCCCTGAGTCCATCATACCCATGGCCAGTATCTGCCCCTGGTGCCCACCTAGCGCCCCACACCGGGCAGGCAGGCAGGGGTAAGCACTCTTCCCCAGGAAACAGCCTTGGGGTGGTAACTGATGGGTAAGTACTCTGGGGTCCCCCAGCACTCCCAGTGGAGTCTCAGTGGGAGGGGGTGTCCTCCGGAAGTGAAACAGTCCAAAAGGAAGCGCTTAAAATAGACGCCGTAGCCCGGCAGAGCCCGGGACAGGGACATCAGTAAACAGCAATGGCAGCGGGTGGCCCTGGGTTTCCCACCGAGAGACACGTTTGTTTAACAACGACCCAGCCAGAGACAAAGTCCAAATAAAGGAAGGGAGGAGGCCCACCGCTGGCACCCACAGCTCGGGACCCTCCCTTGAGGCCTCTCCCCCACCCTCCCTGAGCAGGCCTGGCCGGGCTGTGGGTCCAGACACAGCCTAAGAACCTTGTCTGGCGCCAGCCCCATCCTGCCTCCCACTCCGGCTCAGGGTCCTGGGGCCCCGGAGTGGTGGCTGAGGACACGCCACCCTGGGCTTAGCCGCACACGTGGCTGAGGCAGCACACGGCCCCTGCTCTCAGCCCTGACCAGACATAGGCCTGCACCTCCGCACCCCGCACTGTTCCACACTGGTGGCCTGTGCCCTCTGGGCTGGAGGACCCAGCTGAGCCACTTCCACTGAGCCCTGGGGGGCCATGCAGGGTGAGTCCAGTGCCCCCGAGAACTGTGGGTTCACCAGGCGCTCTAGAAACCCAGGCAAAGAGCATGAGGTTAGCTTCTCAGTGTGTGCATGCTAAGTCATGTCCAGCTCTTTGCGACCCCATGAACTGTAGACTGCCAGGCTCCTCTGTCCATAGGATTCTCTAGGCAAGAAAATTGGAGGGGGTTGCCACGGCCTCCTCCAGGGGATCTCCCTGATCCAGGGATCAAACTTGTGTCTTCTCTGTCTCCTGCATGGGCAGGTGGGTTTTTTTTCGACTAGTGCCTCCTGGAAAGCCCCCAACCTCTCCACTCCTCTCAATTAATTTAAGATTTTTTTTTATAATGTGGACCATTTTAAAAGTCTGTACTGAATTTGTTACAATACTGTTTCCGTCTTATATTTTGGTATTGGGTCTAGAGGTATGTGTGGGGTCTTAGCTCCCCAGCCAGGGACTGAACCCACATACCCTGCACTGGAAGGCGAAGTCTTAACCACCGGACCGCCTGGAAGATCCTCCCCCAACAAGGACCGCCTGGAAGATCCTCCCCCAACAAGGACCGCCTGGAAGATCCTCCCCCAACAACCTGAGGACTGTCTTTTCCTTCGGCTGTTAGGACATGGGCACTCGGGGGTGCGTTCTTGCTCTTCACACTCTCCCCCGGGGGAGGCCTGGCCCACCGCCCACCCTGGAACAGCGAAGTGCGAAGGAGGTCGGCTGTGCCCGCCAGCTGGGTTGCCTAGTTGGGCCAAGAGAAACAGCAGGCCCCCTCCTCCTCCCCCCGCAGGCTGCCACTCGCCACAGGGACACCCTCCACAAAGCCCTTCCTGCCCATGATGCCTCCAGGCACCAAAAAGAGTGCAAAGGTGACCCCGGCCCCTCAACTCAGGACATGAACAAGAACCCAGCAACGCCGGGCAGGGAGCCCAGTGGCAGCTATGGTCAACAGCCAGCCCTCAGATTCCAGACCCTCTCTTAATCCCCAATTCATCACATTAATTTCTCCCTGGAAAAAGCTCTCTCCATGCTGGCAAGCGAGGACACAGGCAGAACCTGCCCTCCCCAGCCCCGCTACACAGTCTAATCCACCTAGAATGGGTCCTGCCTGATGCCTGTAGAAGGGCATCCAAATCTTAAGCTGTCTACAGAGGACACTGGTCCTACAGTGGCCCCCAAGACAGTATGTCTGAGTCTTAACTCTGGCACCTGTGAAAGTGATGTGGAAAAAGGGTCCCTGGCCTTCCCAGGTGGCAATAGTGGTGAAGAACCCACCTGCCCATGCAGGAGACATAAGACATGAGGGTTTGATCCCTGGAAAGACCCCCTGGAGGAGGGCATGGCGACCCACTCTAGTATCCTTGCCTGGAGAATCCCATGTGCAGAGGAGCCTGGTGGGCTACAGTCCCCAGGGTCGCAAAGAGTCGGACCTGACTGAAGTGATTTAGCACGCACGCTTAGCACACAGATGGACTCAGCGTAGACTCTCAAGGTGAAACCATCCTTGATGAGGGTGGGCCCTGAACCCAGGCAGGTGTCCTCATAAGACACAGAAAAGAAGAAGATGACAGAGAAGCCATGTGAAGATGGAAGGGTGCACCCACGAGCCGAGGACGCCGAGGATTCTCGTCGGGGAGGGGCCTGGATGAGACCTTTCCTTGGCGTCTCCAGAAGGAACCAGAAGGAACACCTGACTTCCGGCCTCTAGACCCGGGAGAGAGCACATTTCTACTGCCTGAAGCGGCCCCTGCTCCGGGGTACTTGGCAGCCGCAGAAGGAGGAACCAGAACAGGTCTTTCAGCTGCCACGGCCTCTCCAGCCTCCTCAGCCTCTGTTGATGTGGAAGCCACGTCCCGCATGGCCTCACCAGCCCTGGCGGGGCACATGGGCGCCCTGGAATCAGACAGGCTGGCAGGAAGGCCCTCTCCCCTCTCGGCCTGCGCCAGCCGCCAGCTCAACTCCGGCCCTTCACAGCTGCCGATGCCTTGGCCCAGTGACCGGTTCCTGCTGCTGGCTGCCACCCCCAGCCAGCCTCTGAGCCTCCGCACCTCATCTTCCTGGGGCAGGGCCACCTGGACGTCCAGCCTCCCGGGATGTCCCCACTCACACCTGTTGCTTCACTGTCTTCAGTCAGGGCACCCTGTTCTCTCCCAACAGAGTTCCCATCAAGGCAACAAGTTCAACCAGCTCAGGTGGATTCATTACCTGTGTTCCCCTCCCGCCCCCTGCCAACAGAGAAGGGTACTGGGTGACGGCTCTCAGGGTCAAGGAGCCGCCTGAAAGAAGAGACCCTGGTAGGCATCGTGGGGCAGCCACGTAGCAACTTCTGCTTCAAGAAATTCCTCCCTACAGAGCAAAACCACAACAAATGTTACAAGGAAGCCACTTGGGGCCTCTTCCCACTCTGGCCATCTCCCGGTTGGTTCCCCCTGGCTCTGGCGACATCAGGGCCATTCCAGGCCAACTCTAACAATCACCCTAAGACACTGTACTTCCTTCTTTCCATAGTAAAATTAAAAGTTACGGGAACGTAAGTGCATTCAGACCCATCTGTCCTCCCCCTGAGGCCAGCTGTGAGCTCTACTCTGCAGAGAGAGGACAGACAGAACAGGGCCGAAGCTACACGCAGAGATGCGGGCAGACAGGCAAAGAACATCCCAACCCGTTTGGGGACTTGGGATGGGGGCGGTGAACCCAGGCTTCCTGAAAGGCCAAAGAAGAGGGTCTAGGTGTGGCCCTGCCTGCAGGGGATCAGAAGGGAAAGAGGACCTGTCTGGCCTCCGTGGGTCAAAGGTTCCCTGATGAATGGCAGCCGAGGAGGGCGGGAGGCAGCCCCTGGGAGGAGACTGAGGTCAAAACCTGAAGCCACAGGCTGCAGCCCGAGGGCTCAGAGGCTACCAGGCCCTTTAATGCACACACCCCTCACCCTTAGTCCACACACCCCTCCCCCACTGCCCCAGACGCCCAGAGGGGGTCCTGTCCTGCACAAAAAAACTGAGGAGCTGCTTCCAGGTTGGAGCACAGCCCCTCCACCGACCAGAGGGTCCCATGGAGGGTGGTGCTCCCCCAGCCACCCCCAACCACGGAGCAAGAATCACCCCATCCACGAAGAGCCTGCAGACAAGCTGGCCTGCTCACAGCCGTCCGTGACTGCCCCGATTCTTCCCCACGACTGGGCAGGAGGCAGAGCAGGACCCAGAGACCCCCGGTCAGTCTCAGCTCCACGGCACAGGGCTGTCAGGGCGGTGGTCGCTGTGATGGCTCCTCCTGGCGAAGCTTCTCTGTTCTCAGCCCAGAGGGGGTTGGTCGTTCCCCAACCAGCGGGCAGAGGAATCACCCCGCTGACTACAGCAGGAAATGGTAGAAACACTTAAAAAATGCAACAACAAAAAAAAATCCTAATACCAGGGTCTGCTGGGCCCAGGTGGAGTCTCCATTAATCACATCAGAGGGACAGATGGAGCTCTGCACGTCTCTGGGCTGTGACCTGGGGGCGGCAGGCAGGTGCTGCCCAGGCCCATATGAGCTCCGGCCTAATTACAGGGGACAGTGACCCGAGGAGCAGAGTTCAGGCCCCGGTCAGGGCAGCACGCAGGAGTCCAGCTGCTCCCCCAAGCCTCCCAAGAAATGGAGTGGGTCACAGCTCATGACCCCAGACTGGCCAAACTGGGCTGGGCAAGAGGAAGGTGTCTCAGTGCCCACAAAGCCCCACAGGCTCCAAAGCTGACTCGTGGGTTCAGGGCAACCTGGTCTCTACACTCAAGGACGGGGTGAGCTTGGTCGGGGGAGGGTTGGCAGAGAAGAAGTCCAGAAAACCAGGAGGAGGAAGTGGGTTTGTAGAGTGAGACAGGCCACAGCTGGACCCCGAGAAGATTCTGGAAGGGGCTCCGAGGGGCCGCCCAGATGTTCCAAAGAGCCCTGGTGGGGGCTGAGTGAGGCTGCCTCCAGGACTCCCCTCTGAAGGCCTTACCAGTGACAGCAAGCTCCTGACTAACGCCACCCAATAATCTGGAACTTGGAGAGAACCCTTGTGGCTCAGTGGTAAAGAATCTGCGTGCAGTTCTGGGAGGCCCAGAATCGATCCCTGAGTCAGGAATATCCCCTGGAGGAGGAAATGACAACCCACTCCACGATACTTACCTGGAAAAATCCATGGACAAAGGAGCCTGGTGGGGCCGCAAAGAGTCAGACACGACTGAGCAACTAACACTTTTCACTTTCACTGAAGACCTAAAGCAAGCCAGGCACAGCCTCCAGGCTGGGCTGTACCACTGGGCAGAGGATCAAGAACGGGGTGCCATCAGCCTCTGGGGACACAAATGAGGAGTCTGAGGCCCAGGGAGGCCTTCGATCACTCAAAGTCATGCCATTAAGCCCATCTAAGCCTGGTCTCTGGATCGACATCCAGGCACTCTGCTGTCCCTATGGTCGGCCACTGCATGGGGCAGGATCGGTGGGTGTTCTAACTCCCAGAAGCTGTGCACGTGCTCTTGTTTGGAAAGAGGGTTTCTGAAGATGTAATTAAGAGCCTCGAGAGGGACTTCCCTGGTGGCCCAGTGGCTAAGACCCCATGGTCCCAATGCCGAGGGGCCCAGCTTCAATCCCTGTCAGGGAACTAGATCCCACATGCCATAGAAAGATCCTATGAGCTGCAACTAAATAAGTAAATAAGTATTAAATACATAAATAAGAGCCTCGAGATGAGATCACCCTGGATTTAGGGAGGAATCTGCCTACCGATGCAGCAGATGCAAGAGATGTGGGTTCGAAATGTGGGTCAGGAAGATCCCCTGGAAGAGGAAATGGCAACACACTCCAGTATTCTTGCCTGGAGAATCCCATGGACAGAGGAGCCTGGCAGGCTACAGTCCATAAGGTCTCCAAGAGTTGGACACAATTGAGCATGCAAAATCTGAGTGAGGGTCCCTCCTAAGAGCAGAGACAGAGAGACGGAGCAGACTGGAGGGATGCTTCCACCAGCCTGGGCACCAAGGTCGGCGGGACCCCACAGAATCTGACGGAAAGGCTGAGGAGAAGGAACCAGCCATGCCCACACCATGAATTTGGGCTTTCTGGGCTCAGAACCCTGTGTTAAGCCCCCAGCCTGCGGTCTCTACTGTGGCCGCCTACATGGACACCTACATGCTCCCTCTGACTCCCAGCCCCTTCCTGGTCTTTGCACCCCACCTCCCTGAACTGACCATGCAGCTGTTCTGTCCTTCTGTGGCTCCGTCCAGGGGCTGCCCAGCCCAGGTTATCAGGCAAGCACCTGCTTATTCTTTTCTCTTTACATTTGTTCTTTGAGCCTCTGAGTGTTTTCTAGCCGATACACGCTTAGGGAAAACCTCCCTAAGGACCGAACGGACCTGTCTTCTGAGCAGAGCGGGCACTGTACCCTGGGCATCCTTGGAGGTGACCAGCCTTAAATGTGACCCCTAAGGCATCCTCCTGTCCCCTGCACTTTCTTCTCAAAAGAGCCAGTGTGGAAGCCTTCAGCCACGGTTACAGGTGGACAGATAAAGTACGCCCCAACCCTTCACAGAGCCGCACCCTCAAAATAGACAGCTTCTCAAGTCTGCTTCTGGCCTGCGGGAGAGGGAAAAAATGAGGGCTGTACACAGTGAACTCCAAACCCTCCGTGCCAGAGACCACTCTGGGAGACCCACCCCCGCCCCCACCACCCAGCACCACCAGCTCCACCAGCTCAGCCTGATAACCTCTGACCTGCCTGCCGGCCAGGAGGGGCCCAGGCTGCCAATCAGTACCTCCCTGATTCCCACCCTAAGAAGCCCCCAGAAAGCCAGGCCCTTCCAGCCACCAGAGGCGGGGACCAGGCGGCAGGGAGAGGGAGAGGGCCCTCTTATACACACACCAAGAAACTTACCAGGTCCCCTACATCACCAGAGACACAACCTACCCAGCCTGAAAGCCCCTCGGTTGGGGGAGGTCCAGAGCAGCAGAGAGAAAACGCCTCCAGGAAACAGAGCTGCAGGCAGGAGTAATTCCTTTCTTAACTAAAAATGGAGAATTTCAGCCAAGTTGTCCTCAGCAGAACTGCTGGGTGTAGGAGGGTCTGGGGGGAAGGGGGTCTGTGCAGATGACCCAGAGCTGGGGGCTGCCGGACAATGCATGGAGTTGTCACGAGTCACCTCTACACACTGCCTGAGCTAGGCAGCTGACCCCTCTAGCCTCAGCACACTGGTCTCTTCCAGCTGGGACACCCAATGACCCCATGAGGGCGACCTTGGGGGCTGCCACCAGCTCCAAGTTTCTCTCATCACTCCTGTAACCACAGGCTCAGTGATTCCGAACTCTTAGCAGAGCTGGAGGGGCCAGGAGAGGCCACCTCCCCTCCTAGTCTGAGGTCGAGGACTGAGGCTCCGGCCACAGTCCTCTGCAGCCGAACATGCAGCTGCCGGTGCTGTCTGCAGAACTGGCCCCATAGCCTGCGTGTTTGGGCTTCACTCCACTCAGCAGTCCGATCTACAGCCGGAAAGAATCAGCGGGACCCAGGGGTCCTGGCTCAGGCACCATCAGCCAACAGAATAGGCACTTTGAGTCTCTCAAACTGGGATGGGAAGTTGCGTTGGGTGAGTTTTCTGACAATGAACCTTAAAAAATAGTATCTGTTGCTTTTTTCCTTACTCTAAAAGCAATACAGAAAGTGTATCTGCAATGCAGAAAATCTGCAAAACACAGAGAAACAAAGCAAAAAATACCTATCAACCCACGACCAAGATAAGCACTATCAATATTCTGGCAAACATCCTTCCAATCTTTTCACTGCATGCGTATTTGTAAAGCAGGCTCACGGAGAGACACAGCCTTGGGCCTTTCTCCTGCAGCATCAGGTAGCCTGCATCGCCATATATTCTTGCATTCGTTCTCCAAATTCCTTTGTGGTTCTAAAGTTCTGGTTCCAGATCACTCAGCTCTAGCTGCCAATCAGAATCATTTCCAGAGCTTGTTAGAAGACAGATTACTGGTCCTCGCTTCCTAGAGCTCCTGTCAGGAGGGCTGGGTGGGCCTGGCACCCCAAGACTGTCTGGGGAGAAAGTGAGCAAGGACCTCTGCCCTCCCGTGGGCTCACAAGCCTCCCCTCCATCCCCCTCCTGGGAATCCAACAAGAATGACATCTAGGCATCCAACCCTCCCGGAGGCAGCCCCACCGTCCCCTGAAGGCACCCAAGATCTCTGTCCAGCTTCAGTGGCCACCACTCAGCCCCTGAGCCAGTCACAAACCAAAGGACACACTGGGCACTGCTAAGGCAGACGTCCATGGGATGAGGAGGCATGTCAGTCACAAGGCCCCCAGATCTGCCCAGGGCCCCTAGCAGTATCCCCTTAGAGAAGATTGAGAGGGACCTCCCTGGCGGTCCAGTGGTTAAGACTTTGCCTTCCAATACAGGAGGTGCAAATTCAATCCCTGATCAGGGGGCTAAGATCCCACATACCTCCCAGCCAAAAAATAAAACCATAAAACAGAAGCAATATTGTAACAAACTCAATAACGACTTTAAAAATGGTCCAGATCAAAGAAAGAGAGAGAGAGAAGGTCGAAGCCGCCCAGGGACTCCATACTAACTCATCTGCTCCAGGAAACAGGCAGAGAGAGGCCCAGTGCTGGCGTCCAGGGTCCCAGCCAGCCTCGCTTCCCCTCGACTCCCAGAAGAGCCATCATGTTCCTCCCAAAAAACCGTCACCATCCTGCAGGCAGGAGCCAAGCTCATCCGTCCACGTTGGGCCCTGCTGCAGAGTGTGTTCCCCCAAATTCACAGGTTGAATGCTGTCCCTCAAGGTGATGCGGCCTTAGAGGTAGAGCCTTTGGGAGTGATGAGGTCTTGAGGGTGGAGCCCTCATGATGGAATCATCACTCTTCTAAAAGAGACCCCCAGAGAGCTCTCTCTCCCCTTTTGCCCTGTATCGGCACGGTGAGAATAGGCTGTCTGCGAACCAGGAAGCCACCGCCAGACAATGAATCCAGATTGTCTCGACCTTGGACGTCCAGCCTCCAGAACTGAGAGAAGTAAATGTATGCTATCTAAGCCCCCCGGTCTGTGGTCTTTTTGTTACTAGACAAGGGCCTGGGACCAAGCCTCGTGTGACTTATGAGCCTCTAAGAAGTGCTTGTTGCCTTGAATCTTTAACTCAACATTTACCGGTGCTCACCACACACCAGGCACAACCTTAAGGGCTCATTTACCTCCCAAGACCTCCAGATGAGCTATTTGCTTCTCGTTCTCACTTTACAGATGGGAAACCAAGGCACAGAGAGGCGAACGACCAGCCCAACATCCCAGCACGGGTGAGGTGAAGTCAGCCAGCATGCTAAACCATCACACCCCGCTACCTCCACACCCCACCCTGCCCCCTAAGAGCCAGACTCGCAGTAACAGCACAGCACCCGCTACGTGCCACACCAGCATGGCACCTGTATTGCACTGAGTCTCAGACGCACACCTGTAGGATAAGCCCTGTGATTCCAGCGTCACCAGCATGGTCACCAAGCTGGAGAGAGATGAGGCCAGGATAGGAACACAGGCAGCCTCTGCCAGACCCCAAGCTCTGGCCCCCCCACTGCTAGGTAGACTTCGATTTCCATTCTGGCCAGGCAGGGTCAGCCCAGGAGGCGGCCCAGGCGAGAAGCGGGGCGCAGTGCACCAGGGTCTCCCTTCCGGTGTGGCCTCGGGCTACCCGTGACCGTCCTGACTCGCCCATCTTGCTGGGTCCCAGGAGGACCAAGAGCGCTTGAATGCAGAGTGCCTAGCCTGGGGCCTGGCACGTCGAAGGTGCTCAAAACAGAGGCGGTTATGAAGAACAAGAACCAGCGCCATCAGAGGAAGTGCCTGTGAGTGAAAGGGGAACAGCTGGAAGGGCCGGGACTTGGATCAGAGAACAAAAAATTCGGGAGGGAGGCCGGAGCCCAACAGCTGGCTCCGGGGCTGCTGCTTAACAACCCAAGATGCGTGCACAGGCCTGACGTCGTCTCTCACACACGCACGCACGCGCGCGCACACACATGTGCCCGCACACTCAAGGAAAACAGCCATCTCTGGATGGAATTAAGGTGGCTGTTTAATTCATTACACTTTCCTGCCTTTTCCCAAGGTGCCTACGCTAATGCGGGTCACTTCATATTTTCAGGGGATAAAACCATCAGCACTGCTCTTAAAAAACAAACCCTGCTAAGAAGAAGGGGAGGGTGTGGATCACCGCGCCTCCGGTCCAGCCTCTCCTGGTCCATCAAACACCTACAGTCTAGGCTGCCTGCCGCACAAGCCCGCCGCCCGACCAAATGCAAACCTCCCGGCATCGTGCCTGTGGGGGTCGGGGCAAGAGCAGCCTGGATCTGGGCCTGTTTAAGGAGGAATGCGCTGCAGACAAGAGGCCATTGTGAGGGCGCAGCTGTGAGCAAACCTCTCCTCAATCCGGAGCACTTCCTGGAGCACACCTCAGTCTGGGGAAGGGCTATGGAGCGAGCCCTACAGCCCTTCTCCAGGCTGGGACAAACGTCATACAAAGAACAAGGTCAGCTCCCGCGGGAGGAACATCGTGGCCACTGCCATAGCTCAGGGGTTCTGATCCCAGGCTCAGGCTCCAGAAGCAGCGGCCCTGGTCAATGTGAGTCTCTTCCGGGCAGCAGCAAAGCAAATTCTGTCCTGAGGTACAGTGGCCACGTGGGAGCCAGGGTCAGACACCCAGGGAACCCAGGATGCCAGGTGGAGGGCACCTCCCTGCTCCCTGGCCTGAGGCTGTGGAGAAGGAGCACAGAAAAACCCATCAGACCAAGCCTGGGGCATGTGAGACCCCTGGGGTGGACTCAGTTCCTCTGGTCCCAGTCTCCCATGGGGACCAGGAGTTGGCGCTGCAGCTGGGTGGACAAGCTCCCTCCGGGGAGGCAGAGAAGACAGAAGAAGAATCAACAGGCCAAAGGATTGGTCCCTGAAATAACACGCCTGCAAAGGAAAGGAACCCAAGGCCACAAGAGCAAGACATGATCCCAGCGAACAACAAATTCACTGGGGAAAGGGGGGCTGGGCGGGGCTGAGGGGACAGTTCCAGGCAGAGGGCAGCGCAGGACAGTGGCCCTGCATGCCTCGGATGAGCTGAGAGCTGGCCAGGTGTGGGGGCCTGGCAGCCTGGACACACAGTGGGCTCCTGCCTCGGGACCAGATAAATGCAGAGGCTCGAACAGGGTGGCACGACCACTGTCACCTCTGGGCCTCCGCTTCTCCACACGCCGTGTCAGCTGCAGGAGGACACGGCGATGCCCGGGCAGCAATCACAGCTGTTGTTGGTATAATTACCATCTGTCTGTGCACATCGGGGGTGGACGCGGCTGCATGAGCCTTCCCTCCCCTGAGTCCATCATACCCATGGCCAGTATCTGCCCCTGGTGCCCACCTAGCGCCCCACACCGGGCAGGCAGGCAGGGGTAAGCACTCTTCCCCAGGAAACAGCCTTGGGGTGGTAACTGATGGGTAAGTACTCTGGGGTCCCCCAGCACTCCCAGTGGAGTCTCAGTGGGAGGGGGTGTCCTCCGGAAGTGAAACAGTCCAAAAGGAAGCGCTTAAAATAGACGCCGTAGCCCGGCAGAGCCCGGGACAGGGACATCAGTAAACAGCAATGGCAGCGGGTGGCCCTGGGTTTCCCACCGAGAGACACGTTTGTTTAACAACGACCCAGCCAGAGACAAAGTCCAAATAAAGGAAGGGAGGAGGCCCACCGCTGGCACCCACAGCTCGGGACCCTCCCTTGAGGCCTCTCCCCCACCCTCCCCGAGCAGGCCTGGCCGGGCTGTGGGTCCAGACACAGCCTAAGAACCTTGTCTGGCGCCAGCCCCATCCTGCCTCCCACTCCGGCTCAGGGTCCTGGGGCCCCGGAGTGGTGGCTGAGGACACGCCACCCTGGGCTTAGCCGCACACGTGGCTGAGGCAGCACACGGCCCCTGCTCTCAGCCCTGACCAGACATAGGCCTGCACCTCCGCACCCCGCACTGTTCCACACTGGTGGCCTGTGCCCTCTGGGCTGGAGGACCCAGCTGAGCCACTTCCACTGAGCCCTGGGGGGCCATGCAGGGTGAGTCCAGTGCCCCCGAGAACTGTGGGTTCACCAGGCGCTCTAGAAACCCAGGCAAAGAGCATGAGGTTAGCTTCTCAGTGTGTGCATGCTAAGTCATGTCCAGCTCTTTGCGACCCCATGAACTGTAGACTGCCAGGCTCCTCTGTCCATAGGATTCTCTAGGCAAGAAAATTGGAGGGGGTTGCCACGGCCTCCTCCAGGGGATCTCCCTGATCCAGGGATCAAACTTGTGTCTTCTCTGTCTCCTGCATGGGCAGGTGGGTTTTTTTTCGACTAGTGCCTCCTGGAAAGCCCCCAACCTCTCCACTCCTCTCAATTAATTTAAGATTTTTTTTTATAATGTGGACCATTTTAAAAGTCTGTACTGAATTTGTTACAATACTGTTTCCGTCTTATATTTTGGTATTGGGTCTAGAGGTATGTGTGGGGTCTTAGCTCCCCAGCCAGGGACTGAACCCACATACCCTGCACTGGAAGGCGAAGTCTTAACCACCGGACCGCCTGGAAGATCCTCCCCCAACAAGGACCGCCTGGAAGATCCTCCCCCAACAAGGACCGCCTGGAAGATCCTCCCCCAACAACCTGAGGACTGTCTTTTCCTTCGGCTGTTAGGACATGGGCACTCGGGGGTGCGTTCTTGCTCTTCACACTCTCCCCCGGGGGAGGCCTGGCCCACCGCCCACCCTGGAACAGCGAAGTGCGAAGGAGGTCGGCTGTGCCCGCCAGCTGGGTTGCCTAGTTGGGCCAAGAGAAACAGCAGGCCCCCTCCTCCTCCCCCCGCAGGCTGCCACTCGCCACAGGGACACCCTCCACAAAGCCCTTCCTGCCCATGATGCCTCCAGGCACCAAAAAGAGTGCAAAGGTGACCCCGGCCCCTCAACTCAGGACATGAACAAGAACCCAGCAACGCCGGGCAGGGAGCCCAGTGGCAGCTATGGTCAACAGCCAGCCCTCAGATTCCAGACCCTCTCTTAATCCCCAATTCATCACATTAATTTCTCCCTGGAAAAAGCTCTCTCCATGCTGGCAAGCGAGGACACAGGCAGAACCTGCCCTCCCCAGCCCCGCTACACAGTCTAATCCACCTAGAATGGGTCCTGCCTGATGCCTGTAGAAGGGCATCCAAATCTTAAGCTGTCTACAGAGGACACTGGTCCTACAGTGGCCCCCAAGACAGTATGTCTGAGTCTTAACTCTGGCACCTGTGAAAGTGATGTGGAAAAAGGGTCCCTGGCCTTCCCAGGTGGCAATAGTGGTGAAGAACCCACCTGCCCATGCAGGAGACATAAGACATGAGGGTTTGATCCCTGGAAAGACCCCCTGGAGGAGGGCATGGCGACCCACTCTAGTATCCTTGCCTGGAGAATCCCATGTGCAGAGGAGCCTGGTGGGCTACAGTCCCCAGGGTCGCAAAGAGTCGGACCTGACTGAAGTGATTTAGCACGCACGCTTAGCACACAGATGGACTCAGCGTAGACTCTCAAGGTGAAACCATCCTTGATGAGGGTGGGCCCTGAACCCAGGCAGGTGTCCTCATAAGACACAGAAAAGAAGAAGATGACAGAGAAGCCATGTGAAGATGGAAGGGTGCACCCACGAGCCGAGGACGCCGAGGATTCTCGTCGGGGAGGGGCCTGGATGAGACCTTTCCTTGGCGTCTCCAGAAGGAACCAGAAGGAACACCTGACTTCCGGCCTCTAGACCCGGGAGAGAGCACATTTCTACTGCCTGAAGCGGCCCCTGCTCCGGGGTACTTGGCAGCCGCAGAAGGAGGAACCAGAACAGGTCTTTCAGCTGCCACGGCCTCTCCAGCCTCCTCAGCCTCTGTTGATGTGGAAGCCACGTCCCGCATGGCCTCACCAGCCCTGGCGGGGCACATGGGCGCCCTGGAATCAGACAGGCTGGCAGGAAGGCCCTCTCCCCTCTCGGCCTGCGCCAGCCGCCAGCTCAACTCCGGCCCTTCACAGCTGCCGATGCCTTGGCCCAGTGACCGGTTCCTGCTGCTGGCTGCCACCCCCAGCCAGCCTCTGAGCCTCCGCACCTCATCTTCCTGGGGCAGGGCCACCTGGACGTCCAGCCTCCCGGGATGTCCCCACTCACACCTGTTGCTTCACTGTCTTCAGTCAGGGCACCCTGTTCTCTCCCAACAGAGTTCCCATCAAGGCAACAAGTTCAACCAGCTCAGGTGGATTCATTACCTGTGTTCCCCTCCCGCCCCCTGCCAACAGAGAAGGGTACTGGGTGACGGCTCTCAGGGTCAAGGAGCCGCCTGAAAGAAGAGACCCTGGTAGGCATCGTGGGGCAGCCACGTAGCAACTTCTGCTTCAAGAAATTCCTCCCTACAGAGCAAAACCACAACAAATGTTACAAGGAAGCCACTTGGGGCCTCTTCCCACTCTGGCCATCTCCCGGTTGGTTCCCCCTGGCTCTGGCGACATCAGGGCCATTCCAGGCCAACTCTAACAATCACCCTAAGACACTGTACTTCCTTCTTTCCATAGTAAAATTAAAAGTTACGGGAACGTAAGTGCATTCAGACCCATCTGTCCTCCCCCTGAGGCCAGCTGTGAGCTCTACTCTGCAGAGAGAGGACAGACAGAACAGGGCCGAAGCTACACGCAGAGATGCGGGCAGACAGGCAAAGAACATCCCAACCCGTTTGGGGACTTGGGATGGGGGCGGTGAACCCAGGCTTCCTGAAAGGCCAAAGAAGAGGGTCTAGGTGTGGCCCTGCCTGCAGGGGATCAGAAGGGAAAGAGGACCTGTCTGGCCTCCGTGGGTCAAAGGTTCCCTGATGAATGGCAGCCGAGGAGGGCGGGAGGCAGCCCCTGGGAGGAGACTGAGGTCAAAACCTGAAGCCACAGGCTGCAGCCCGAGGGCTCAGAGGCTACCAGGCCCTTTAATGCACACACCCCTCACCCTTAGTCCACACACCCCTCCCCCACTGCCCCAGACGCCCAGAGGGGGTCCTGTCCTGCACAAAAAAACTGAGGAGCTGCTTCCAGGTTGGAGCACAGCCCCTCCACCGACCAGAGGGTCCCATGGAGGGTGGTGCTCCCCCAGCCACCCCCAACCACGGAGCAAGAATCACCCCATCCACGAAGAGCCTGCAGACAAGCTGGCCTGCTCACAGCCGTCCGTGACTGCCCCGATTCTTCCCCACGACTGGGCAGGAGGCAGAGCAGGACCCAGAGACCCCCGGTCAGTCTCAGCTCCACGGCACAGGGCTGTCAGGGCGGTGGTCGCTGTGATGGCTCCTCCTGGCGAAGCTTCTCTGTTCTCAGCCCAGAGGGGGTTGGTCGTTCCCCAACCAGCGGGCAGAGGAATCACCCCGCTGACTACAGCAGGAAATGGTAGAAACACTTAAAAAATGCAACAACAAAAAAAAATCCTAATACCAGGGTCTGCTGGGCCCAGGTGGAGTCTCCATTAATCACATCAGAGGGACAGATGGAGCTCTGCACGTCTCTGGGCTGTGACCTGGGGGCGGCAGGCAGGTGCTGCCCAGGCCCATATGAGCTCCGGCCTAATTACAGGGGACAGTGACCCGAGGAGCAGAGTTCAGGCCCCGGTCAGGGCAGCACGCAGGAGTCCAGCTGCTCCCCCAAGCCTCCCAAGAAATGGAGTGGGTCACAGCTCATGACCCCAGACTGGCCAAACTGGGCTGGGCAAGAGGAAGGTGTCTCAGTGCCCACAAAGCCCCACAGGCTCCAAAGCTGACTCGTGGGTTCAGGGCAACCTGGTCTCTACACTCAAGGACGGGGTGAGCTTGGTCGGGGGAGGGTTGGCAGAGAAGAAGTCCAGAAAACCAGGAGGAGGAAGTGGGTTTGTAGAGTGAGACAGGCCACAGCTGGACCCCGAGAAGATTCTGGAAGGGGCTCCGAGGGGCCGCCCAGATGTTCCAAAGAGCCCTGGTGGGGGCTGAGTGAGGCTGCCTCCAGGACTCCCCTCTGAAGGCCTTACCAGTGACAGCAAGCTCCTGACTAACGCCACCCAATAATCTGGAACTTGGAGAGAACCCTTGTGGCTCAGTGGTAAAGAATCTGCGTGCAGTTCTGGGAGGCCCAGAATCGATCCCTGAGTCAGGAATATCCCCTGGAGGAGGAAATGACAACCCACTCCACGATACTTACCTGGAAAAATCCATGGACAAAGGAGCCTGGTGGGGCCGCAAAGAGTCAGACACGACTGAGCAACTAACACTTTTCACTTTCACTGAAGACCTAAAGCAAGCCAGGCACAGCCTCCAGGCTGGGCTGTACCACTGGGCAGAGGATCAAGAACGGGGTGCCATCAGCCTCTGGGGACACAAATGAGGAGTCTGAGGCCCAGGGAGGCCTTCGATCACTCAAAGTCATGCCATTAAGCCCATCTAAGCCTGGTCTCTGGATCGACATCCAGGCACTCTGCTGTCCCTATGGTCGGCCACTGCATGGGGCAGGATCGGTGGGTGTTCTAACTCCCAGAAGCTGTGCACGTGCTCTTGTTTGGAAAGAGGGTTTCTGAAGATGTAATTAAGAGCCTCGAGAGGGACTTCCCTGGTGGCCCAGTGGCTAAGACCCCATGGTCCCAATGCCGAGGGGCCCAGCTTCAATCCCTGTCAGGGAACTAGATCCCACATGCCATAGAAAGATCCTATGAGCTGCAACTAAATAAGTAAATAAGTATTAAATACATAAATAAGAGCCTCGAGATGAGATCACCCTGGATTTAGGGAGGAATCTGCCTACCGATGCAGCAGATGCAAGAGATGTGGGTTCGAAATGTGGGTCAGGAAGATCCCCTGGAAGAGGAAATGGCAACACACTCCAGTATTCTTGCCTGGAGAATCCCATGGACAGAGGAGCCTGGCAGGCTACAGTCCATAAGGTCTCCAAGAGTTGGACACAATTGAGCATGCAAAATCTGAGTGAGGGTCCCTCCTAAGAGCAGAGACAGAGAGACGGAGCAGACTGGAGGGATGCTTCCACCAGCCTGGGCACCAAGGTCGGCGGGACCCCACAGAATCTGACGGAAAGGCTGAGGAGAAGGAACCAGCCATGCCCACACCATGAATTTGGGCTTTCTGGGCTCAGAACCCTGTGTTAAGCCCCCAGCCTGCGGTCTCTACTGTGGCCGCCTACATGGACACCTACATGCTCCCTCTGACTCCCAGCCCCTTCCTGGTCTTTGCACCCCACCTCCCTGAACTGACCATGCAGCTGTTCTGTCCTTCTGTGGCTCCGTCCAGGGGCTGCCCAGCCCAGGTTATCAGGCAAGCACCTGCTTATTCTTTTCTCTTTACATTTGTTCTTTGAGCCTCTGAGTGTTTTCTAGCCGATACACGCTTAGGGAAAACCTCCCTAAGGACCGAACGGACCTGTCTTCTGAGCAGAGCGGGCACTGTACCCTGGGCATCCTTGGAGGTGACCAGCCTTAAATGTGACCCCTAAGGCATCCTCCTGTCCCCTGCACTTTCTTCTCAAAAGAGCCAGTGTGGAAGCCTTCAGCCACGGTTACAGGTGGACAGATAAAGTACGCCCCAACCCTTCACAGAGCCGCACCCTCAAAATAGACAGCTTCTCAAGTCTGCTTCTGGCCTGCGGGAGAGGGAAAAAATGAGGGCTGTACACAGTGAACTCCAAACCCTCCGTGCCAGAGACCACTCTGGGAGACCCACCCCCGCCCCCACCACCCAGCACCACCAGCTCCACCAGCTCAGCCTGATAACCTCTGACCTGCCTGCCGGCCAGGAGGGGCCCAGGCTGCCAATCAGTACCTCCCTGATTCCCACCCTAAGAAGCCCCCAGAAAGCCAGGCCCTTCCAGCCACCAGAGGCGGGGACCAGGCGGCAGGGAGAGGGAGAGGGCCCTCTTATACACACACCAAGAAACTTACCAGGTCCCCTACATCACCAGAGACACAACCTACCCAGCCTGAAAGCCCCTCGGTTGGGGGAGGTCCAGAGCAGCAGAGAGAAAACGCCTCCAGGAAACAGAGCTGCAGGCAGGAGTAATTCCTTTCTTAACTAAAAATGGAGAATTTCAGCCAAGTTGTCCTCAGCAGAACTGCTGGGTGTAGGAGGGTCTGGGGGGAAGGGGGTCTGTGCAGATGACCCAGAGCTGGGGGCTGCCGGACAATGCATGGAGTTGTCACGAGTCACCTCTACACACTGCCTGAGCTAGGCAGCTGACCCCTCTAGCCTCAGCACACTGGTCTCTTCCAGCTGGGACACCCAATGACCCCATGAGGGCGACCTTGGGGGCTGCCACCAGCTCCAAGTTTCTCTCATCACTCCTGTAACCACAGGCTCAGTGATTCCGAACTCTTAGCAGAGCTGGAGGGGCCAGGAGAGGCCACCTCCCCTCCTAGTCTGAGGTCGAGGACTGAGGCTCCGGCCACAGTCCTCTGCAGCCGAACATGCAGCTGCCGGTGCTGTCTGCAGAACTGGCCCCATAGCCTGCGTGTTTGGGCTTCACTCCACTCAGCAGTCCGATCTACAGCCGGAAAGAATCAGCGGGACCCAGGGGTCCTGGCTCAGGCACCATCAGCCAACAGAATAGGCACTTTGAGTCTCTCAAACTGGGATGGGAAGTTGCGTTGGGTGAGTTTTCTGACAATGAACCTTAAAAAATAGTATCTGTTGCTTTTTTCCTTACTCTAAAAGCAATACAGAAAGTGTATCTGCAATGCAGAAAATCTGCAAAACACAGAGAAACAAAGCAAAAAATACCTATCAACCCACGACCAAGATAAGCACTATCAATATTCTGGCAAACATCCTTCCAATCTTTTCACTGCATGCGTATTTGTAAAGCAGGCTCACGGAGAGACACAGCCTTGGGCCTTTCTCCTGCAGCATCAGGTAGCCTGCATCGCCATATATTCTTGCATTCGTTCTCCAAATTCCTTTGTGGTTCTAAAGTTCTGGTTCCAGATCACTCAGCTCTAGCTGCCAATCAGAATCATTTCCAGAGCTTGTTAGAAGACAGATTACTGGTCCTCGCTTCCTAGAGCTCCTGTCAGGAGGGCTGGGTGGGCCTGGCACCCCAAGACTGTCTGGGGAGAAAGTGAGCAAGGACCTCTGCCCTCCCGTGGGCTCACAAGCCTCCCCTCCATCCCCCTCCTGGGAATCCAACAAGAATGACATCTAGGCATCCAACCCTCCCGGAGGCAGCCCCACCGTCCCCTGAAGGCACCCAAGATCTCTGTCCAGCTTCAGTGGCCACCACTCAGCCCCTGAGCCAGTCACAAACCAAAGGACACACTGGGCACTGCTAAGGCAGACGTCCATGGGATGAGGAGGCATGTCAGTCACAAGGCCCCCAGATCTGCCCAGGGCCCCTAGCAGTATCCCCTTAGAGAAGATTGAGAGGGACCTCCCTGGCGGTCCAGTGGTTAAGACTTTGCCTTCCAATACAGGAGGTGCAAATTCAATCCCTGATCAGGGGGCTAAGATCCCACATACCTCCCAGCCAAAAAATAAAACCATAAAACAGAAGCAATATTGTAACAAACTCAATAACGACTTTAAAAATGGTCCAGATCAAAGAAAGAGAGAGAGAGAAGGTCGAAGCCGCCCAGGGACTCCATACTAACTCATCTGCTCCAGGAAACAGGCAGAGAGAGGCCCAGTGCTGGCGTCCAGGGTCCCAGCCAGCCTCGCTTCCCCTCGACTCCCAGAAGAGCCATCATGTTCCTCCCAAAAAACCGTCACCATCCTGCAGGCAGGAGCCAAGCTCATCCGTCCACGTTGGGCCCTGCTGCAGAGTGTGTTCCCCCAAATTCACAGGTTGAATGCTGTCCCTCAAGGTGATGCGGCCTTAGAGGTAGAGCCTTTGGGAGTGATGAGGTCTTGAGGGTGGAGCCCTCATGATGGAATCATCACTCTTCTAAAAGAGACCCCCAGAGAGCTCTCTCTCCCCTTTTGCCCTGTATCGGCACGGTGAGAATAGGCTGTCTGCGAACCAGGAAGCCACCGCCAGACAATGAATCCAGATTGTCTCGACCTTGGACGTCCAGCCTCCAGAACTGAGAGAAGTAAATGTATGCTATCTAAGCCCCCCGGTCTGTGGTCTTTTTGTTACTAGACAAGGGCCTGGGACCAAGCCTCGTGTGACTTATGAGCCTCTAAGAAGTGCTTGTTGCCTTGAATCTTTAACTCAACATTTACCGGTGCTCACCACACACCAGGCACAACCTTAAGGGCTCATTTACCTCCCAAGACCTCCAGATGAGCTATTTGCTTCTCGTTCTCACTTTACAGATGGGAAACCAAGGCACAGAGAGGCGAACGACCAGCCCAACATCCCAGCACGGGTGAGGTGAAGTCAGCCAGCATGCTAAACCATCACACCCCGCTACCTCCACACCCCACCCTGCCCCCTAAGAGCCAGACTCGCAGTAACAGCACAGCACCCGCTACGTGCCACACCAGCATGGCACCTGTATTGCACTGAGTCTCAGACGCACACCTGTAGGATAAGCCCTGTGATTCCAGCGTCACCAGCATGGTCACCAAGCTGGAGAGAGATGAGGCCAGGATAGGAACACAGGCAGCCTCTGCCAGACCCCAAGCTCTGGCCCCCCCACTGCTAGGTAGACTTCGATTTCCATTCTGGCCAGGCAGGGTCAGCCCAGGAGGCGGCCCAGGCGAGAAGCGGGGCGCAGTGCACCAGGGTCTCCCTTCCGGTGTGGCCTCGGGCTACCCGTGACCGTCCTGACTCGCCCATCTTGCTGGGTCCCAGGAGGACCAAGAGCGCTTGAATGCAGAGTGCCTAGCCTGGGGCCTGGCACGTCGAAGGTGCTCAAAACAGAGGCGGTTATGAAGAACAAGAACCAGCGCCATCAGAGGAAGTGCCTGTGAGTGAAAGGGGAACAGCTGGAAGGGCCGGGACTTGGATCAGAGAACAAAAAATTCGGGAGGGAGGCCGGAGCCCAACAGCTGGCTCCGGGGCTGCTGCTCGCAGGAGCCCGGCTCCATCACGTAAATATTAGGAGAGATGCAAATATCTGAGCGACCCTCCCAGCCCAGCTTCACGGGGAGGCTGCAGCCAGGGCAGGGGCAAGGTTTCCCCCCTCACCAGTGTCCCCACCCCTCCCCCAGCTACCCCCAAACTCCTCTACCTGGGCAGGAGCTGGGGCGGGGGCAGCCACCAGGAGGGAGGGGACACAGCCCCATCTGCCCCCTCTCCTCTGCATGGGGCCTGCAAAGAGGTGAATGAATGAGCATCTTCCCCATCTCGCCCCCTCCTCATTGCTTCTTTTGTAGTTTAGCAGGAAAGTAGAGCAGCTCCTCCCGGAGAAGGCGATGGCACCCCACTCCAGTGTTCTTGCCTGGAGAATCCCAGGGACAGGGAAGCCTGGTGGGCTGCAGCCCATGGGATCGCTAAGAGTCGAACACGACTGAGCAACTTCACTTTCACTTTTCACTTTTATGCATTGGAGAAGGAAATGGCAACCCACTCCAGTGTTCTTGCCTGGAGAATCCCAGGGACAGGGGAGCCTGGTGGGCTGCCGTCTATGGGGTCGCACAGAGTCGGACACAACTGAAGCGACTTAGCAGCAGCAGCAGAGCAGCCCCTCCAAAGGTCTTTCTGATGGAACCCCAGAGGGAAAAGCTCGCCACTCCAGACCCACCACCCTCACTACAGAAACACATCACATGCCCCTCTTCCACCTGGACTATATGCACTACCCAAGTCTTCCCCCACAATCTGACCAGGAGGAAAGCTGGAGCCTAGAGCTCTTCCACACCCCGACCTACGTCTGCAGGCACAGCCCTCTCCCACCACCCTCTGCCTCAATGCCAAGGGTGCCTGTGCCAGATGTAGGCATAACATGGTCTTCCAAACCAACTACACACAGGCAGGAATCGCAACAGGAAGCAGCCAGCACCTGGCTGGAGACCCTGCCTGGTAAACTCTTACCCAGGACTCTGCTTGGTGTCCCTTCCTCCAGGAAGCCTTCCTGAACCTACCCCTCTCCTGGGCTCATGCCTGGAGCCCCAGAATGGAGAACAGAACTAGCACTTAGCTGGCGCCCACGGTTAACTGTTGAGTAAACAAACGAATGAGCTGGCTGCCTCTCCCACCCCGGCCATCCTCCTCCCAGCCCACCAGACACAGAAAGATTCTAGCACTTACTTCATTTTTGAACTGAAGGCAAAAAAAAAAAAAAACCCAAACCCAGTTTCTTTACAGAGCACTCCTCCCCTGACTTGTGATGGGGGACAGGAGGCAGGGGACAGCGGAAAAGGCCGCCCCTCCGGGCCTGGGATGGAGCCAGGAAAACTTGTATGCTTTTACTGTAGATGATATCGCTCTCCGGGGACTCAGGGCAGGGGCCTGGCCTGCCCCTCAGAGGGAAACTGCCCACCCACGTGGAAAGGAGGGCCAGAGAGGCCTGCTGGGGGCTGGCTTTCTGCACCCAAGGAGGGGCCGGCCAGGCTCCAGGCTGAGGTCCTGCCTAGGAGAGTCTGGAGAACCGGCAGGCTGCTGGCCACCAACGGTCAGAACCAGAAACTTCTCCATCTCACTGAAGACGGGGGAGGGGAGAAGGTGAGGTGGCCGGAATCTGGGCCACTCTGCCTGGGACAACACTCCTTCTTCCCACCAAAAAAAAAAAAAAACCCGAGACCATTCCATAGGTGAACTTCCCGCAGGCAGAAAGGGGGTGGTCGGTATTCCAGTGTCTCCCTTCCCATTCCCATGGGGACCCTCAGCCACAGCCTCCCACATGGAGGTGCCTCCCACGTGGAGGTCCCCAGGGGACAGTCAAAAGCCCACGGCCAGAGGAGCCATCAGCCTGCACTCCTCGAAAGGCAGGGGAGGGCTGTGGGTTTGACAACTAGAAAGCTGGATTAGAAACTCAGAGGAAGTCCCAGACACCGGCTGCAAAGAGCTCACAGTTCCAACCCCTCCTTGTACAAGCAAGGGAAAAACCAGCCCCAGGAACTCCCAGCTCAGACTTGCTAAGACCCAGGCAGCAAGGCAAACTCAACTCCCTATCCCTGCCCCACCCCCCGAAAGAGCCACATAAGGCCTCCCCAAGGTGGGGTGCCCATGCTCCCCCTATTTGTACCCAGGGGGACATCCATCAAACCCCTAGCCAGATGGTCCCTCAGAGGCTGCAGTAACCAGAGGACATGTGGGGGGCGGGGAGGGGGGGAGCAGGTCACCTTTCCTGCCTCCCCTCCCCCATCCCACCTGGACCCTCCTGGAGGTGTTTGAGGGCAGGGCTCCCGGTCTTGGGGACAGAGACACAGCAAGCTCTAAGCCATGCATGGGGAGGGCACGCTAATGTGTTCAAGGCCAGGTCCTTGGATTTTCTTAATTTTGCATCTCGGGGCAGAGATGGGTTTCCCCAGATGGCCCGGAGACTGGGAGCAGAAAAGGCTGGAGACTGTGGGGCTCAGCATTCCAGGAGGGACTGTCAGACTCAGAAATCTGAGAGAGAGGGTCAACTGAGAAAAACCACGCAACACACAAAAAAGAGATAGGTTGCCCAGAATGGGAGAAAATAATTGCAAATGAAGCAACTGACAAAGGATTAATTTCCAAAACATACAAGCAACTCAGCAGCTCAATATCAGAAAAATAATAACAACCCAATCAATAAAATGGGCAGAAGACCTGAACAGACATTTCTCCAAAGAAGACACACAGATGTCTAATAAACATGTGCAAAAATGCTCAGTGTCATTACTGTTAGAGAAATGCACATCAAAATTATTAACACAATGAAGTATCACCTTATACTAGTCAGAATGGACATTATCAACAACAACAAAAAAACCTAAAAACAATAAATACTGGAGAGAATGTGGAGAAAAGGGAACCCTGTTGCACTATAGATGGAAATGTAAATTGATACGGCCACTATGGAGAACAGTAAAGAGGTTTCTTTAAAAACTAGGACTAGAACTACCATCATTCAGTTCAGTCGCTCAGTCGTGTCACACCCCATGAACCACAGCACACCAGGCCTCCCTGTCCATCACCAACTCCCGGACTCCATCCAAACCCATGTCCATCGAGTCAGTGATGCCATCCAGCCATCGCATCCTCTGTCATCCCCTTCTCCTCCTGCCCCCAGTCCTTCCCAGTATCATGGTCTTTTCAAATGAACTACCATATATATGACCCCGCAATCCCACTACTGAGCATATACCCTTAGAAAACCACAATACTAAAAGACACATGTATCCCAATGTTCACTGTAGCACTGTTTACAATAGCCAGGACACAGAAACAACCTAGATGTCCATCAACAGGTGAATGGATAAAGAAGTTGTCTATATATTTCAGATATACAGTGGAATATTGCACAGCCATAAAAGGGATGAATTTGAGTCAGTTCTAGTGAGGTGGATGAAACTAGAGCCTGTTATACAGAGTGAAATAAGTCAGGGAGAGAAAAACAAATATTGTCTATTAACATATAGATAATGGAATCTAGAAAAATAGTACTGATGGACCTATTAGTGTGGCAACAACAGAGATGCCAACACAGAGAGCAGACTTGTGGCCACAGAGAGGGAAGGAGAGGGTGGGACGAATTGAGAGAATGGAACATGTACATTACCATATGTAAAATGGATAGCTAATGGGAACTTGCTGTACAACATAGGGAGCTCAACCGGGTGCTGTGACAACCTAGAGGGGCGGGATGGGCCGGGAGGCAGAGGGGAGGTTCAGGAGGGAGGGGACATGTGCCCGCCTCTGGCTGATTCACGCTGATATATGGCAGAGGCCTCACTTGCTGTGTATATTCTCCAGTCGCATGGAGGCCATTCTCTTGTCCCTCTGCCTAAATCTCGGGGCATTGGCAGCACTTTAAAAACTGACAACAAACTTGAAGTGTCCAGACCGTCTCCTGGTCTAGGCTGAACGGAGCCTTCGGGTTCTGTCCAGACCAAATTAAACAGCCGGAGCCCAGAAATGCCCCAGCGCCGGGGGGTGGGGGGTGTCTAGGGGCCAACCACTGGGTCTGTTTGGCCAGAGAAATTACAAATCCTCAGCCTTCTGGGACTGGGTTCCACAGACTTCCAGCCCGTTTCATCTCATAAGCAACTCAGCCTCCAAATTTGGGAAAAACCGAGAGGAGGTTGGAAAGACAACCACTGTCTGACCATGTTTCCTCGGTGGTGCCGTCAAGGGAAAGCAAAGGAACTTGCTTCCCGGCTGGGTTTCTGGGATGAACCCAGGAAATGACATCCCCCGGGGCCTTGACTTCTGATAAATCTCTCCCAAGAGCCCCCTGGCTTGCCCAGCACCCCTTACCCTCTACCTTAGCCCACCATTCTAAACACACCACCAGGCCTTTGAGGGTCTACACCATGACCCACTGCTACCTGCCCTCGGGAACTCCAAGCCCATCAGAAGCACCCGGTCTGGCCTGGCAGGAAGGTGGGAATCCTGGGTTTGCGGGCCACCACGGATCCCTGGAGCCTGCCCCCAGGTCCTTGTTGTTGGCCTGTGGTCCTGTCTGTACCCCAAGGAGCCTTCTATTAGCAGCCAACCCACCCCCAGCACAATGAGTGAGGGGCATTCAGCTGGTAAACAGGCGGTGGCGAGGGGAGGATAATGGTGATGCCTGAACTGAACTGTGGTAGCGAGCTCCATCTCTGAATGTGACATTCCCCTGACTGCCGGACATNGAGCCTTCTATTAGCAGCCAACCCACCCCCAGCACAATGAGTGAGGGGCATTCAGCTGGTAAACAGGCGGTGGCGAGGGGAGGATAATGGTGATGCCTGAACTGAACTGTGGTAGCGAGCTCCATCTCTGAATGTGACATTCCCCTGACTGCCGGACATTCAAGGAGAAAAAGAAAGTGAGGCCCCTTTCTGCTCGGCCAGCACCAGGATGAGGGCTGTAGCACTCCCTTAGGGGCCTGCCAAGGCCGTGCCAAGGCCACGGTCACCAGGCTGAGAAGTCTCCAGCCCTGCAGGGTGAGCATGCCATCTGCCCTTGGCAACGTCACATCATGAACAGGCTGCAGGGCCAACTGCTTCCACCAGCAGGACAGTCTTCCTCACAAACGTGGCCTGAGCAAGTACACCCACTGTGTGGCCACCCACTGTGTGTCAGGCCCAGGGATGTCCATGGCTGCCACTGAGCCTGGGGGCTCAAGCCCCAGGGGGCTCCTTTCTCCAGGTACGGAGGCCCCAGCCCATGCCCATCTGCTTCTCACATTGGCACATGGGTGCAGGGCTAACCAGCCCCTGGGGGTGAGCTTGAGGCACCCAGCTTTGGCCTCCCAGCCCCGGCTTCTCCACACTGGCCCCAGAGGGGATGAAGCGCCAAGTTCTGGATTTGCAACACAATCAGGAGTAGCATAGCGCTGCTGGTCAAGGAGGATGTCGCGGTCAGCACGCCCACTGTCTTCAAAGCCAGGTCGTACAGCGTATGCCTGTGTCGTCTGCAGGGCGGGCCCACAGTCCACCCATCTGGGGTGCTCCGGGGTTGGGGGAGACTGGGATGACCTCCCCGGTGAAGGAACCCTGCAGGCAGCCCACCTGACCCAAGTCTCCAAGTTCTGCCTGTGAGACAGCGTGACACCTCCCAGGCCCAGGCAAGGACTCCCATGCTGGCCAGTAGCACAAGTATCTGCCCTGAATCTACCGTGCTGACCCTGGTATACAGCCTCACTCACCACCACTCTCCCCGACCACTCGGGGACCCAACAGACCCTCGCACCCCTTCCCTTCCATCACCCAGATTCCTGCATTTAGGCATCCACACCCACCCGATTCTGGCAAATACCTGACCCCCACCTTGAGCCCCAGCAGCAGCAGCACCCATCATACTCCCGGGAAGAGGAGCCAGGCTCAGGCTGTTGGCTATCTCCCCAAGACGATCCTTGGACAGAGGCTGTTTATAACCCCACTCAACAGAAGGAGAAACCGAGGCTCACGGGCCAAGACTCCTTTACCACCCAGCTGCCCTACCCATCACTTCCCTCCAAAGGCCCTCCTTCTCCTTTGGGATGCAAACTCTACCCACTTGTCCCTTTCAAACCTTCCTACAGTGTGTAGGGTTCCATGCTTCCACTGCCAAAGGCCCGGGTTCAATCCCTGGTCGGGAACTAAATGTCCACAGGCTGTGTGGTACAGCAGCGCCCCCCCTCCCCCAAAAAAAGACTTCCTGGAAGGATCTGTGACCTCCAGGAAGCCTTTCCAGATGGACACCTCTCAGCAAGGTATGTCCCTGCCCAACCCACCTCCCTGGCCGACAACTAAACCTCAGCCCCACTGATGGGGACCCTTCTGCCACCTGGCACTTCCTCGCAATCAAGACAGAGGGTGAATCTAGCCCCAGGCCCTGGACCCAACAGCACCAGGCCAACACAGCTGGTGGTGGTCAGACCCGTCAGAGAACCAGCCCCTCGTAGCCACAAGCAAGTATCAGCGGAGTCCCAGGAAGGCTGGTTCCTTCCATCCAGCGAGTGATCTCACACCACCACAGCGCCTGTCTCCTGCCACAGGTGAGGACTGTGGGGACGCTGTATTCTCAAGAGGCCTCAGGTCTCGCTGAAAAAAGCAGGACTCATCGCTCAAGAAGCCCAGCGGTGTTAATTAGGGGCAGATTCATACCCATCAGCAAGCTAGGCCTTGTCCTCCTGGGAGAGAGGCACCTGGACCCAGCCATCGAGGGAGCCCTGGTCCAGGAGGCATCTGGGCTCCCAGACGCGCAGGTGCAACTGCAGAGTCTCGTCTCCCCAGGAGACCCTCTCCCTGCCCGCTGCCCGCTCCACGCTCTGGGCCCAGGGCCTGTTTGGGCTCTGGGACCTGGCTGGCAGGGTCCCATAAGAAGACGTCAGAGGACAGATGTCAGAGGTTCAGAAGGGCAGACACCTCCTCCAGGCGGGAGAGATGGCTCTGGGACCGGAACTCCTGGGTCCTGGGCCAGATTGCGTCTCAACCAACATCAAGGACTTTCAGGATTTTTTCAGCCCATGCAAATCTGGTTACAGCCAACCCTGCTGGGAAAGTAGGCCAACAGCTGGCACTTGGAAGGGCTTTTGTTACACAAAGACCCGAGTTGTAATAGCATTTGCGATAACAGATTTGGCCTGCCTTCGTTAGAAGAGCATGCCGTCTGCCTGCCCCGTACTCCACCAGCCAGGAGCCAGATAGCAGATGGGGTCACCCTTCCACCCACCCCATCACACAGGGAGTGACGGGTGCTGAGGCCACCTGCAGCCCATCTTCCAACAGGGGAAACGAAACTTTAAAAGAATCAGTTCAGCAAAACACAAAACGTTCTTCCCGCCCCTTCACGAGGGTCTCCATGGAGCCCTGAGATCCTCCTCGGAGGGAGGGCAGGAGCCATCATGTGGGAGGTTCACACCCACGGAGGACACTGCCCCTCCCCCCGCCCGGCAGTCCCCAGGGGAGACCTGAATCCACAGACGTTTCCAAAATAGGAGACAGGCTGAATCTCCACGCCACCTCGGTGATGGTGGTGGAGCTTAACAGCCTCACCCTCCATCCTCCAGGGTAGCTAAGGGGATGAGCAGAAACAACAGGATGAAAAGAGAAGAGTGTTCCCCAGGAAAGGGAGAGGCATGTGCCCAGGATATGGACGTCAGCAGAATTTCACCAGGGGTATCCACTGCACAACCCCCTCAACACACACACACCTCCACTGGGACAGCTTTCTGACTGCCCTGCAGGGCCTGCTACTTTGGCCTGGATACTGCCATCGCCCCAAACTTCCAGGGAACGCCCCACACTTCCAGGGAACACCCCAACAGAGCCAGTGGGACCCAGTCGTAGGACTCCAGTCTGCTCGGGTTGAAAGTCACCCCCAGCAACCACAGTGGCTCAGAACTCTCCAGCCTTTGGGGGTGGTCCCTGGGGCCTCCATCTTTAGCCACCAACATATGCAGCTGTCGAGGAGCCAGATTTTCTCCCACCCCTGTGACCCTACCTAGATGTGTATAAGAGACAGNTCTGCTCGGGTTGAAAGTCACCCCCAGCAACCACAGTGGCTCAGAACTCTCCAGCCTTTGGGGGTGGTCCCTGGGGCCTCCATCTTTAGCCACCAACATATGCAGCTGTCGAGGAGCCAGATTTTCTCCCACCCCTGTGACCCTACCTTGCAGAAACTGAGATATCAAGCGGGCAGCCCAAGCAGAGCCCCCCCCCGCCCCCCCACCACCGGCCCCACGGAAACAGACCAGCGCTCCTCCGGCTCCAATCTTGGCCACTCTGGCCGCCTCCCCAGGATGGTCTGGGCTCCCGGCGGGCAGGCACACCTGGTCCTCCGTGACCTTGCTCGTCTGACTGTCACGAGCTGGCCCCTCTCATGCCCCAGCCCTAATGGGCCAGCTCATTCCAGCCTCCCCTACTCAGCTCACTGTCCCTGGCCCGAGCGGGCTCCTCCTCCCACCCGCAACCAGATTTCCGCCTCCTCCACGACCTTTCTCTGTCCTGGCTCTGCCAGCCAGTATCACCCACAGTTGCTCTGGGTCAGACACCCTCCTGCCACCCTGATCTCTCCTTCCCACGTCTGTCTGTCCAGGGCTGTCACTCTCAACACCCAACTCCACTCCAAGTTTCGGGGGCTCTTGGGGAGGCTGCCTTTCTGGTCTCCAAGCTGGCCATGTGTACAGAGCACACACACATGTACACACACACACACACACACACAACCAACGTGCACGCTAGGGGCTCCAACTCGCCTGCCTTCAGTGCATGAGCCTGCAGGGTACACAGTGGGGAGGCTGCCGCACACCAGGAACCAGAGGGTCCAGGCTCCGCTCCCTCAGTGAGAAATCCCCCCCTGAAAGCACAAGCGCGGGGCTGCCAACTGCCACACCAGGATGGTCTCAATGAGGCCATTGTCTCCACCAGATGAGAGGGTTGAGAAGCTGCCTGAGAAGCAGCTGCCGAGGCTGCTGGCATCTCCAGATGGGGCACTTCGGGAGAGGATGGAGTTGCACGCGGGCCCCAAGTCAGAGGCGCCAGCAACCTCTGGGGCATGTACTGTGACAAAGCGCACGACCCCTAAACCTCCTCCTCCTCCAGCTGCCTCAGGGCTCCTGACCTCCTGCTTTCATGTCAGGGACCGCAGGCCGACCTAATTCACACAGGCCTCAGGAGAAAAGTACACAGAGTGCAGGACCTGAAGCAGCAGCCACCTCCAGGTCGACCAGTTCTCCCACTCAGACTCGTAGGCATGAAAGGTGTTCCTCCTCCAGCAGTGGCTGGGGGCAAGCTGAAGGCAAAACAGACTCGGGGAGACCTCAAGTATGAGCACACACCCCAAGAAGTAGGGACAAGCCATCACAGCTCTGTAGACCGGAGCTCCTCTTAGCGCTCAGGGTCACAGTCAGAAAAGTGCTCCAAGCAGAGAGCCAGCCCCCAGCAGGCACGTCCCTAGCACAAGGCAAGCGCGAGCTGGACCCCACCCCCTCCTGTCTCTCCACCCCCTGCTAAGCCAGTCCAGGCCCAGCCCAGAATTACAGCTGTTGGGGCTCTGCCTGGGGTCCAGGCAGGCTCTGGTCCCCAGAAGTCCCCCTGCAAATGGAGCTGACCCCAAGTGGGCCAAGTGCCCGGCTGGGCTCTGGGACCCCAGACCCCAGCCTTGAATCTGCCCTGAGGACCAGCCTGGCACCTGGACTTTTGTTCACTACTTTCAACCCAGCCTTCCCCAGGTCGGGGCCCACCAGAAGGGTCTGCCCAAAGGCTGCCTGGGAGCCCCTCCGAGGGGCGGGGGCTCCAGATCTCAGCAGAGACAGACCCGCCCCTCCGAAATCTGGCTCCGAAGTGCTGGAGACTATTGTGTAAGCTTCCCTTCCGACCGCTTTATTCACTCCCCAGGAGACAGGACGCAGAGCCACCGGCAGGCAGGAGGGCGCACGAAAGCTACACACATACGCGAGCCCGGGAGCTGGACGTCCTACCGCATCCGGCGGGAGAAGCTCCCCACGTCCCCTTCACACTTTTCTAAACCCCGGAGGGAGGAGGGGACCAACACGCGCTCCCTACCGGCAAGCAGGGCCCCCTCCCCGCTACGGCCTGAATCTGGGAGGCAGCAGACGACGTCCCCAGGCCCGGATGGGGGCAGTGGGACGCGCCCCCCCCCCCCCCCCCCCCCCCCTTCTTGGCCCCCCCCAGGCCGGGGGGGGGGCCCCCGGGGGCCCCCCCCACCCCGGGTTTCCCCCCCGCCCCGGCCCCC
>SJYR01000228.1:355898-379729 GCA_006410655.1 Kobus ellipsiprymnus | reverse complement strand
GCCCCCCCCCCCCCCCCCCATCCCCGTCTTCTAGACTCGCCGCGGCCTGGGCCGTGTCCACTCGGGTACCTCCCCGGCCCGGATTCTCTGCTCAGCCCCGGCCCCGAAATTGATGTAGGCGAGGGGGTGGGAGGCGGCTGTCCTGCGGGCAGGACGCGGGGGACGGGTAACTAACTCCCCCAACCCGCCCCAAGGACCAGGCCCCCGAGGCCGACGGGGAGAGCGCAACGGAGAGGACTGAAGGACAAGCCGAGAGGGAAACTGCGCGCCTGGGTCCTTCGAGGACGAGCCCTCGAGCAGACTGTCGTCGCTCGACAAACACAAACAACAATAAAAGGAAGGAAACCCGGCGGTAGCGCGCAGGGCGAGCGCGGGGGCCAGCAAGGGAGCGCGGTCCCCACGTCCCCCTAACGGGGTCCACCTCGGGGAGGCTACGCGGGCGCGGGGATGAGGGGGGCCCACAGCGGGAGGGCGCCCCGTAGGGGTTCCGCCTCCCCGTCCGTGCCCCCGTCTCGCGCTGGGGTCCTCCCCGAGGGGCCCCCTGGCGTGCGGTGGGCGGCCAGCACCCACCTTCGAAGTCCGAAATGATCCCGTCCAGCTGCGCGTTGACCGCGGGGTCAGACATGGTGGCTCTGGCGCGGCGCGGCGCGCTGAAGGCGGCAGCGAGGAGGCGCCCCGGGCCGGCCCCGGCCCTGCGCGCTGGCTGGGGGGGCGGGCCGCCCGCGCTCCCGCCGTGCAGAGTTGGCCGCCGGAGCCCCTCGGCCCCCGGGATCCGCTGAATGAATGGGGGAGGCAGGCGAGCGCCGTCGCTCCCCGCTCCCCGCGCCCCCGCTGGGGGAGCTGGGGCCCGAGCAGCAGCCGCGGGGATCGGCCGAGTCCTGGACGCCCGACCCGAGCGCCCCCCTCTTCTCCCCGCCTGGCCCGCGCCCAGGGGACGGCGACGGACGCGGCCCCGGCGCCCTCTCCACCCCCCCGGAGGCCCCGCTGCGGCCAGATGTGGGCGGATGTGGAGGCCGGGCGGCGGCGCGGGGGCGGCGCCGGGGTTGTGGGGGAAGAGATTCCTCCCCTTCCCTGGGGCGCAGGGATCCTTCTGCGGGAGGTTTTATTTACGCAGCCAAACAAAGTTCGCCGCCGCCTTCGCGCGCTCAGCGCCCGCAAGGGTTAAGCGCTCGGGCCGGCGGCCTGCAGGATCTCGGCCTGTTGGCCTAGAGCCGAGGTCGGGGGTGAGGGTGAGGGGCCGGCGATCGCGAGTCACGTGACTCTGGGGGGGAAAGGGGGCGCCGAATCCTACCCGCCCGGGGCACCCCTCCAGCTGCTCCCTACCCTCCCCCAACCCTCCATCCCCGAGGTCCCTGCTGTACCCCCGGAGGTTGGTGTCAAAAAAGGCGCTGGCCCAGCGGGGACGGAACACCCTTGTCAGAACGGCCAGGGACACGTGCCACCCCCACGCTGCACAACAAGGGGCTTTCGGAAGGCTACGGGTAGACCCTGGGTTCTCCCCTAGTAAGAAGCAGATTATTTCAAAGTATTTGAAGGCAGGAGTTGGAGGAGGGGACGGGGAGCTAGAAGCCTGCGGGTGAGGCTCCGCCCCATCTGGCCTTGCCCTCCAGGGTAAGTTAATTTCTACCTTTCTCCATCCATTCGACAAACACTGATTAAACCCTATTACCTACAAGGCAGGCAGGTCCCCGGGACTGGGGACAAAAGGATGGGCTGGAACTTCAGAAGCAACCGGGGAGGGCCCCGAGGTCTGGCACCAACAGTGGGGGAAGGGGTCTCTTCCAATCCCCCCAGCCAGTTAGGCACTCCTGCCTTTTCTCCGGCCCCACTCCATTTCCTTAAACCCAGGGCCTCTATCCGGAGTCAGGGGCCAATGTGAGAATTTATAGCAGGGAAAGATGCTCCCTGAGCTGATGGGCAACTGGGGCAATATGGTACCCTCAGTGTGGCCTGTAAGCACCAGAGGGCTTATCCCGGGTCTCAGGCTGGTCAGTGGTACCCCCCTCCCAGCCCCCCACACCCCTATTTCTAAAAGATCCCAAATGCACTAGGGCTGCTGAGCCTTGAGAGCCATCCTGGTTATTCGGGCCCTCTCACGGAGAATGCACTAAGTTTGAGGTTTTTTAAGTTGACAAAATCGAGTCCTTCCTTTTTAAGAAAACCAGTCTCTCCCTCCCTCATGCCTTGGATATTTTGAACTATTTTCAACCAAGTGAGTTTGTGGACAGGGAACTGCAAAACCACAGACATTTCAGATGCGCGCACACCCTCTGCCCGGGAGCAGGAGTTTCAGAAATGGAGTCACCACTGTCATTAATAGCACCCCGATGGCCTCCACACCAGCCCACGGCACTACTTGTCTGAAAACCAGCACCTGGGCCTGCCTGGTTGTCCAATGCTCTGGCCACCTGCCCACCCCGTATTTGGGAGTGTGGTGGTCCACTCCTTCTAAGAAACAGTTTTACGCCATAACTCCCCGGGAAGATGCTGGGTCCCAGAGATAGGGCAGCGTCCAGCCTGGGCCATAGCATTATTCTTCAGTGTTTTTATAAAAAGCACTGGTGAGTGCAGACACACCCATGTGATTGTTCTCCCAGGGAGCTGGCTTGGAGTTCTACCAGATTCGCACAGGGTCAGCTTATAGTGTATTATTCACTTCCATTCACAGTGGAGCTAAACATACTTATGCTTATCTCCTCAGGGAGGCCTGCCAGGGTCCACACCTTACCAAAATGCTCGCCTATGGGAACCCAAAGGACAATGGCAGGAGGGAGCAGACCTCTGAGGCCAGAATGTTGGCACGATTGTGCTTCAGAGTCCAGTGAGTGCATCCCTCTGCCTCTGGCCTTCCTCCACGTAACCACCGAGGCCGCCGATGCCAGGCCTAGACACCTCCAGGTAAGGAGATACCCCCACGTTCCCTGAGGAAACCCAATGCGGCACTTGGCCACACTCCCAGCCAGGAAGTTCACCCTTGTATCTAACCAACCGCTCTAATTGTACATCATTTATTTCCTCTTTTTTTCCTGTCCTCAGAGGAGATGGGAAACAGCTGGGCACAACCCGTCAAGTAATAATTACCTTCTCCGAACTCGAAGACAATCCAGTTGCTCCTTGGCCTTCTCTTTCTCGGCTTAAATCATCCATCCCAGCCCTTTAATCATCCCCCATCCTTTGATCACTTCTGATGACTGTGTCCAGATTGGGGCCCCGGGACTTTAACAAGGCCTGATCTCAATTGGATGGGGGAGGGCTCCCCCCCAACCCCCTTTCCCAGGGCATGTGCAGTCAGGGCTGGAGTCTGGACAGACGATCCTGGTTGGGGCTCAGGGCAGATAAAAGAGCCGCAGCAGCAGCCGCATAGAGAAGAAAATGAGCTTAAATTTGGTGAGAGAAAAAGAACCATGAAGTCTCCGAATTCTGCGATGGTAACGCTCTCCCAAGGCCATGGGCGAGGGCAAGACCGTTTGTAGGCCTGGCCTAAGGGGAAGGTACAATTTGGGGAACATCAGAGGGGCCACCTACCTCTCAGGTCCACCATGAGACATGTAATGGAGTGAATGGTGAGCCCTCAAAAGATAAGTCCATTCCAAACCTCAGAATGAGAACTGGCTTGGTGTAAGGATCTCTGCAGATGTAATGAAGCTGAAGGTCTTCGGCTTCATGGTAAACAACCCTCGTGCCAATACAGGAGATGTAAGAGGTGCGGGCTTGATCCCTGGGTGGGGAAGATCCCCTAGAGGGGGGCATGGCAACCCACTCCAGTATTCTCGCCTGGGAGATCCCATGGACAGAGGAACCTGATGGGCTACATACAATCCATGGGTCACAAAGAGTCAGATATGCCTGAAGCAACTTAGCACACATGCAAACAAGGGCCTCGAGATAAAATCACCCTGGGTTAAAGTGGGCCCTGAAGACAGCCAGTGTCCTTGTAGAGACAGAAAGAAGACGTGGAGGCCCAGAGAAAAAGCCCACATGAAGTCAGAGGCAGGGATGGGCGTGATGGAGCCACAAAGCAAGTAACACTTGGGACCCTGGAAGCCGGAAGCCGCAAGCTAAGACTTCCCCAGGGCCTTCAGAGAGAGCTTGCTCTGGGGCTTCCTTGCTGGTCCAGCAGTTAAGAATCTGCCTGCCAGTGCAGGGGACACCAGTTCAATTCCTGGTCCGGGAAGATCCCTCCTAACACGGGCCAGCTCAGCCCCTGCACCATGACTACGCAGCCCTCACTCTAGAGCTGAGAGCTGCGGCTACTGAGGCCCACACGCCCTAGAGCCTGTGCTCCACAACAAGAGAGGCCACTGCAAGGAGAAGCCTGTGCACGGCAACGAGCGAGTAGCCCCCACTCACTGCAACTAGAGAGAGCCAGCGGGGACTGTAGCCCACCAGACTCCTCCGTCCATGGGATTCTCCAGGCAAGAATCCTGGAGTGGGTTGCCATTTCCTTCTCCAGGGGATCTTCCCAACCCAGGGATCGAACCCAGGTCTCCCACATTGCAGGCAGATGCTTTAACCTCTGAGCCACCAGAGAAGCCCAACAAACATCCAGGGCAGCTAATAAATAAATAAATATATCAAAAAGAAAAAAAGATGCTTGCTCTGCTGACACCCTGATTTCAGACTTCTCATCTCCAACTGTGAGAGCATAAATTTTGGCTGTTTTAAGCTCCCTGATTTGTGGTTCTTTGTTACGGCAGCCCCAGGACACGCCTGTGGATCTTAAATTTCCATCCAAATCATCCCTTTAGGCCAAAGCTGCCTCTCCCCAAGGACGTCTCAGGAGCCACAAAATCCACAGCTGGTAATGAACGCTGGCTGGCAGGTGGCAACCGGAGGGAACTGGGGGCACAGGGCACTCAGACAGCAAGTTTTCATAAGGAAAGCTGGGGGCCAGGGCTGGTGAGAAAGGTGTAGTGTGAAGCCCTTCTGGAGAAGGAAGGAGCAAGCCTGAAGGGAAAGCCCGCAGGTCCAGCCCAGGTGGAGTGGCCCTTGCCAAGCACGGGAAGAGCGGGAGGAGGAAATGAATGGGCGGAAACAGCACTCTGGCTCACCAGGCAGTGTCCCTGACCCGCGCTCTGGAGGGGTCGTGGGGACCGGTGGGGGGGACAGTGGCTGTGTGCCCAGCAAACCGGGCCTTTGGACCCTGTGAAGTGGACCATCTGTCTCCTCTGGGGCAGGGGCCATATGGTCTCAGCTCTGCATGCACCTGGAGCCCCATATGGCCTCCGTGAGCCCTGGAGCCTCCACTCCATCGGCTGCTGGGCCTTGCACAGTCCCCAAGCCCCTTCAGGCCATCATCTCGGTAAACAGAGCCACCATTCACCCAACCGCTCAAGCCAGGCATCAGGGCATCACCCCCAAAGTTTCCCTTTCCCTCCCCTGCCCTGGTCACATCCAAGCCATCAGAAAATGTCTACCTCAAAAATATCAGCTTGTATCTGCTCTACTCGAGCGTCCCTCCTCCAGCCCTCCCCCTCCACCAGAGATAGGTTGCTTAAAGTTTAACAACCAGCAAATACAACTGTACCCGATATATAGCATTTGCCTGTTTCTGTGTTATAAACAGTCCCATCCTGAACAATTCGGAGGCTGCCAGAGGCTTCCCTGGTGGCTCAGAAGGTGAAGAATCCGCCTGCAATGCAGGAGGCCTGGGTTTGATCCCTGGGTCAGGAAGATCCCCTAGAGAAGAGAATGGCTACCCACTCCAGTATTCTTGCCTGGAGAATTCCAGTATTTAAGAACAAAGATGATGGTTAAATGTAAGAAGATCCTTAGAAAGCGGAGAACGTTGCATATTTATTATCTTCATTCTTAATATAATTACCTGTAAGTAATCTAATTCTTACCATATACATCTTTGATTTAATTGTATGATTTTCTCTAACAGATCAATGCATTTTTATTGTGGTAAAATATACATAATATAAACTTTACCGTTTCCACCATCTGTAAGTGCAGGTCATTGGCACTAAGTACCTTCACATAGCTATACAGCCATCCATTTCCAAAACTGTCCGCAATCCCAAACTGATCCTCTATGCTCATCACACAATAACTACCCCCTCTCCCCCCTTCCTCATCCCAAGCTCTGGCAACCACCACACGTCTTGCTGTCTTCTACAAATTTGACTACTTCGGGTAAAATGCAATTGTAATAATTGCCCTTCTGTGTCTGGCTTATTTCATTTAGTATAATGTCTTCAAGATTCATTATTCAAGGTACGCATGTTTTACCATGTGTCAATTTCCTTATTTTTACAGGCTGAATCATATTCCACTGTACACATATATCAAATTTTGTTTACCCATTCATCAACCGAGGGACACTTGGATACTTCCACCTTTTGGCTATTGTGAATAACACTGCTACAAACATGGGTGTACAAACATTTCTTTGAGTTTCTGCATTTAATTCTTTTGGGTATAAACTCAGGAGTGAAATGACTGGATTGTGTGATGTGTGTGTGTGTGTGTGTGTGCACGCTTAGTTATGTCCAGCTCTTTGAAACCCCATGGACTGAAGCCCCACCTGGCTCCTCTGTCCCTGGAATTTTCCCAGGCAAGAATACTGGGGAGTTACCACTTCCTCCTCCAGGGGATCTTCCCGATGCAAGGATCAAACCCATGCCTCTTGCGTGCCCTGCATTAGCAGGTGGACTCCATCCCTGGGTCAGGAAGATCCCCTGGACAAGGGAAGGGCTTCTGCAACCACCTGGGAAGCAGATTGTATGACAATTCCACAGAATTTAAAATAATAATTTATATATTATTATATATATATATAATAACCAGGATGAGCTGGTTAAATAGCATCACTGACTCAAAGGACATGAGCTTGAGATAACTCCAGGAGATAGTGAAGGACAGGGAAGCCTGGCATGCTGCAATCCATGGGTTTGCAAAGAGTCGGGCACCACTTAGCGACTGAACATTTCCCGAAACGTACATTGTATGAAATGGAAATCCCATAATTTATAACATACAATTACAATTTTAATGACGACTGTGTTTAACAACCGGCTCACAAAATGTCTCAAAATTCGACAGCTGGCTCTTGTCCTGCGGGCTGTCCCCTCTCCCCGGCTTCCGGCAAAGCCTCCCAGTGGAGCTGCTCGCTCTGCCTCTCGCTTCCCTTTGCCCCAGAACTCACGATGAGGCTTTCAAAGTGAGGTCAGATGATGTGAGCCCCCACAGCCTGGTCCACACTGAGAGTGGACGGACTGCAGAGTCCTCGCTGAGGCTGCCGAGGTCCCAGGTGCCCTGGCCTCTACCCACTGCTGCAGCCTCACCTATTCACTCACCGCCCCCCCACCCCGCCTGTCTCCCCTCTGCCTCCTGCTGCCGGACACCCGCCTTAGCTGTCCTCTCTGCCTGGACGGCCTCCCCCAGGTCTTCCCCTGCTGGCTCCCTGTCTGTCATTTCCTTTCAAACAGCAGAGCGACCACCCCAGGGTCCCCCAGGAGACACCTTGAGCCAGTTGCTCCTTCACCTCCAGGCCTGCAATGGAGACTCCCTGAGACTCCCCCAAGACCCTGTTAGACCCTGCGGAATGACAGCGTTCAGTTCCTTTTGTGGGGGGCAGGGTCACAGGGACCCCCGACAGGGAACTGCCCTAGTGGGGCAGAAGGGCCCTTGGGGACACCGCCCAGACTCTGTGCGTCCCTGCCAGCACCCGCATTCAGGGTGACAGGCAGGACGCCGTCTGCCCTGGGCCAGGCCCCCAGGCCCCCAGGCCCCGTGGCCCTTTATCGCCCTGAGACATCAGCAGCAGCCATGCTTCTGACCACAAAGTCTCTCAGGCAGCCCGATTCTGAATCTTCCTGTGAAGCCCATCTGAGGGTACAGCTGACATTTAACCGGTGTGTAGGCTCCAAAACCCCCTTAGGCCATCTGCCTGGTGGCTTAAATGCAACCAGAAGGTTTCACTTCAAAGGGGAATGCCGTTCCCTTAGCACATGATCAATCTGTTCCCCAAACTTACCAGTTCTCCCTCCAGCCTCCTTTGCTTGGAACACTTAGAGCAAACCCTGACCACAGCAGCCTGGCCCTTATCTCGGAGGCAGGGGGACCTTTTAAACAAAAACCTTACTTACTCTTCTAAATCATGCCGTCGAGTCACCAAAGGAAGATCCTGGCCTTTGGGCTCCAGGCACACAGGGCTCCCTGTCCCTCTGTGAGCCCTGAGCCCTCCAATTCCAGTTGACAGCCCCCCCCCAACTCAGGGCTGAATCAGCTGAGGTTCCCCTGCCTCTCGGCTCTGACAATGTGACCGAGACGGCAGCATGGCCCGCCCCTCCTATCTTTCAGATTCACGGCACATTTCCCTGCAGTGATATTAAACCCGTGGGGCACTGGGAGCCAGGGCAGAGGGAGGCGGCTGCTAACACAGGGAGCTGAAGGACCTGGGGGAAGTTATGACCCTGCAAGATGACTCCCTACCAGCTGAACCCAGACTGTGGCTCTGGAGAGTCATTTGTTTATCCACGTGTCCAATGGGCTTTGGATGGGCACATTCAGCTGTCTGGGATGCATGGCGTGGTGAGCTATCACTCAGATATGATGGGGGAGGAGGAAGTCTCTTCTTTTGAGGACTCACATTTTATTCTTGATTCTTCCCTCTCTGCACAGCCCTACGAACCTCTGCTCCTACCTCAAGCCCCCTGGATCGGGCTTTGGAATGGATTCGAGTCCCCAACTTCCTAGCCACCAATTGAGGCTGGAGATACAGAGATGAAGTCGGGGACACAGCATCCCACATCCCCCAGCTGATGGGAAACTCCCTCGGGCCCTTCTGATAGCTCAGCAAAGTCACACAAGGGGCCTCAGAGGAGTGGCTGGCCTGGGACCAACCCAGCTTGAAGCAGCCAGTCACTGTGTCACCCTGCAGACTCCCTACCCCCACCAGGGCAGCCAGGAGACTTGGCCAGGCCACATCCCGGGAGGGGACAGGCTGTCCCCAGGGGCCATCGTTGTCCTGGCCTCTTTGCCACATTTCTCCAGCAGGCGCCCTGCGTTGAGGGCTCGGAGGCTTGGAAGCTGCTCGTCACTGCTGCAGTGTGGGGACAAGGCTGAGTCACCCTAGTTCCACGTCAGCAGGAACAGCAAGAACAACGGGATCCGAGCAGAGAAGAAGGGGCAACAGGGCCTCTGCGGTCACGCTTATTTTGAAGTCACCGCAATGATCAAGCCGAGCTTGTCCCTGGGGAGCTGCCAGCCAGCCTGGCCCCTTGGACAGTGGCCACCTGCCCTGACAATACCCCAGCCCACTGCCCAGAGTGGTGGCCGGTCAGCACGGGAAGGGCAGGGAAGCAAGTCCCTGCCCCGTCTTCTGCACCCTCTCAGAAGGTTCTTCAAGGCTTACCCTGCATCCACAAACCCTGCTGGAATCTCCTTCAATGCCTGCTCCCTAATAACCTTATCCGCCCTACCTTTGCACACCTCCGGTGATGGGGAGATCAGTAGTTATTGTGCTGTTCACTCTATCTTTAGCCAGTCTGGACTATTTTAAAGAGATGGGGGGACTTCCCTGGTGGTCCGGTGGTTAAGACTCCATGCTCCCAATGCAGGGGGCCCTGGGGTTCAATCCCTGGTCAGGGAACAAGATCTCACATGCCACAACCAAGAGTTCACATACCGCAGCTAAAGAGCCCGCATGCCAAAACTAAGACCTGGTGCAGCAAAATAAATATTTTACAAATAAATAAATAAAAGTTTAAAAATAAATGAGATGGTCCGGGGTGTGGGGGTGGGAAAAGGGAATGAATTAAAGCCTGCCTAACTGTAGCTTTTGCCCATGGAAGAGATAGCCACTGTACTCTCGTCCAGAATACAAAAGTAAAAGGTGATGCAGAGATGTGGACTATAGTTTTACTATCAGATCTTTCTGGGGGCCTGGAATTAGGGGTATCCGTTCTCTCCATAGCCAAAATGTGTGTCTGGGGGGGGGGGGCTTTCTGTTGGGCTGGATCTTTTTTTTTCCACCCCATTCCCAGTCCACCATGAATGTGAGAGGATGTTGCGTGCCCCCGGATGTGCCCCTTTGCCTTCCGTGACCCCCACAAGAGGAGAGGGTACCTGAGATGCAGGTTCCCGATGCTGGGCCTCAGCCCTGGGAACAGAAAGCCCCGTGTGGGAGGGAGAGAGACAGGAAGAGCGGGCGTGCTGGTGGGGCGGGGTCGGGGTGGGGGACCTCCCAGCAATCTGGTGCTGCTTTCCTGGATAATGAAATCTCCCCACCCCGGGTGCTGCTGGAGCCAGCCGGCAGCCAAATCAACCTCAATGGACCATTTGTCCCTCGTGTGAAGTGACTTCGGGATGTAATGGGTTTGCTATTAACTCACCCGTCCCCCGCTCTTCCCCTCCCCCGAGCATGAGTCATTCGCCCAGATGACTCTGCCCGGCAGGGCCCTTGCCAGGGGGTTGCCAGCTCCGGTTGGGCCTGTGTGAGGGGAGAGACCGACACAGAGGACAGAGGCAACCCAGCTGGAGGCCACCAGCCTGGGGCCCACAGCTTCCCTGGGACTGTCTATACCCTGGGCCCCCGAGGCAGGGGTAGGTCCTTCTGTGTCTCCCTGGTTCCTGGGGCTCTGGGCAGCTGTGCCCTTACCCATCTGGTTACCAACAGTCCTCCAGCAGACCCTCATAGGCAGGGAGCCGAGAGGGTGAACTCTCTTGGAATCTGGCCCCAAGGCTGCTAAGGACCAATTACCAGCCTTCCCATCTTGGTGTAGGAGGATTGGGGGGTGTGTGGGCTTGCTTTTCATTAATACTAAATGCTCAGGTCTTCTCAGCTACTCAGCCCTAGGCTCTGGGGAGGGGAGCTCCAAGCTGGCTTCCCTGCCTGGGGTCTTGGCTGCCCCCAAACTGAAACCTTTCTAAAGGCAAAATGTGGACTTCCCTGGTGGTCCCGTGGCTAAGAATCCGCCAGGCAACGCAGGGGACACGGGTTCGATCCCTGGTCTGGGAACGAAGATCCCACGTGCCACATGGCAACTAAGAGCATGCGCCGCAACCACTGGGTCCACGCTTCGCAACTAGAGAGTCCACATACCGCAGCTGAGACTCAAGGCAGCCAAATGAATAGGCAATAGAGAGTAAAAAAGCAAATGTGACTGCCAGTCTCCGGATCCAGTGGGAGCCCAGCAGGGCTGACAACCAGGCCTCGGTCTGCTGCCAGCCACTCCTTCCCCTCTCCCGGTGCTTCTCCTCGCCTTCTGCTCGAGCCTGGCAGCTCCGGGTTCCTGCACAAGCCGGGCGTCACAGCTCCGTGCCTGTCCTACTCTGTTCCCTCCCCCCGGCAAGCCCTAGCTCACTCTCAGTCCTTCTGCAGGAGCCTCCCTGAGCCCCTGGGTGGGGCAGCTCTCCTCTGGGACCCCCCCACGGGTTTTCCCAGTGGCTGGGGCAGCCTCTAACCCAGACCATTCACTGGAGGGGGACGCCAGGCAGCGGGGAATCCGTAGGCGGGCTTCTCGGAGCAGAGAATCAGCACGGAGGAGTGACTGTGTTCTCCTGCTGCGGGTTAGAAAGTGAGACGGGGCACCCCAAGTCTGAGGAGGAAGGAAGTCATGAGCATCACCCCTCCCCCTGCCATGCCCCAGTAATCCTGCCAACCAGACGGGCCACCTTCTCAGCACAGCTATGCTTCAGCAGAAATTTCTCACCTTCGGGGACAGGGTGGGGACATTCCAGACGGGGCCTCGTCTACCCTGGTTACAGGGCCCGTGGAGTCTGGATCCCCACGGCCCTTTCATCCACGTGGCCACAGATGTGAGCCCGCCATCTCTGCCCGAGTGAACATACATCTGGAGCTTTGTGGTCCGAAGGGCAGGGCGGGGCAGGGAGCCTGCCTTTAGCTGAAGCTGCTACACAAATGGAGAACAGGCCTGCACACAGATGCACCCCGAGGCTTGTGGGGGGGCGTCACTTCCAAGGAGGTGAACGAGGACATTCTAGGTCAGTGAATCACCAAGTGCCAGCACATCCAGACAGGCCACAGGCCCATCCCCCCACCACTGGAGAGAAGGCATTTGACACAGCTTACATATGGTGCGTGGGGCCTTCTGGGCCAGCAGGGTATGCAACCCAGAGGCTGAGAGGTTTGACCACTTGCTAATGAATAATTTAGAACATTTATCCAGGAAAAGGTCCAGCGTCGTCCAAATCTCAACAAACGTCCCCTTTCTGCAGAACCGTGTCACTTTCCTAGCTCCACCCTCTCACCCTGTCTGCAAGCCTCAGTTGTCCAGAACACAACACAACCACCACCGTTAATCCTACGGGTCTCCCGAATCTCCCTCATTCACGACTGTACCTCTAGTTCTCAGAAGAAGCTGACATTCAGTTCAAGACAGAGCAAGATCTTCCAAGGAGGGTGAGCTCTATTCTGTTGGAACCCCCTATAAAAACAGAAATCAGTCCTCAAACTTTCAGCAAGATTTTTGTTAAGAAAGGATGAACAGGACTTCCTTGGTGGTCCAACGGCTAAGACTGCGCGCTCCCAATGCAGGGGGCCTGGGTTCAATCCCTGATCAGGGAACTGGATTCCATATGACACATCTAAGATCAGATGCAGCTAAGTAAATGAATAAAAATAAAAATATATATATATATATATATACAAAAGAAAGGATGAAAGGCCAGGCTGAAACAGTGGCATGCTGGTAAATGTTTAACAAAGTGCTCCAGTGGACAAGGGAAAGAGTGATTCACGATGTTTGTCAATTGCCGTGATGTCAGTACTCCCATGGCTGAGTTCAAGCTTCCAACGTGACCTAACTGTACACAGAGTGGGCAAAAGACATGCATACCACTGGCTGAAACTCTCAGATCACTACAGCTGATTCTTTCACCTTCAGAGAGTGGCAAGTCTATTAAGTTCTTTGCTGGGCAAAATAGCAAACCCAAACAGGGTTCAATCAGCAAGCTAATCCAATCAATGGCCCACCATCATGATGTGGAGCAGATTTCTGAGGCTGGCTTAGAGATCAGCAAGAAAGACAGTGGTGATAATCGACTAGTGATGTCTGCCCTAACCTCAGGATGGGAGATTATTGCAAGGATTTGCCATTTGCCTTTCTTGACCTAAGACATTTCTCTTGCCCCGGAAGTTCAGTGCAAAGGTCACCTCCTTGGTGAACTCTTTCCCAATCTCACCTTTACCATGAGTAATCCCTGCCACAGAATTTACTGCCATTCTGTACATACCAAGGGAGTTAGTGTGTGTGGCACAGACCCTAATTGCTCCCCCAATATCTGACCTCCCTTTCTTCTATGGTAACAAAAGTTTCAGTTGGGCATATGTCTGCCCAGATAAAGAATACATTTCCCAGCCACCTCTGCTGCTAGGAGTGGTCATGTAATTAGGTTCTGGCTACCAGGAGGGAATCCCACTCCAGTACTCTTGCCTGGAAACTCCCATGGACAGAGGAGCCTGGTGGGCTGCAGTACATGGGGTCTCGAAGAGTCAGACATGACTGAGCAACTTCACTTTCACTTTTCACTTTCATGCACTGGAGAAGGAAATGGCAACCCACTCCAGTGTTCTCGCCTGGAGAATCCCAGGGACAGGGGAGCCTGGTGGGCTGCCATCTATGGAGTTGCACAGAGTCGGACACGACTGAAGCGACTTAGCAGCAGCAGCAGCAGCAACTTTTAGGACACTCCTGCGCCTCCCTCCCCGCCATGGCTGGAATGTGGACATGATGGATGGCAGGAGCTGAAGCAGCCCTCTTATTTCATGAGGTGGAGGCTGCATATTGAGGATGGCAGAGTCACAAAGGAGAAACGGACTGAGTCTTGGCTGCTCGGGGGCCACCATGACTCGGACTAGGAAGAGGAAGAAAAAGGAACTTCTCTCCTGCTTAAGCCTCTATTGTGTCGGTCTTCGTTATGCGGCCAGATGGCACTCCGACTGATACCATGTGTGCCCATCATCCTGCTAGTCTGGGCAGGAGAGGGCAGGGCAGGGTTCCCAGCTTTACACACTGAGCCCCTGGCAGAGTCTGTCTGATACCATAGGTGTGGTTAAAGCAAAATGAACAGACGAATTCACCCAAGTTTGTTTGTTTTGATGTTTGAAACTGGAACAGAAAGACCTGCGCTTGATAGAGGATCAGTTCAGTTCAGTCGCTCGATCATGTCCGACTCTTTGCAACCCTATTGATAGAGGATATTCGCTAACAAACATAAAACAGAGAAGGCAGCAAATAAATACACCCCCAGCATAGGCTGGGACTGCTCTGGAGAGTGACGTGTTGGGATAGATTGTGAAAGTCACAAACACAGTCAGATGTGTGCTGGACAGAACAGAGCAGCAAAGAAACAATGGAACTGGCAGGAACATCAGGAACAAAGCACATGCCCAGAATATCAGGAGGTGCTGAGCCTCTGGTCAGACAGTAGGTGCAGAGCCAGGGCAGTCATTCACCAGGCTGAGACTGAGGGCAAGTTACTGCACCTCTCCAAGCTCCTGGTGACTATGTTAAGAACAATACCTAGATTGTAAAGATTAGTAAGTGGAAAGTGTCTGGCATAAAACAAGAGCTTGCTAAATGGTAGCTTTTATTATCTATAATATACAGTTTAATCCCTTTGTTTTACAAGTATGAAAACTGGACCTAGGGACTTCCCTGGTGGTCCAGTGGGTAAGACTCTGTGCTCCTGATGCAGGGACCCCAGGTTCTACCCCTGGTCCAAGAATTAGATCCTTTATGCTACAACTAAGAGTTCGCATGCTTCAATGAAGGATGAACATCCTGCGCGCCGCAGCTAAGACCCAGCGCAGCCAAACAAATAAATAAATACATCCTGCACCCTCACCAAAAAAAAAAAAAAATAGACCTAAAGAGGCAGAATGGTTTGCCGAGGGTCACACGGCTCTTACTGACAGAGCCAGGATTAGAACACTGGGTCCCTACTCCTCCTGCAGTGCCCTGGTGTGTGAGTTGTCCTGGATGAGTATAAGGACCAGGTAATCAGGGAGAACTCTTGAAAGTGAGACTGGAATATTTGGCAATGGCTGTGTACGTAATCACGACGATCACAACTTTTTAAATTAAAAAATAAGATTGCAAGAAGGGTGCATATTGAGCATGTGTGCCTTAAAGGTCAAAGGCCCCCCTGCTTCTTCCTCTGGCCCGTCCTCTTTGTGCCAGGACCTGGAGGATCCTACAGCTAGTGTGGGCCAGCCGAGGTGCCCACTCTCCCTCCTGCCCTTTCTGGGGACATGACAGATTCTGAGGGACTGTTAGCTCCTCCCCTGATGCCCGTCTGCCTGCCTGAAGAGATGCCCCCAGCAGCGTGGTCTGGGCACCCAACTGACCCTTATGGACGTCTGGCCAGCAGCTTCTCAAGCTATGCTCCGGCTCTGCAAACATCCTAAATGCATAAAGCCATGAGTGAAGTTGTCCTAGCCTCCTCTCCCACAGCATTCAGTCCTGACCCTGGGGGTGTGGCCCCTGAGGCTGGCCCCCCCTGCCAGCAAGCACTGCCATCAGACCCACTCAAGCTCTGGCTACCAGAGCCCCACCTTGTGCTGGAGTTCCCACTTAGAGAACCCAAAAGAGGAGAGGAGTGGAGGGCACCACTGGGGGCATCAGCTCTAGGGTCCGAGGTCGTGCAGGGAGAGGGAGGAGGGGGAGAAAAAGATGGAGGAGGAGTAAGAACCAGAGGGAAGACAAGAGGAAGCGCTTTCCAGACACCCACTCTCTTCTACATTCATTATCTCCTTTCATTATATCATCACCTCCTTTATTCCTCATGAACCCTCAGAATGCAAGCTCTCTAGTACCCCCATTTCTGCACAGGAGTGGAGGTGTGAGGAGGACAGGGGGCCTGCCCAGGCGGCCAGGTACCAGAGGCGCTGCTGGGACATGGGCTCCACCTGTCCAACCCCTGCAACCACTGGCCTGAACCTTAAAAGGCCCCAGAGCAGCTGGGGACTCGGCTTTGAGCCCCCACAAGAGGGTCTAAAGGACAGGGAGACTGGACTAGAGGCCAGGCCAGGTGTGGTCCCTGCAACGATGCTTGGGAGAAGCTGCAGAGGGGGCAGGTCATGGAGGGTGCTCACAATATCCATGCAGCGGACGGATAACCAAGCCAGAGGCAGTTCAGTTCACTCACTCAGTCATGTCCAACTCTTTGCGACCCCATGGACTGTGGGACTCCAGGCTTCCTTGTCCATCACCATCTCCCGGAGCTTACTCAAACTCATGTCCATTGAGTCGGTGATGCCATCCAACCATCTCATCCTCTGTCAGCCCCTTCTCCTCCTGCCTTCAATTTTTCCCAGCATCAGGGTCTTCTCCAGTGAGTCAGTTCTTCACATCAGGTGGCCAAAGTATTGGAGTTTCAGCTTCAACATCAGTCCTTCCAATGAATATTCAGGACTGATTTCTTTGAGGATTGACTGGTTTGATCTTCTTGCAGTCCAAGGGACTCTCAAGCGTCTTCTCCAACACCACAATTTAAAATCATCAGTTCTTCGGCACTCAGCTTTCTTCATAGTCCAACTCTCATATCCATACATGACTAATGGAAAAACCATAGCTTTGACTAGACCTTTGTCAGCAAAGTAATGTCTCTGCTTTTTAACATGCAGTCCAGGTTGGTCATAGCTTTTCTTCCAAGGAGCAAGTGTCTTTTCATTTCATGGCTGCAGTCACCATCTGCAGTGATTCTGAAGCCCCCAAAAATGAAGTTTCTCACTGTTTCCAATGTTTCCCCATCTATTTGCCATGAAGTGATGGGATGCCATGATCTTGGTTTTTTGAATGTTGAGTTTTAAGCCAACTTTTTCACTCTCCTCTTTCACTTTCATCCAGAGGCTCTTTAGTTCCTCTTCACTTTCCACCATAGGGGTGGTGTCATCTGCATATCTGAGGTTATCAATATTTTTCTAGGCAATCTTGATTGATCATCTAGCCCGCATTTCGCATGATATGCTCTGCACAGAAGTTAAATAAGCAGTGTGACAAGAGGCAGCATAGCTTCCCCCAAATGAAGCTGGGTGGGCAGCCTGCACCCGGTCCTGGGGGATGGGAGCCCTTGTTGGCAGCAGTACCTCTGGGTCTGGGAAGACCCTTCCAGCAAGCAGTGAGGACCGCACCATGCATTATTCAAAGATTCAGATGCTGGTTTTCTCCTGAGGATGGAAACTCCAAACCTCAACACGTGCTTCTAAAGCCTCCACGGATTTTGCATGGATCCCATCCCGTCCCTTACTGTGAAGCCTTTTCAAATGCTGTGGCCACCGTGGGTGGGACGCGGGTCTCCACCCACTAGGCAGGAGCATGGGATGGGCACATGACCTCGGAGCCACTGTCAGGCTCTCTACACACAGCTGTGCGACACACATGAACGAGCACAGCAGCCGGGACACAAGACAAGACCCCTCAGTGGCCAGCGCTGCAGAGCAGAATCCTGGCAGCCATCTACGGGGCTGCGGGGAGGGCGGGGGGGGGGGTGCATTTGCACAAGCTCTTCACACACGTGTGGCTGACAATCACCCCCACACCCAGGCCCGGGAATCTGGCCCAGATCCTGCCGGCAACATGGTGCTGGTAATCCCCAGCTGCCTCCCTGACGCCACTCGCAGACGCTGTCCAAGGCGGAAAGCAAAGAGTGACTGTTTCCAAGGTCACACACCCAAAGGGGGTCATGGAACCAGAGGACAGAGACAGGCATTTGGGCCAAAGCCATCAGCTCTCGGTCATGTGGGTCAATGGGCCAGCACAGACCCATTCGTTCGGCACTTTCACTGAGCAACTACCAAGGGCCCAGCAGCTTAGAGCATCCGGGTAACCCAGCTCCTGGGAAACATCTCGGTCCTTTCCTAGGCCTGATGTCCTAGGAAGAACTGGGCTTTGGGTGTCACATGGACCTAAAAAGAACTCTTGGCTCGGCTAAACTGCTGGCTGGAGGAGTCCGGGCAAGTTACTCAACGTCTCTGAGCCTGTTTCCTCGTAACACAGTACCCGTTGCCTGCTGCACGCAGTCTCAGCGAGATGATGCCGGCAGGCACCCAGCACTGGCCTGGGTCCCAGGACTAGACGGATCCCTCGCTGAAGAAAGTGTGGCGAGCAGGCGGCAGGCCTTGCACTGCGCTCTGCTCCCTGTGGGAAATACTCAAGTGCTGATCCATCCGGGCTCATCCGATGGCGCGGGGAGGTCGCAGCAGGAGGCAGGCTGGGCCCCTCCAGCTGCTTCTCCTGAAGTTTGCCCGAGAGGGGAAATTATCACCTCGAGCGCCTTTTCCTCCCCAGACAGCTGCCTGGATCCCTGAGCAAGCCCACTGGCCAAGCAGCTGGCTCCACGGTGGCAGGAGGGGTTTGTGGGGGTGGGTTTGAACTTGACCAGTGACCTCCAGGGAGGAGGGGGTCATTTGGCCCTCCCCTCCATCTGGGAAGGAGGGTCCAGGCTGGGCTGGGGCACTGGAGAAATCCACTTCCTGGGAGCGGGGCCACACTGGAGGGACCAGGCTACAAGGAGGTCCCTCAGTGCCTGAAGCAGGACGGGGCCAAGCGGTCTCCCTGACCAGGGCCCTGGCTAGTGGGACACTGCTTCACATCAGAGGAGAAAGAGCAACCAGGAGACAGCGTGGGAATGCTTGAGTGTGTATGAACAGGACGAGGGTGTGGGTAAGGGAGACAGGAGTAAGTCCCTGACCCCTCTATACCTCTGTTTCCCCATCAATAAAATGGGACAACACTACCTACTTCCAAGAGCTATCATGACACAATAATTATTAATATTTATTACACGCTTAAAACAGGGCCTGGCACAAAACCATTATTCTAGATTTGCTAAATAAGTAAAAATAAGACACGTGTGGGACTTCCCTGGTGGTGCATTGGTTAAGGCTCCATGCTCCCACTGCAGGGCACACGGGTTTGAATGGACACCAGTTCAATTCCTGGTTGGGGGACTAAGACCCTGCATGCCAAGAGGCATGGCCAAAAAAGAACAAAGACACATTATCAAGTGCTTAACAACAGAGCTTGCATATCGTGACATCATAGCTAGTGGTCTTGAATCCTGCCATTAGAACCAAGACAGCCTCAAGTGCTGAGCCTTGTTCTAGGGACCCTGGAGCAGGAGGGTCTCTGACTAGAGGGATCTGTCTCTGTGATTAGAGCAGCTTTAAGCCCCCGGGTGCATGTGCGTGCGTGTATGCATGCGTGTGCATGAACATGTGCAAGGCACAGGCATGTGTTCATATATAGACGGGACCCTCTGCACGTGCTTACCCAGAACCCATCTGACACAGCTCTGAATTATGGTGTCGGAGCCTAGCGAGTGGGCCACGGGGCTGAGGCTCCGATTCCCTAGGAACCAGGCGAAGCGAGATTTTGGTCAGAACAGGCAGCCAAAGAGAAAGGCCAAACCATAGGATCAAGCCCAGCCTGACACCCTGCCCTAAAGACAAAGCAGAGTGTGCAGACATTTCCAACAATATTACACTTTGAAATTCAAGTTCTCATAAAATAATAGATGCCTGGTATTGGCAAGAACCTGAGGTCCCTTCTACAGCAATCCTGAACAATCTTCGCACAGTCCCTGATTGAATACATCTCGGCATGGGGGACTCACTACTTTGCAAAAAGAGCTCACTCCACTGTTAGAAAGTGAAACCTGTGAGGACAATGCCATTTTCTGTTACTTTTCAAGTATCTGGTTCTGGTTTTCTGTTTTAGAAGAATTCAAAATAAGCCCTCTGCGGGACTTCCCTGGGGGTCTGTCTAGTGGCTGAGACTCCAGGCTCCCAACGCACGGGCCTAGGATTCAATCCCTGGTCAGAGAACTAGATCCTGTGTGCCACCAGTAACAGCGCACATGATGCAACCAAGGCCTGGTGCAGCCAAATAAATATTAAGAAAAACAAGCCCTCTGCTTCTTCTACATGACGCCTCTTCAAATAGTTGGAGACAGTGACCATACCTCTCCTCCTCTCTGCATCTCCTGTCCAGATAATCACCTTGACCTTCTCTGACCCATCTCAAACGATCTCCTAGGGTCCTCACTGTCCATGCACAGCCTCCTTCAGCACTGAGTCCTGGAGAGGCCCCTCAGTAGCCAGATTGATAGCAGATTGAACTGTGCCCCGCAAAAACATGCTGAAACCATCCTGCCCAGAACCTGTCTACATGACCTCATTTGGAAATGAGGTTTTTGCAGATATGATCAAGATGAGGGCATCCTGACTTAGGGTGGGGCCCTACACCCAGTCTCTGCTCTCGTTCTAAGAAAGGAGCAGATGATTGGACCCAGACACACCCCGGGGACACGGCCCGGTGGGGACAGAGGGAGAGCCTGCAGGGATGCGGCCCCGGGTCCAGGAGTACTGACAGCCACCAGGAGCTGGGAAGAGCATGGAAAGGATCCTCGAGCCTCCAGGAGGAATCCACGCTGATTTCTGCTTTTGGAGCCCCTGGATTGTGGTCATGCCATAGTATCAACCCAGGGCCTGAGCAAGGGTGGCCCGGCTGGCACGGTGCCTCCCTGCCCCGCTCCCCCAGCACTGCAGCCAGTCTGCATCTGTTATCTTGTCTCACTGGCAAGAGGAAGGGGCGGGTCAGCCTGAGTGCCAGTCAGCAAGCATCCGTGGACCTTCCCACGTCCCCGGTAAGGGCAGCCCCGCCACTCGAGCACCTGCTGTCCAGGGTATCCCGCCGTCCTGGCTCCCCCCAATCTGACTCACTCTGGGAGCCCCAGTGCCCCTCCTGCACCCCATCTGATCCTGGGGTCTCAGGACCCGCCCAGAACCTGCATTTTAGCAGGTTTTCCCGGTGACTTCATCAGTCAGCTTGAGGGGCTCTGGGCCAGATAACCTTAGCCCAAGACTCCAGGACAAGGGCCAACCTGAAGTGTGACCCCTCCTGACCTCGAGAGACTCCCTGGGGCACAGACGGGTCTCCTGAGCCCTCCAGAGCTGGGACAGGCAACGCCAGGACAGGCCTTCAACTGCGCGGGACGCTCCTGGCAAAATCTACTCTTCTGAACGTGAACGGTTCCCACCCACCTCCACTTTCTGTTCCTTTGAATGAACAGCAACGAAAAAACATGACTTTGTGCCAAAGGTGGGGCCGGAAGTTTCCCAGAGTCCAGTTTCCTGTCAGGCCTAGGTACAACCCGCAAGAGTGCTTTGTGTGTATGTGTGTCGGTGTCTGAGCGCACACGCGTGCATGTGTGTGTATGTGCGTGAGCGTGTCCCACCACGTGCAGCCTGGGGAAGGGTGGAGAAGCTCATGGAAATTCTTTCTGGTGTCAGGAAGATAGAAAAATGGGAAATGAGACTGTGCACACACGCACGCACACACACAGACACACACACACAGCCCAGAGGGAAGGTCTTACTTTCCTTCACCTGGAAGGATCTCTGGGCTTGGGAAACAAGACTGGATGAAATAGAAAACAATACGAGTTGCAGAGGATGTGGAGAAATTGGAACTCTTGGGCACTGCTGGTGGGAATGTCAAATGGTGCCACCTCGACAGAAAACAGTTTGGGGTGCCTCAGAATATTAAAAGCAGAAAATCAAATGGAGAATGACCATCGTTCTTTGTGCTTATTCGCTCAGTGCCACAGGGCGTGCCAGTGGAAGACCTGCATTGAGTGTCTCCGCCATCCATCCATCAGTCCCTGTCAGGCGTGGAAGGCATTTCTACCCGTTTCCGCAGTGCTCCTAGTCTCACCCCCATCTCATTTCCTCCTCCAGGCTCCTTTAATCCCTCAGCTGCATGCTCCAGCCCCCACCTTTGCACTTGGGTGTGAACCATTTCCTCTGCAGGCACGTGCACACATACACGGTGTGGGGGTAACGGGGTGGGGTGAGGCGTCTTTCTGCAGAGCAGAAGAGGCTGCTCTTCCTGGTCGCCTGGGCCTTGTCCCTCCTCTGGCACAGCTGTACTAAGTCAGCAGCCAGCAGGCCCCTTCCAGTGGACCAGCTCTAGCCCCGCCCCAGCCCCACAGCCAACACTAGGACACTGGAAGGCACGTCCTCTGCACCAGCTCCATCCAACCTGCTCACACCCTCCTGAAGTTTCTCAGCCACCCAATAAGCTGCTGCTGCAGACCAGTTCCAGCTTCCCAGGTGGTGCACTGGTAAAGAATCTGTCTGCCAGTGCGGGAGATGCAACAGACATGGGTTCAATCCCTGGGTCAGGAAGATCCCCTGGAGAAGCAAATGGCAACCCACTCCAGTGTTCTTGTCTGGAGAATCCCATGGACAGAGGAGCCTGGCGGGCTACAGGGCTACCCACGAGGTCGCAAGGAGTCGGGCATGACTGAAGCAACTGTGCACACAGGCATGGTCATTCTATGGCTCAGCAGGTAAAGAACTTGCCTGCAATGCAGGAGACACGGGAGAAGGTGGGTTCAATCCGTGTTGGGAAGATCCCCGGAGGAGGAAAATGGCAACCCACTCCGGTATTTTTGCCTCAAAAATCCCATGGACAGAGGAGCTTGTAGGACTGCAGTCCAATGGGGTTGCAAAGAGTCAGTCACGACTGAGTGAATAAGCATGAGCACTGTGGTCAGTCTTTATTCAGTTTTCTGAGGAACTCCCAAACTGGTTTCCATCGAAGTTGCACCATCTGACATTCCCATCAGCAGCGCCCAAGGGATCCTATTTCCTCTTATCCTTCCCAATATGTGTTATTTTCTGTTTTCTGTTTTGTTTTATTATAATGGCCTTTCTAATGAATGTGAGGTGGTATCTCATTGCAGAATTGATTTGTGTTACTAACCCTAAACCTCATGATAAGACTTCCCTGGTGGCTCAGACGGTAAAGCATTTGCCTATAATGCAGGTAGACCCGGGTTCAGTCTCTGGGTTGGGAAGATCTCCTGGAGAAAGAAATGGCAACCCACTCCAGTATTCTTGCCTGGAAAATCCCATGGACAGAGAAGCCTGGTAGGCTATAATCCATGGTGTTGCAAAGAGTTGGACACGACTGAGTGACTTCACTTTCTTTCTTTCACTTTCATGATTAGTGATATTGAGCATCTTCCTATGTGCCTGTTGGCATCTGCATGTCTCCATTAGATAAACGTCTGTTAAGGCCCTTGGACAATTTTTTAATTGGGTTGTTTGTTTTTTTGTGTGTGTGATTGAATTGTAGCAGTTTTTAATATAGTCTGGATATGAAATCCTTATCAGCTATATGATTTGAAAAAAAAAACCATTCTATGGATTGCCTTTGCATTTGACTGATAACCATCTTTGATTCACAGAAGTTTTTAATTTTGATGGAGCTCAGCTTACCTCTTCTTTCTTTTGTTGCCTGTGCCTTTCAGTATCAAATACAAGAAATCACGGCCAAATGCAATGTCCCAACGTTTTCCCCTACATTTTCTTCTACAGAAGTTATTTCTTGTCTTTGCTGTTTCTACATTCTTCAGAGTCCTCTTTCAACCTTGCAATAGTTAACCGCTTTTTACCAGTTAATAATTCTTTACTTTTCACTTTGCTGTTCAAATTACTGGTGTGGTTTCTGCTTCCTGCCTGGGCCCCAACCGATACACCAAGGGAGTAGAAGGAAGGAAGTAATGAAGATAAGAGCAGAAATCAAGGAAATGGAAAATAGAAACAAAATACAGCCAAAAGTTGGTTCTTTAAAAGATCTACAGATCAATAAACTCAGAGCTGGACTGACAAGAGAGAGAAAAAGAAAGGAAGACCATAAGTTTTCAATATTAGGAATGAAGAGTTATCCCTAAGATCCTATAGGTATAAAAATTATAATAAAGGAATACTATGAACAACTTTATATGAATAAATTTTCATGAAACAAATTCCTTCAAAATAAAACTTACCAAAACTGATACAAGAGGAA
>SJYR01000228.1:336745-351343 GCA_006410655.1 Kobus ellipsiprymnus | reverse complement strand
GGTCTAGTGGTTTTCCCTACTTTCTTCAATTTAAGTCTGAATTTGGTAATAAGGAGTTCATGATCTGAGCCACAGTCAGCTCCTGATCTTGTTTTTGCTGACTGTATAGAGCTTCTCCATCTTTGGCTGCAAAGAATAGAATCAATCTGATTTCGGTGTTGACCATCTGGTGATGTCCATGTGTAGAGTCTTCTCTTGTGTTGTTGAAAGAGGGTGTTTGCTATGACCAGTGCATTCTCTTGGCAAAACTCTATTAGCCTTTGCCCTGCTTCATTCCATATTCCAAGGCCAAATTTGCCTATTACTCCAGGTGTTTCTTGACTTCCTACTTTTGCATTCCAGTCCCCTATAATGAAAATGACATCTTTTTTGGGTGTTAGTTCTAAAGATCTTGTAGGTCTTCATAGAACCGTTCAACTTTAGCTACTTCAGCGTTACTGGTTGGGGCATATAGAGTTGGATTACTGTGATATTGAATGGTTTGCCTTGAAAACGAACAGAGATCATTCTGTCTGGCATCTGGTCCCATCACTTCATGGGAAATAGATGGGGAAACAGTGGAAACAGTGTCAGACTTTATTTTGGGGGGCTCCAAAATCCCTGCAGATGGTGACTGCAGCCATAAAATTAAAAGACTTCCTTGGAAGAAAAGTTATGACCAACCTAGATAGCATATTGAAAAGCAGAGAGATTACTTTGCCAACAAAGGTCCGTCTAGTCAAGGTTATGGTTTTTCCAGTGGTCATGTATGGATGTGAGAGTTGGACTGTGAAGAAAGCTGAGCGCTGAAGAATTGATGCTTTTGAACTGTAGTGTTGGAGAAGACTCTTGAGAGTCCCTTGGACTGCAAGGAGATCCAACCAGTCCATTCTAAAGGAGATCAGTCCTGAGTGTTCTTTGAAAGGAATGATAATAAAGCTGAAACTCCAGTACTTTGGCCACCTCATGCAAAGAGTTGACTCATTGGAAAAGACTCTGATGCTGGGAGGGATTGGGGGCGGGAGGAAAGGGGGACGACAGAGGATGAGATAGCTGGATGGCATGACCGACTCGATGGACGTGAGTTTGAGTGAACTCTGGGAGTTGGTGATGGACAGGGAGGCCTGGCGTGCTGCGATTCATGGGGTCGCAAAGAGTCGGACACGACTGAGCGACTGAACTGAAGGAGTAGGCAAGCCATGGAGTGAGAAAAAGATATTTGCAACTCATGTATCTAACAAAAGACCAGTATCCAGAAAGAATTCAATAACCCAATTATAAAATGGGCAACAGATTTGAAAAGACATTTCACAGAGTAAAATATATGAAAGGCCAATAAGCACATGGAAATGTGCTCCACAGCCTGAGTCATCAGACAAATGCAAATTGAAGCCAGAATGAGACAGCACCACACACCCACCAAAAGGACTACACTGTGAAACACAGAGCACCAAACGCCGGCGAGGATGCGAAGCCTCCGGAACGCTCCAACGTTGCAGGTGGGCGTGTGAAAACACAACAGCTGCTTGGGGAAAAGAAGGGGGCAGTTTCTTGTAAATCTAACCACATTCCTATCCTCTGGCCCAGCACAATTCTACTCCCTGGTATTTACACAAGAGACATGGAAGCATATGTCCACAAGAAACCTACCCAAGAATCTTTATTCATGAGCCCTCCAAAATGGAAACGGCAAAGGGGCCCGTGAACAGAACAGCTAAATGTTCACGCAAGGAATACTGCACAGCAATCCTAGAACAACTACTGTTACCTGCAGCAACATGGATGCACCTGAAAAATATACACATACTCAAACTGGCAAAACTATATCTACCATGGTGAAAAAAAAAATCAGAAGTTAGGGAGGTGGAGGCAGAAATTAGCCAGGAGAGGGATTCATGCAGGGGTGATGGTGATGCTCTATATGCTGACAGGAGCTGGGATACAGAGAATAGTGCTCTTATGACCTGTGCATTTCACAGTACATCAGTTTTACCTCAAAGGAAGAAAAAGAGCCACAAACAAATACTGGACTCTGGTTGCTGTTGTTGTTATTGTTGTTCAGTCTCCCAGTCCTGCCTGACTCTTTGCGACCCCATGGAATGCAGCATGCCAGGCCTCCCTGTCTCTCACCATCTCCCGAAGTTTGTGCAAGTTCATGTCCATTGCGTCGGTGATGCCATCCAGCCATCTCATCCTCTGACGCCCTCTTTTCTTTCTGCCCTCAATCTTTCCAACGGCAGACAGGGACTCTGATTAGTGAGAGGCAAACTGAAGTGTTTGCAGGGTCACGTGAACCGCTGTCGTCAACTGATTTTGAAACGCATCCAAAAAACCACACGGGCTGTTGTTGGAGGGAGGGATGGGTGTGTGAAGAAGCCAGGAGCAGAATGAGCCCTGAGGAATCGAGGTGGTGGGTGTGGAGGTGTTCGCACTGTACTTCTTTGATCTTTCCTGCGTGTCTGAAATTTTTCATAGTAAAAAGTTGGAAAACTTTTGAAGAGACTGAGATTTATCAGCCAAAAAGAGAAAAGCAAGAAGAGGGAGCAGGAGACGCCTCCCTGAGGCCCTGAGCTCTCAGACCTCCCTTGTCTGGTAAGGGTTTAGGACCGCCTTCTGCGAGATCTGCAGTGTTCCAGCCCTGGTGCCAGGGCAGGTGCCAGCCTCACAGTACTTCCCAAGTGAGTGGAAATAACACCAGGGCAGTGTGCGTGCATACGTCTGTGTCAAGTCGCTTCAGTCATGTCCGACTCTGTGACCCTTTGGACTACAGGCTCCTCTGTGCATGGGATTCTCCAGGTAAGAATACTGGAGTGGGCTGCCATGCCCTCCTCTGTCCATGGGATTCTCCAGGTAAGAATACTGGAGTGGGTTGCCATGCCCTCCTCTGTCCATGGGATTCTCCAGGTAAGAATACTGGAGTGGGTTGCCATGCCCTCCTCTAGGGGATCTTCCCGACCCAGGGATGGAACCCACGTCTCTTAGGTCTCCTGCCTTGGCAGACGGGTTCTTTACCACTAGCGCCACCTGGGAAGCCCCACTAGGGCAGCCTCTTCCCACAAATTTCATGAAAATGAAAACCCAACAGGAGCTGGGCTCTTGAGAGCCTGCACCGCCACCTCCTGGAGGAAGGGCTGCCTGCACCTGAATTCCTGCCCCTTTTGGGGTCCGGTTTCACAGCAGTCCCCTCGCTCCCTTCCAAGGCTCGGCCAGGCCCTCACCGCGGTAAATCTGGGGGTGAGATGCATGGACGATGCATTCCTCCAGAACCTGGGCCCCTCAGTCCACCACTCCTGAGGGGGTGTGCGCTCCCCTTCCCCTCCTAGCTGCTCTCTACAGGCTGGGGGGAGGCGGGCGCTACAGGGAGGTCCTGGAGGTATGTGCTCCCCAACACACGTCACAAAGGCAGAGCCCAAGACCACCCTCTCAAGGTGATGAACAAGTCCCCAGCCTGCTTTCAACCCCAACCCCTTCCCTCTGCCTTGGACACAGGCCACATCAGGAGTGACGGTGGTTACTGCATTCTGTCCAGCTCTTGAGACCCCATGGGCTATAGCCCACCAGGCTCCTCTGTTCATAGGATTTCCCACGGAAGAATACTGGAGTAGGTTGCCATTTCCTTCTCCAGGGGTTCTTCCCAACCCAGGGATCAAGCCTGGGTCTCCTACATTGCAGGCGGTCTCCTGCATTGCAGGCAGTTTCCAAAAAAGAACCCGAGGCACTGAAAGCTGAAGTCATTTTCAAAGGATCCACACAAGAAAGGTGTAATGGGAAAGAACTCTTCATCTCAGCCAGACCTTATGCTTTTTGTACGATAACACACTGCACCTCCATGAAGTCAAAGACGCGTGCGTGCGTACTCAGTCCTGCCTGACTCTTTGGGACCCTGTGGACTGTAGCCCACCAGGCTCAGAATTAGGACACTCTAAAGACTGTTGAAATTGGAAAAACACTGAAAACAGTCGTTCTAAAGATGTAGTTCTTGGGACTTGCCTGGTGGTCCAGTGGCTAAGACTCTGCCAATGCAGGAGATGTAAGAGACGCATGTTCCATCCCTGGATTGGGAAGATCCCCTGGAGAAGGGCATGGCAACCCACTCCAGTTTTCTTGCCTGGAGAATCCCATGCACAGAGGATCCTGGCAGGCTACAGTCCATGGGGTCGCAAGGAGCAGGACACAACTGAGCGACTAACATTATTTTTAAAGATGTAGTTCTTTAGTTATTATCAGATAACAATACATTGACATCTCCCAGGGTGGGCATGCCTGAGTGCCCTGCATCCTTGGATGGAATAAGCCACCTGGAGAAGGCACCTGAGCCCGGTGGAGGGACAAGCCAGCTAGGGCTGGGCTGGGTGGATGGTGGGAGGCGCAAAGTCCAGACTGAGGTGCATCAGGGGCAAAAGGACCAGAGAGAGACATGAACCTGAGCAAAGCCACAGGAAGGGAGGCCTCGGGTCGTCACTGAGCCCCGTGCTCGACGGCCACACCGTGCCACCCCCCATAGGTGCCCTGGGGGTGGTCAGGAGTCTTGCTGTCATAGTAGCAAGTGAGGCTCTTGAGGGGAGCGGGGTATCCTATCAGACGGGCTCTTTGATCTCCTTTGTCCCCACCTTCATGGGATTCTCCAGGTAAGAATACTGGAGTGGGTTGCCATGCCCTCCTCCAGGGGATCTTCCTGACCCAGGGATGGAACCCACGTCTCTTAGGTCTCCTGCCTTGGCAGACGGGTTCTTTACCACTAGCGCCACCTGGGAAGCCCCACTAGGGCAGCCTCTTCCCACAAATTTCATGAAAATGAAAACCCAACAGGAGCTGGGCTCTTGAGAGCCTGCACCGCCACCTCCTGGAGGAAGGGCTGCCTGCACCTGAATTCCTGCCCCTTTTGGGGTCCGGTTTCACAGCAGTCCCCTCGCTCCCTTCCAAGGCTCGGCCAGGCCCTCACCGCGGTAAATCTGGGGGTGAGATGCATGGACGATGCATTCCTCCAGAACCTGGGCCCCTCAGTCCACCACTCCTGAGGGGGTGTGCGCTCCCCTTCCCCTCCTAGCTGCTCTCTACAGGCTGGGGGGAGGCGGGCGCTACAGGGAGGTCCTGGAGGTATGTGCTCCCCAACACACGTCACAAAGGCAGAGCCCAAGACCACCCTCTCAAGGTGATGAACAAGTCCCCAGCCTGCTTTCAACCCCAACCCCTTCCCTCTGCCTTGGACACAGGCCACATCAGGAGTGACGGTGGTTACTGCATTCTGTCCAGCTCTTGAGACCCCATGGGCTATAGCCCACCAGGCTCCTCTGTTCATAGGATTTCCCACGGAAGAATACTGGAGTAGGTTGCCATTTCCTTCTCCAGGGGTTCTTCCCAACCCAGGGATCAAGCCTGGGTCTCCTACATTGCAGGCGGTCTCCTGCATTGCAGGCAGTTTCCAAAAAAGAACCCGAGGCACTGAAAGCTGAAGTCATTTTCAAAGGATCCACACAAGAAAGGTGTAATGGGAAAGAACTCTTCATCTCAGCCAGACCTTATGCTTTTTGTACGATAACACACTGCACCTCCATGAAGTCAAAGACGCGTGCGTGCGTACTCAGTCCTGCCTGACTCTTTGGGACCCTGTGGACTGTAGCCCACCAGGCTCAGAATTAGGACACTCTAAAGACTGTTGAAATTGGAAAAACACTGAAAACAGTCGTTCTAAAGATGTAGTTCTTGGGACTTGCCTGGTGGTCCAGTGGCTAAGACTCTGCCAATGCAGGAGATGTAAGAGACGCATGTTCCATCCCTGGATTGGGAAGATCCCCTGGAGAAGGGCATGGCAACCCACTCCAGTTTTCTTGCCTGGAGAATCCCATGCACAGAGGATCCTGGCAGGCTATAGTCCATGGGGTCGCAAGGAGCAGGACACAACTGAGCGACTAACATTATTTTTAAAGATGTAGTTCTTTAGTTATTATCAGATAACAATACATTGACATCTCCCAGGGTGGGCATGCCTGAGTGCCCTGCATCCTTGGATGGAATAAGCCACCTGGAGAAGGCACCTGAGCCCGGTGGAGGGACAAGCCAGCTAGGGCTGGGCTGGGTGGATGGTGGGAGGCACAAAGTCCAGACTGAGGTGCATCAGGGGCAAAAGGACCAGAGAGAGACATGAACCTGAGCAAAGCCACAGGAAGGGAGGCCTCGGGTCGTCACTGAGCCCCGTGCTCGACGGCCACACCGTGCCACCCCCCATAGGTGCCCTGGGGGTGGTCAGGAGTCTTGCTGTCATAGTAGCAAGTGAGGCTCTTGAGGGGAGCGGGGTATCCTATCAGACGGGCTCTTTGATCTCCTTTGTCCCCACCTGGCTCTCTCCAGGTAAGCAGCAACAGTGTCAGGAAAGGACAGAGGGAAAACCCACGACAGGCTGCGAGAAGGTCAACTCCAAGATGTCCCGGAAACAGAAGCTGGGAGAGCAGCAGCTCAGGCCTCACCAGCAGGAGAGGGGGTCGGTGCCCTGACGCATGAGCTGCATCACGGTCACACCTCCCCGGAACCACCTCCTCCCAGAAACACAAGCCCTGCGGGCCGTGGCCAGCAGAGCAGGCTGGGTGCCTGGGCTGCCCGGGTGGCTCCTTCCTGCCGCACTAGCTCTGGATGCAGGATACAGCCAGCTCTGTGCGGAGGAGCTCTGTGTGGGCTCGGGGGGTGCCCGGAGCGGGAGAAGAAGGTGCTCGGTACACACACAGCGCCAGCGACCCCCGGTTCCCAGCACCTGCCTCTCTGGGTGACACGGGACACAGAGGGGACACAGTGGACCCTGGGGGAGCGGTGGAGGGTCTGAAGGAAAAGAAGCGGGGGGCTGGGAGAGTAGCCGGGAGACCCACTCTGGACCAGAGAAGAAGGTCGGCCTCAGAGGGGAGAGAAGGGATGCAGAGGCGGTGAAGGGAGGCAGCACGCGGGGGTCCCGGTGGGACCAGCGGCTGGGGCAGAGTAGGAGGGGGCCAGGCCGCAGCCCAAGTCACGCCAGCTCCTCAGTGCCCCTGCAACTCCGCCTGCCAGGCCGCCTCTCCTCTCCTGCCCGCCTCCCCCAGGGACCAAGCCAGATCCCTGGGGCCTTTGCTACCGCTCCATCACAGAAGGAGGCTCTGACTCACCCCAGCTCTGAGGGCCGGTGGAGAACATTCTGTATTCCTGTGCCTCCCCCAGAGTCAGAAACCCAGAGCTGGGAGAAAGCTCAGAGGCTTCAAGGGGGCCGGTGGGACGGGATGGTGCCCTCAGACACACTGGGCACACAGGGCCACCACCCCACGCGGGGGGCATGGGCAGGCACAGAGGCTCAGAACCCAGGCCTCAGGCCACCCCTGCCCCCTCAGCCAAGCATCCAGCAAACCACAGCCTCTGCGCTCAGAGACCGCAAGCACTCCATCCTAAAGACAAGCAGTNGTGCCCGGAGCGGGAGAAGAAGGTGCTCGGCACACACACAGTGCCAGCGACCCCCGGTTCCCAGCACCTGCCTCTCTGGGTGACACGGGACACAGAGGGGACACAGTGGACCCTGGGGGAGCGGTGGAGGGTCTGAAGGAAAAGAAGCGGGGGGCTGGGAGAGTAGCCGGGAGACCCACTCTGGACCAGAGAAGAAGGTCGGCCTCAGAGGGGAGAGAAGGGATGCAGAGGCGGTGAAGGGAGGCAGCACGCGGGGGTCCCGGTGGGACCAGCGGCTGGGGCAGAGTAGGAGGGGGCCAGGCCGCAGCCCAAGTCACGCCAGCTCCTCAGTGCCCCTGCAACTCCGCCTGCCAGGCCGCCTCTCCTCTCCTGCCCGCCTCCCCCAGGGACCAAGCCAGATCCCTGGGGCCTTTGCTACCGCTCCATCACAGAAGGAGGCTCTGACTCACCCCAGCTCTGAGGGCCGGTGGAGAACATTCTGTATTCCTGTGCCTCCCCCAGAGTCAGAAACCCAGAGCTGGGAGAAAGCTCAGAGGCTTCAAGGGGGCCGGTGGGACGGGATGGTGCCCTCAGACACACTGGGCACACAGGGCCACCACCCCACGCGGGGGGCATGGGCAGGCACAGAGGCTCAGAACCCAGGCCTCAGGCCACCCCTGCCCCCTCAGCCAAGCATCCAGCAAACCACAGCCTCTGCGCTCAGAGACCGCAAGCACTCCATCCTAAAGACAAGCAGTGGCGGGGCAGGGCGGGGCAGGGCTGGCCACCACGTCAGTGCGTCCAGTGGCCTCTCCAACCACCAGGGTCCACCCAGTAATCAGAGGCCCCCTCTGCAACTGCTAGAGCAACAGTCACGGCCACCCCTCGGAGCTCCCTGGCTTCTCCTCCCTGCCTGGCAGGCACAGGGCACTCGGGTCCTGTCGCTTCCTCCACGTGGCACCAATCACACACCACAGGAAAAAAAAACACACCATCACCAGGGCCTCCGAGGCCAGGCCTGACCTGAGTCCATCTTGCTGGACTCAGACTTGCCTGTCTCTTCCAAAAAACGCAGCCCAGCCACCGGCACCTCCACGATGTTCTAACCTCGGGGCCTTTGCATCTGCTATTTCCTTTGCCTGAATGTCCTTCCTCAGGATCCTGGCCTGGTCAGGTCCTTCTGGACATGTACATTTCAGCTCAGCGTCACCCTCTCAAGGAAGGTGTCCATTAATACACACAAATATACACATACACACACATGTGCCTAGCAACAATCACATCATATGACCTGTTCTTTGCTTTTCCATCTCAAGTCAAAAATTGGTGTGTTTATTGGTTAGCTGCCTGACAGCGATTTCAGATGACCAGTCCCGAAGGAGCAAGGGACTAGCTGTCCCTTACCCCTTACTTTAGGCCAAGTACCTAGGAGATGCCTGAACCTAGTTAGGAGCTCCAGAAAGATCTGCTGGCTAACTGGGACGACTGCTGTCAATAGTTATCCTGCAAACAGGAATTTGGAGATGTCATGACCTGAGATGAACTCAAAGGTCATGACCTGAGATGAAGGGACAGAGGTCACTGATTGGTCACTCGCGCTGGCAGGAGGGAGAACCGGGACCGTGGGGAGGAACAGGTGCTGGGGTGCAGGCTGCTGCCATCCGGAGCCGGGCGGCTCTTCACACCGGCAGACAACCCAGCCCCAGAGCATTTTCTTTACTGTCTGAGCCACCAGCGAAGCCCTCCAAAAGCATTTTCAAGTTTTCATAGTAAACTTTCAGAGCCGGCGCTTCTTTGCTAATTCCAAGGGGTGTGTTGCTTTGTTTATTCAGCTTGAAGTCAGTTTCCTCGTTTGTCAAAAAAAAGAGAGAGAGAAAAAAGAAAGAAAAAAAGAAGGGCGCATCGGAAGGCCTAAGGCAGGTCCCAAGCCCAAAGGCAGCGGGCGTCTCCAGGAGCTGAGACCTGCACTGCTAACTCTCCTGAGCTCCAGCAAGGCCACTGGTTAGGGGAAACCTCCCTAGTTTCTCCACTGTGTCCCATCCCCACCCCAGGCCCAGCCCAAGGGGAGCAGAGCCCACCACTGCAGAAACCGCGTGAGAGCGGTGGAGGCAGGACGGTGGTCCGCGGGACTTTGGGCAAAGCGCTTTCGGTGGTGACTTCCATTCAGAGATTCATGCCCAGATGGGAAGGGAGACAACGGGGATGACCAGCTCTGAGCAGACGGTCATCGGAGACGTGAAGCCAGGATCGCAGAACAAAGAGGAACAGGGCTGGAGGCGGCTTCTGAGACTAAGCATGGGGACAGAACAGACAAGGACCCAGCCAGTCTCACGTGCAAGCTGGGCAGTGAGACTACCGAGAACAGAAGGACCGCCTGACAGGGGGGCAGAGCCCACGTCCAGCCACGTCTGGACCAGAGTGGAGGCTCCCTGGCTGGCCTGAGAGGGGATGGTCAAGGCCAGACCCAACCCAGAATCTCCCCCACTTCTTGCCACCCAATGCAGTCAACTTGGGTCTGAGAGGGGGGAAAAAAAAAAAGTAGTGAATCAAGAACCCAGGATGTGAACTTGGAGCCTTACCGCACAACATGTACAAAAATGAACTCAAAATAGAGCAAAGGCCTAAATACAAGCGCTAAAACTATAAAACTCTCAGAGAGAAACACAGGGGGAAAGCTTTGTGACATTGGGTATGACACCAAAAGCATGGACATTAAAAGAAAAAAATTAATAAATTGAGCTTCATCAAAATTAAAAATGTGGGGGCGGGGGGACTTCCCTGGTGGTCCAGCGGTTAAGAACCCACCTGTCAATGCAGGGCACACAGGTTCCATCCCTGGTCTGGAAACTAAGACCCTACAGTGCCTCGGAACACCTAAGCCCGTGCTCCACAGCAGGAGAAACCACCGCAATGAGAAGTCCGCACGCCGCTACGGAGAGTAGCCCCCGCTGGCGGGAACCAGAGAGAGCCTGTGGCAGCAGGGAAGACCCAGTGCAGCCAAGAACAGACACACAAAATGTAGAACTTTTAAGCGCCAAAGGAGCCGATCAACAGAATGAAACGCAACACACAGAATGGAAGGAAGTTATTTACAAGTCCTATGTCGATGAGGAATTGATATCCAGAATATTAAAAACAAACAAACACTAGGACTTTCTCATCGGCCCAGTGGTTAAAACTCTGGGCTTACACTGCAGGGGGTTCAGGTTCGATCCCCAGTGGGGAGGAACTGGGATCCCACATGACACACAGCGAGGCCAGGAAAAAAAAAAAACTTCTACAACTCAATCACACACACAGAAAAACAACCCAATTAAAAAACTGACAAAGGGCCTCAATAGACATTTCTCCGAAGAAGACATACAGATGCCAACAGGTACATGGGAAGATGCTCAACATCACTAATCATTGCTGCTGCTGCTAAGTCACTTCAGTCGTGTCTGACTCTGTGTGACCCCACAGACGGTAGCCCACCAGGCTCCTGGATTCTCCAGGCAAGAGTACTGGAGTGGGGTACCATTGCCTTCTCCCCACTAATCATTAGGGAAATGCAAATCAAAACTGCAATGAGGTACCCCCTCACACTTAGTAGACTGGCTGTTGTTTAAAAACATAACAGAAAATAACATGTGTTGGGGAGGATGTGGAAACACTGGAACCCAGGTACACTGTTGGTGGGAATGTAGAATGGTACAGCTGTGGTAAAAAGCAGTATGGAAGTTCCTCCCAAAATTAAACATAGAATTACCATGCGATTGGTAGCTCAGATGGTAAAGAATCCACCTGTAACGCAGAAGACCTGGGTTTGATCCCTTGGTTGGGAAGATCCCCTGGAGGAAGGCATGGCAACCCACTCCAGTGTTCGCACCTGGAAAATCCCATGGACAGAGGAGCCTTGTGGGCTGCAGTCCACGGGAATAAGACATGACTAAGCAACTAACACTTTCACTTACTTTCTCCATATGATCCAGTAATTCTCCTTCTGGGTGTGTACCCAGAAAAATCTGAAAGCAAGGACCTAAGCAAATACCTATACACCCAGATTTATGGCAGCACTTTTCATAAGAGCCAAAAGGTGATTCTTTGATAGACCATGGATAAACAAAATACAGTCTACAATGGAATACTATTCTGCATTAAATAGGAGGGGACTCTGACACCTGCTACAACATACAGGAACTTTGAAATTATTAAATGAAATAAGCCAGTCACAAAAAGACAAATACTGAATGATTCCATTTACATAAGGAACCGGAAATAGTCAAATTCACATAGACAGAAAGCAGAAGGGTGTTGGGCAGGGTCAGGGAGGACGGGGGAATGAGGAAGTAGTGTTTAATAGAGCTTCACTTTGAGAAGACAGGGGCTTCCCTGATAACTCAGTTGGTAAAGAATACACCTGCAATGCAGGAAACCCCGGTTCAAATCCTGAGTCGGGAAGACCCCCTGGAGAAGGGATAGACTACCCACTCCAGTATTCTTGGGCTTCCCTGTGGCTCAGCTGGTAAAGAATCCGCCTGCAATGCGAGAGACCTGGGTTCAATCCCTGGGTTGGGAAGATCCCCTGGAGAAGGGAATGGCTACCCACTCCAGTATTCTGGCCTGGAGAATTCCATGGACTGTATAGTCCATGGGGTCTCAAAGAGTCGGACACAACTGAGCAACCTACACTTTCACTTCACTGTGAGAAGATGGAAAAAGTTCTAGAGATGGATGGATGATTGCACAATTATGTGAAAGCACTTAATACCACTGAATTACACACCTAAAAATCATTTAAAAGGTACTGCTGCTGCTGCTGCTAAGTCACTTCAGTCGTGTCCGACTCTGTGCAGCCCCATAGATGGCAGCCCACCAGGCTCCCCCGTCCCTGGGATTCTCCGGGCAAGAACACCGGAGTGGGTTCCATTTTATATCATACGATATCTCTTACACGTGGAAGCTTTAAAAAGGGCTGTTGTTCAGTCACTAAATCATGTCTGACTCTTTGTGACCCCATGGACTGTAGCCCGCCAGGCTCCTCTGTCCATGGCATTTCCCAGGCAAGAATACTGGAGCGGGTTGCCATTTCCTCTTCCAGGGCATCTTCCCGACCCAAGGGTCAAACTCGCATCTCCTGCATTGGCAAGCAGATTCTTTGCCGCTGAGCCACCAGGGAAGCCGTAAAAAAGGGTGCAAACGCACTTATGTACAAAACATAAATAGAGTCACAGATGTAGAAAACAAACTGTGGTTCCCGGGGAATAAAGGTGGGGGCGTGTAAGCTGGGAGACTGGGCTGAATATACACATGTGCATGTAACAGATAATAGGACTGGGAACTTAGCCCCCAGACCTCTACTCCATACTCTGTAACGGGACTTCCCTGGTGGCCCAGGGGCTGAGGCTCCATGCTCCCAATGCAGGGGGCCCAGGTTCAATCCCTGGTCAGGAAGCTAGATCCCACATGATGTACCTAAAAATCCCGAACGTTGAAATGAAGACGAAAGATCCCACATGCTGCAACTAAGACTTAGAGCAGCCAAATTAACTAAAATAAATATTATTTTTAAAATTACTCTGTAATGACCTATTTGGGAAAAGATTCTAAAAAAGAGTAGATTATATGTATGGGACTTCCCTGGTGGCTCAGACAGTAAAGCGTCTGTCTACAATGCAGGAGACCTGGGTTCGATCCCTGGGTCGGGAAGATCCCCTGGAGTGACTTCACTTTCCTTTCCTTTCCTATATGTATAACTGATTCATCTTGCTGTACACCAGAAACTGATACAACATTGTAAACCAACTATAATAAATCTTTTTTAAAAAGGTACATTTTATGTTATGTACATTTTACCACAATTTGTTTTAAATGAGTCCAGAGCCCTGGGCACCCGAGGTCCTTATAGTACAGAAAGACTACAGTGAACACGTAAAGGGTCAGTCCCAATCTCACACTATACGGTTATTGAAGGCAGTTCTTTATTATATAACAATGTGATGATCATGCCATTCCTTAGTAGGACTTTACATTGAAATAAATCCTCTAATCAGGAAAGGTTTTGGACAGACCTATTTGGGACACAAATAAAAAAAATTACAAAGCACCAGGCGAAGGTGACCTTATCAGGCAGGCTGACCCAGGTATCCACTCGGTCCTAGGTCCATTCTGCCCCCAGAGCCTGCCCCAGGCCTCACCCCACTGGCAGGGGACACAAGCAGCTCCCAGCAGGAAGGTGCCTGGAAGTGGGGCAGGCAGGCTTCTGGAATTCTCATGGGGCTGGGCTTTCCACACCACACCAGGGAGGGGTAGGGGACCCAATGGCAAAGGCTTGCGGCCAGACTCGGGAACTTCGAGGGATCTTAGGATATGGAATTACCCTGTGCATCTAAGACGCATGAGAACTGGAGTGGGTTGAATGGTGGCCTCCTCAAACCTCAGGTTCACCTGGAATCTGTGGACATGGTGCTATTTGGAGAAAAGGGTCTTGCTGACGTCATTAGGATAAGGATCTGGAGTTTCAGTTGTGCTGGATTAAATGTGTGGTCAGTCCCTCAGTCCTGCCAGACTCTGCGACCCCACGGAGTACAGTCTCCTCTGCCCACGGGATTTCCCAGCAAGAACACTGGAATGGGTTGTCATTTTCTCCTCCTGGAAGGAAATGACCTTTTCCCAGGGATCAACCCCGCATCTCTTGCATCTCCTGCACTGGCAGGCGGATTCTTTACCACCGAGCCATCTGGGAAGTCCCAGTGGATTACTGGAGTGGGATTACTAAATTACTGGAGCGGGCCCTAAATCCAGGAACCAGTGTCCCTATAAGAGAGAAGCAGGAGACCTGAGACACACACGAAGGCCCTGTGACAAAAGAGACAAAGACTGGAGTGAGCACCCAGCAGCCAAGGACGCCAAGGTGCACCGCCCACCGCCAGAGGCCAGGAGGCTCACGGAGAGGATGCTGTCGCAAGGCACCGTGAAGGAGCCAACCCTCCGACACGTCGACTTCGGGCTTCTAGCCTCCAGGGCTGGGAGAGGGTCCACTGCCGTCGCTGCAAGCTCCCCAGGCAGTGGTGCCTGGTTACATCAGCCCTAGGAAACCAAGTGGTACTGGATACCACTACTGGATACTGGAGTGGGTTGCCTTTCCCTTCTTCAGGGCATCTTCCCCACCTAGGGATCGAACCCAGGTCTCCCGCATTGCAGATTCTTTACCAGCTGAACCACCAGTGAAGCCCAAGAATACTG
>SJYR01000228.1:308629-334455 GCA_006410655.1 Kobus ellipsiprymnus | reverse complement strand
GGCATCTTCCCAGGGCACAGCCTCAGCCTCAAGGGGGATGGAGGTGGCGTGGCTGCCGCAGAGGACCTGGGGCCCCCGGGACCCAAACTAGGCAGGAGTTGGTGCTCCCGGGAGACGGAGCAGGGAGACCTCAGGTCTCCTGAGGCAGCCCCCACCTGCCCCAAGCCCCTTCCCCACCAACCCCTCCTGGACGGCTGCTGGGCAGTGTGGCCAACAGCCAGCCAGACCCTCCTTAAATGCCAGCCCAGCGGGCCATGAGCAGGAACAGCCACTTCTGGAAACTGGCGGGTGGGGCGTCTGGCCAGACAGGCCTCCATCCACACACGCTGGGCATCGTGACTCCAGCTTCACCCCTACTCAGTGTGCCTGCTGGGGAGGGAGGCAGCTACCTCAACTGCCTAATGGGGTCCCAGAGGGGCAGGGACTGTGAGTGGCAGCCCCGCAGGAGACCCCCAGAATCAGCTCAGAGGCCACTGGTGGGGGGGGGGCAAGGCCTGGGGCCCCTGCTGCTCCGTCTCCCCCACTTTACAGATTAGGAAATGGAGCCTCGGGAGATCCCAGCAGGAACAGGGTAGAGCTAGCTTCCCGGGGGGCCTCTGAAGCTCTGAGTCACAATTAAAGACCAAGGTCAAGGTCCAGCCAGGTTTGAGGAACTTAAGGGGGACAGCTTGGGGACCTGCCTTTTCTGGAACCAGGTTTCTAACCCAAGCTTTGAAAGAAATAAGTATCTTTGGATGAAAGTGAAAGTGAAGTCGCTCATTCGTGCCCGACTCTTTGCGACCCCATAGACTGTAGCCTATCAGGCTCTTCTGTCCATGGGATTTTCCAGGTAAGAGTGCTGGAGTGGATTGCCATTTCCTTCTCCAGGGAATCTTCCCAACCCAGGAATCGAACCTGGGTCTCCCGCACTGTGGGCAGACGCTTTACCGTCTGAGCTACCAATCTTTGGGTGAAAATGCATCTAAATGAGGATTTCATAGGAAGTCCCAACTTTTCCTCAGGCGTAGCCCAGGGAAAGCCACCCCCACCCTCCCCGCTCCACTTCTCATCACGAGGGCGTGGTGCTCGGAGAGGCTATAAAGGCGCAGAGCTGACTGTTTATTCAGTTCCTGAAAAAGCTCCTGGAGCTTGCTCAGCCTGGAAGGTTCCAAGACGTTGCCACCACTTCTGACTCCCCAGAGACCCCTTCCCAGCCCCTGTGCTCTGGCTCTCTGGCCGCCTGTCTGTCACCCAGCTGGGCCTTGGCTTGGTCATCCATGAAAGTGAAGGCTGGGTGGGAGGCCCCTGCCAACCAGGCCAGCAGAGTAACCATCTTCCCAAGTCCTGCACCCAGCAGCCCCTGCCGAGACTGAGAGCAGGGAACACTGGCTCCCGCCCCGTCCACCCCGGCCGGCCCACATCACTGAGCTCAAACTCATTTGAGGTGCAGTTTCACCAGCCGTGCCTTCTGGCGGTCTCCGGGGCCACCCCAGCTCCCATGGTCGGTCGCGGTGCCCATTGGTGCCTGCCCAGTGGCATGGATATGCACGCACACCCACCGCCCATCAGCAGCTCCCTTGCCTGTGGGTGCCCCGTCCACCCTGACACCACACTGGGATCTGATCAGCCCCTGGAGCAGCAGGCAAGGGGCCACCTTCAGAGGAGCCATGGAGATGTGCTTTCCTCCCCTACGGCTTCTTGGGGAGTGCACCCCTCCCCCCACAACACACGCAGTGACCGACAACAGACCAGTCCAATGACACCTGTGAAGACGCCCAGGGGACAGCTCAGAGCACCTGCAGCCTGGACGCTGATGCCCAAGATGTCTCAGCCTGCACCGTGCACCCCAGCATCTGGCTCGAGGGGTGCGCCGCAAGCAGCAGGCTGGGGAATGAATGGGAATTACTCCTGATGACGTCAGATGCTGACCCAGGACACAGGCCTGGGAGAAGGATCTCAGAAGGTCCACTTGGGCAACAGGGGCTTCTAACCGGGGTGCCTTAGGAGGCGCAGCCTCTTTTCTCTCCCCTTGTCGGTTCTTGCCCAGTCCTGATGGGGCTGAGCCCAGTCGGTGCGGGGCTACCAACCTGACCCCTTAACTCAAAACATAACTCAAAACGCATGCTGTGTGCGGTGCCGGTACCAATCCAGGGACCTGGAAGCCCCCTCCAACGCAAGGACCAGGAGTCTGCCTTCACGCCTTTCCCCACCATGACATTCAGATGTTCTAATCAGCGATTCTACCCCAGAATCTGAGCAGGGCCCACAGATCTGGTCTCTCTGTCCTGAAACGTCCCATCCAGACAGGGATGCTCATCGCTACCCTCCTCCCTGTTCACTGTGCCAAGGTGAGGAAAGGACCTGGATGACGCCAACCCCCGCAAGTGGGGGTCACCTTGGTCAACTCCCCCAAGCTTCCGGCAGAATAGGAGGAGTTCTGTCCACGGTGTGTGTGCATACACACACACACACACACACACACACACACACACACACACACACCCATCTGCACGTCTTGTCTGGGCACTGGGAGCTCCCAGCCCTGTAATCAACTCCCAGGAAGGCACCAAAATGCTATTTCAGGGAAGAGACCAAGGCAGCCTTGAAGACTTTGGCGAGCAGCGGACAAACAAACCACACGGTGGACAAACAAACCACAAGCGGCGCCCCGGTGCCGCCGGACCGGACCCCAGCACCAGAATTGGGTCCCCCCCCCAACCAGATCCTTTCCTGGACTTCAGCGCCCACAGTCTCAGCATTCACAGCCGCCTTCCGATGCAAAAGTGGCACGTTGGGAAATGAAAGAGAAATAGTGAGGGAAGGGAGAGCCGAGTTTAAATAAAAGCCAGACTTAGCGAAGCTTCGCTTTTAGAACATTATGGAACATTATGTCCTAGGACCTCAGAACAGTAGAGAGGAAAAGAAACATGCCCGGGAAAATGAGCCGAAGTGACCCCTGGGTGCTTATGTCCCGAAGCATAAAGAAAGTTTCGAGTTAAGGGGAAGGGGCAGCGCGGGGCAGGGAGGAGGGCCCCTTGCCTACCTGTGATCCGGTCTCTCTCCATCATTACGGATATATTTAGCAGCAGGCGGGAGTCCCAGCGTCCCCCTTTCCAGAGACGTCCTCCCCTTTCTCACCCCGTCACCCTCCCTCTTTCTGCCTCCTCCTCCTCCTCCTCCTCCAAAAACACTCTTTGTCTGGTCTAATTTCTTCAATCTGTTGCAATCACGAATGCATCCAAATTACCACATTTCCATGTGCTGATCATATGTTTGTGCTCCAAACTGAAGTAGCATTGTCTCTTGGAACCGGGAGGGGAAAGGGAGCGAAGGAGAGAAATAAAAAGAAGAGGCGGAGTGCGGGCCAGAGTGGACCTTGAAAAGCTCCCGCGGTCCCCGGGGTCCTCCGGCTGAGGACCGGCGGCAGGGGCTTTGTGCGGTGGCTCCCGAGGTGCGGCAGCGAGTGGCTTCCGGCGCCTTCTCTCCACCCCCTCCAGCCCCTCCGCCCGGGGCTTCTTGTCTGGCTGCTCCTTTTTAATATCCACTTGGAGAAGCTTAACTTAGCCTCTTGGAAACCAGCTCACAGAGTCAAATTCCTGGCGACTCGCAGAGTCTTTCATTCCGCCCCCCGGCCCGCGATGCTGCGATTTCCTCTGGTTTGAGCCTTTGCAATGCCTGGTTCCTGCCTGCTTGCCCGCCTGGGCTCCCCTCCGCCTCCGCCGGCCCTGCGCCCCCACCCCGGCCTGGCCGGAAGGAGAGGTGGTCGCGCCCCAGGCCGGCTGCCACGGGGAAAGTTCAGGAACACCTGCCGGGGATGAGCCGGAGAGGTGCCCCCCTGCAGATGCCCGGGTGTCTCGTCAGCCTGCTGGGACAGAGGAGGCGACAGAGGAGCTGGCCGGCCCACCCCGGCCGAGAGGGGAGCGCGGGAAGGAGACTTCCTGGAAGATTCCTACCCCTCGCTGGTGAGTCAGTGAGTCTCCAGCCGTCCCCTGGGAGGGCGCGCAGTTCCTCACCAGATTCCCCAGACTCAGCGCCTCTCTGGGAGGAGGGGACAGGGGCCTGGCCTGGCTAGGAGCTCACCTGGCAACTCAGGGGCGGTGGGGAAGGGCAGCACGTGGTCAGAGTCGGGGGAGTGGAGCGCTGGGACTGGGGGCATCTCCTCCGCTCTTTAAGTTTCATTCACTTCAAGGGTTCAAACTGGCAGCCCTCCATGCAAGGAACACAGAAACAGGCTGTGTTTGCCTGCCTGACCCTGCCTAAAGAAATTGTTGTATCCATGCCAATGTTGAACACTCGGGCAATTTCACCAAGAACTCCAGGTTTTCCTCTTCTCTTGGAAAAGGGAGGGCATACAGCCGCACTGAATGAGCCCTCCTCTCTGGCCTCACCGGGCGGGTTTGAAGAGCACTTCCTTCTTTAGATGAAACTGCCTTTTTTTGGTTTGCTGTGGTCCCCACAGCAAGATGATGCACTCAGTCTGATTATTTGCCGGCCCCTCCCCTAGGTGCCCTCTCAGCTTGAGGTCTCTGCCCCACGACCACACGAGCGACGTGTCACTAGAAGAGGGCCACACACCATTCTCTGTCGGATGGCTCCCTCGGCCCAGGGCAGGACTCCAAATGCAGGTCCCAAGGTATCGAGGGAAGGAGAAAAGGGTGACAGAGGATGAGACGGTTCGATGGCATCACCGACTCAATGGACATGAATTTGAGCAAACTCGGGGAGACAGTGAAGGACCGAGGAGCCTGGTGTGTCCATGGGGTCACAAAGAGTCTAACAGCAAAAACAAAGTGGCGAGGGCGTTTTCTTGGGCGTGGGAGTCGGGGCTGACACCTTCTGGGAGATACCAAACCGCAACTCCCAGCAGAGTCTGGAGGACAGCCCCAAAGCCGGCCACCTGCACAGTGAGGAGAGGTGTTTCGGGCAGCTTTGGGGCTCTGTGTAGGCTGAATAATGCCCCCCCACCCCCACCAAGATCTCATAACCTAATCCCCTGAACCTGTACATGGGAACTTGTTAGCAGAAAGAGTCATTGCAGGTGCAGTTAAGTGAAGGATCTTGAGATAGGAGGCTATTCTGAATCACTGGTGGGGAGAGGGGTCCTAAAGGCCATCATATGTATTCAAGGAGGGGGCAGAGGGAGATCTCACACACACACACACACACAGAGAGAGAGAGAGAGAGAGAGAGAAGGGGATGCTCAGACAGCAATCAGAGATGTGAAGATGCTGGCCTTGAAAACCAGAGGGATGCAGCCACAAGCCAAGAAAGGCCGGCAGCCCCAGAAGCTGGAAGGGACAAAAACCGCTTCTCCCCTGTAGTCTTTGGAGGGACCCGGGCCTTGCGAAGACCTGGGTTTCAGGTTTCCGGCCTCCAGAACTGTGAGAGAAGACATTTCTGCCGGTTTCAGCCCCCCGAGTTACTGGTAATTTGTTAGTTACAGCAGCCACAGGAGACCCAAACAAGCCCCACAGACGGACAAAAGAGCCATGGCTCCGGGTGGAATGCTTTCTGGTGAGTATCCTTCATTCTAACGCATTACAGTAAACCAACCACCGACAACTGAGTTAGAACAATGGGAATCACGGTTTTTTGATGTGCTTACTTCACCTCTTTTCCGATTTTGAAAATAACTATTTTTGTTTTTTTCTGATTATACATGTACTATATGCTCATTACACTTAGGAACTACAGAAAACAGATTTAAAAAGAAACCCCTTTAAGGCCACAGGGGGCTGTGTGACTCCAATCCCCACTGCAGCGAGCAGGGCCAGGAAGCCCCCATGAGGCGGCAGACCAGTCCATGGGGTCTCCTCTGTCCTTCACTATATCCCCGAGTTTGCCAGCTGGTGGGGGTGGCGGGTAGATGGCTGGGCCAGGACGAGGAGTGCAGTCATGGCCTCGGGTAACCTGGCCACTTCCTGCAGGCGTCAGTTGCACACGCCGTGGATTTTGTTGCTGCGGTCGGTGCAGCTGCTGAGCACAGCTTTGACCCTCAGTTCCCGCCCTGCTCCCCACCCCGGCATAGTCTGGCTCAATGTCCAGTCCCCAGTCATGCCTAAAACTCCAAGCATGCTGGCCCAAGCGGGGGATAATTTGAAACCAAAAACCTGGCCGCACCGATTGGCTCCAACAGGGCTGTGTTAGTTACGAGCCGTGCAGAGGCCTGGCGCAGAGGCAGGGTGAGGCCAGGCAGGGGAGAACGGGCAGCCGACCCCCACTGTTCACTGAGTCCTGGCCTTGTCCCCAGCATCGGCCACTCGGGGCGACTGGCCAGGTCAGGGTTCCCCAAATGACTCCTCCCTCTAGCAGAACACAGAGGGAGCACTGTGGTTGTGAAAAACTTTGTCCTGGTCTTAGATTCACCAAGCACATGAGCTCAGTAAACCAGTGAGCAGTCCCAGTGAGGGGGTCAGTGTTTGAAACCAGCACTTCTCCAAATCGACCACCGCCTGCTGTCCCGAGGGCGCCCCCCACCAACCCCAGGCCACAACTTTGGGGACCTCCCCTCATGCCAGTCAACAAGTCCCTGCTCCCAGCCACCCGAGCCTGCCCGGATGGGGTTGCCCAGCAGCCCCTTCCAGACAGTTCTAAAGGCAGTACCTCTACCCTTGACCTCCACAGACCTGCCCCTGTGACCTGCATACTCCCTGCCACCTTCTTTTTGATGTCACCATCATCAGAGAGGGGCCCAGGGCAGGTAAGGAGGAAGAGGGAGGCCTGCTTCATCTGTGAAGACAGCACTAAGCCCCCGCACCCAGCTGGAGGGGACACAGGAGGAAGAGGCGATCCCAGGGAGCCCTGAATTCCCAACACAGCCCAGGAGGCCGGGGCTGACCCAGCCGTGGAAAGGGGGCAGGCGCTCCAGGTAACTCTGACACGGGCAGCAGGGGCCTCAGGAAGGGGGTCCACAAAAGGGGCATAGCCTTGTTCCTGGGGCCCATTCTGGGGAGGGGCCTGTGAGGAGGTGGGAGGAGAGGAATCTAGCTGAAAGGACACTCTCTGAGGCTCTGGGCTCGGATTTCCTGCCACCTCTCACCTCCCCCATCCCTCAAGCAGGTACCTTCTTCGAGAAGCCTCCATAATTGCCTCCAACCTATGGGAGATGCAGGGCTTCCCTGCTGGCTCAGTGGCAAAGAATCGGCCTGCCAGTGCAGGAGACGCGGGTTCAATCCCTGGGTCGGGAAATGCCCTAGAGAAGGAAATGGCGACCCACTCCATTATTCCTGCCTGAGAGATCCCACGGACAGAGGAGCCTGGTGGGCTGCAATCCATGGGGTCGCAAAAGGGTTGGACACGACTGAGCGGCTAAACAACAATGTGGGGGACACCAACCCCTCACTTTAAAGACAGACTTTTCCCTTCATTTCCTGCTCATCCTCCGACTCAACCACTCAAGTGCGCTTTCCTCAGTGTAAAATAAGGAAGCTCCATCCCTCCGACCCCCTCCCGCCGACCATCCTGCAGTCAGGGCTACCGCACCTGCCAGCAGAGTGGGCAGCCGGCCGAGACCCTCCAGGGCCGGCCCCAGTCTGGCCGCCTGCAGCCTCCCGGAGCAAGACGACGAATTCCGGGCCTGGGGCCGGCCGCATTCCTCTCCGGAATCTTCTCTCCACTTTTTATGGTGCCTCAAGTTTCGGCCGTTCCTAAATAAATACGATCCGGCTACTCTCTGCCCTGGAGACTGCTGCAGGGTTTACTGGTGCAAACAGCCTGCGCCGGCCTGTTGCTTTGGGAGTTCTTCCAGGTCAGCATGGAAGGAAATCTAGACAAGGGAGAGAGACGGCCCAGACGGGGCCAAATTCCACCACTAACGGCCTCGCGCTCAGCCATCTGTCCCCGTCCTGCTGGAGCCGGGAGCTGGCGCTGTATTCCTGAAGGCCCCCAGCTCCCTGTGCAGAGCAAAGGGGATCCAAGAGTGTGGGGACTAGAGTCCTTGGGAGAGTCTGTCCCAAGGCCCCTGCATCTCCAGAACACACCAAAACTCCCCCAAAGGCCTGGTGTCTTTCACTTCCCGCTGGAAATCCCAACATTCTGCCTGCTCAGTGGCACCCAATAAAGGCTCCCAGGAGGAACAAGGGATTTGAGGATCGGGTGTGTAGATTAATCCAGACCAGCCCTACCCCAGAGAACTTTCTGTGCTGATGTAGACGCTACGGTCTCTGTCGTGTTCAATATGGCAGCCACGTGTGGCTGATGAGGGCCTACTGCGTGGCCCATGCTGCTGAGGAACTGAGTTTTTAATTTGTGTTAAATAAATGCTTTAGATGTAAATAGCTACTGTGCCTACAGGCTGCCCTGTTGGGCTGTGTCTGCCTCTCCTCCTCCGCCTCTCTGGAGACCTGGCATTTTCCATAAGCCTCTCCTCCATAAAGCAAACAAAGAGAAAAGCTACTTCTCAGCCAAAGGAAAAGAAGACTGATGTTTCTATTTTAAATCTGTTTTTTTGGCCAATCACACCCCCCCACCCTCCACCCAGCTTCTCCTATCAAGTTCAGTTCAGCAACATTTACTGCCTGCCTGCCAAGTGCCATAAGAACACCTAGCCCTACGGGATAGGAAGGCAGAGCAATGCCCACTGCCCACCTGCTAACAGGATTGACAGGCTGGGTCAAATTACCAAATTACCCTGGAAAGCGAGAGCTTCCAGAGCTGTGACCCCTCGGAGCAGGGAGGGGGGAGACCAGCAGGACTGGGGGCCATTAGGCTGGGTGCTAGTGGTAAAGAACCTCCCTGCCAACGCTGGAGATGTGAGAGACGCGGGTCGGAAAGATCCCCTGGAGGAGGGCATGGCAACCCCCTCCAGGATTTGTGCCTGAAGAATCCCGTAGACAGAGGAACCTGGTGGGCTACAATCCATGGGGTCACAAAAAAATCAGATACGACTGAAGAGACTTAGCACACACACACCTTTATTCTTCTCTGGTGGCTCAGATGGTAAAGCATCTGCCTACAATGTGGGAGACCCGGGTTCGATCCCTGGGTCGGGAAGATTCCCTGGAGAAGGAAATGACAACCCACTCCAGTACTCTTGCCTGGAAAATCCCATGGACCAAGGAGGCTGGTAGGCTACAGTCCATGGGGTCGCAAAGAGTCGGACACGACTGAGCGACTTCACTTCACTTCATCTTTATTCTTTGGGGAAAAGGGAAGCGAGGGTTCTCTCAGTCAGAGGACCAGGCCCAGATCTGTTTTAAAGAATCCCGTGAGTGGAGCCCATTGCGCAAGCCCAGGCACACAGGTGGGACTTAGTAAAGCCCCCAGGATGCGGACTAGACAGGGAGGAGCCTCTGGTGGGGAGAAAGGGTGGGGATAAGGGAAGACATGGAGGCCTAACTGAGACACGGAGGTCAAGGTCGACACTGAGACCTTTGCTCGAGTGCCTAAGTGGATGGTGAGGCTGAGACATGAGAAATGAAGGAGAGGGTATCAGCGAAGGGGGCAGGGGATAGCAGCTGGGGATCCCTGTGGGGGCCCAGGTGTCAGGTGAAAAGTGGCCAAGACTCTGGCCAGGTCCTCTGCCCCCGACAAAGGACACTCCCTCCTCCCTTGGTGACAGGGAGAGGGGGTCTTGTGTACTGCCCTGGAGAAAGGGTGGGCAATGAGCCATATGGCCCCACCCCCCCTGCGGCGCTTACTGTCCACGGTGACGAGGGGGCGGGGGCACAATGGCAGGCAGGCAGTGCAGCTGAGTGAGGGGCGCGGCCCTTCCCCGCAGGAAGGGGTGTGTGAGCCGGGGCGGGGAGGGGGCCGCAGGGACACCAGCCGGGGGCTCACGCTGGGCACCCCCTGTAAGGACAGAGACACAGCCCAGACAGTGGCATTTTAGAGACTGCCTTGCGTGAGTGGGTGTGGACCACTCTCGATCTCGGAGGGAAGGGGCGCCAGCTTCTTGCAGCTGCTTTAACGAATCACCACAAACCGGGAGCCTTAAAAATAACAGAAATTAATTCTCTCACAGTTCTAGAGACAGAAGGCCAAACTTAAGGTGTCAGCAGGGCCGTGATCCCTCCAGAGGCTCTGGGAAAAAACTCTTCCCTCTTCCGTCTTCCCGTGGCCCCAGGCATCCCGTGGCGTGTGACTGCAAAGCTCCCATCTCTGCCTCCGCCTTCACGTGGCCTCCTTCCTGTGCGTCTGTGTCTCTCTTCTTATAAGGAGCCCAGTCATTGAATTTAGGGCCACCCTACTCCTCTATGACCCCATCTCTAAGCCCGGGACCTCTAAAAGCCCTGTGTCCAAATAAAGTCGCTTTCTGAGGTTCTAAGTGAATATGAATCAGGGGTGGTTGACACCGCTGAACCATGACAGAAGGGACGAGGGTGGGTCTGGGGACGAGGCCACCACCCCCAGCAGCACTTGAAGGAAGAAAAGGAGGACCCAGCCACACACCAGATGTCAGGGCAGAAGGAGAAGGCCCCCGGGATCCCAGCCAGGGGACAGACCAATGTGGGCCAGGCGGCGGAGGTGAGGAAGCAGAGGGGAAATGCCGTGGGTTCCGTGGGAATCAGGGCAAAGTTCGGCAGGTCTGGGAGGCAGCCGCTCAAGGTGGCTACTCAGGGCACAGAAAGGGAGAGCAGAGTGGAAGCCACATGCAAGGGCCCAGGGCAAGCATCCCCAGAGCCCAGGCGATTTGCCCAGGGGGAGACATACACGTGTGGGACCCAGGATAATGTGTCCAGCAATGTCTGCAACAGAAGAAACCCTCCATGGACCCCTAGTATCTGGCCAAGGGGTAGAAAACTCGGCCTCCCCACACGGGGGCACCCTACCCACCCGCGGTCAAATAAATAAACTTTAGAGCTACTCTGGAAGCTCAGCTGGTAAAGAACCCACCTGTAATGCAGGAGACCTCGGTTTGATTCCTGGGTCGGGAAGATCCCGCTGGAGAAGGGATAGGCCACCCACTCCGGTATTCTTGGGCTTCCATGGTGGCTCAAACAGTAAAGAATCTGCCCGCAATGCGGGAGACCTGGCTCCGATCCCTGGGTTGGGAAGATTCCCTGAAGGAGGGCATGGCAACCAAATCCAGTATCCTTGCCTGGAGAATCGCCATGGATAGAGGAGCCTGGCGGGCTGCAGTCCGTGGGTCGCAAAGAGTCAGACACGACCGAGCAGCTGAGCACAGCACAGCCCCAGAGCTACAGAGCTGTGTGGGGAAGCGGGTACATCTCAAGGTCATCCCATCTCGCGAAAAGCAAAAGGCAGCAGCCAACTCCCCTCGCACACGTGATTCGACGCTGCATGAGTAGACGGCGTGTCGTCTGCAGACACAGCACACAGAAGACACACCCGGCAGCGAGCCACTCTGAATTCAGATGGGTGCTCACCTCAGTGGGCACGAGCTGCACTTGTAACACCTTATTTCTTAAGCGGGATGCTGGGTGTACAGGCATCATTATATTCTTCGCATTTTTAAAACCGTATTTATCACATACATATATTTATTTGACTGTGCCAGGTCTGTGTCTCTCGCACATACTATGGCATGTGGGATCTAGTTCCCTGACCAGGGATCAAACCCAGGCCCCCCGCGTTGGGAGCATGGAGTCTTAAATGCTGGACCACGAGGGAAGTCCCCTTCACATTTTTTAATATGTCCAACTATTCTATTTTTTTTTTTTTTACAAAAAGGACATAAAGTGAGTGAGCTGGCCGTAGAGTTACCTGTGGGTAGTCTAAGCTGATGGGCTATGTGGCCCATGCCAGAAACAGCCATCCCTACCCGTCTCATGAAAACCTGAAATAAAGGAAGGGGCATCACAAAGATAGCCCTTGGCCTTCTGGGGAGGAGATGGGGTGTGGGGTCCAGACATAGGGGATCAGGCAGAGGGAGGGACAGAGGAGACAAGGGGACAGCAGGCTCCAAATGGGGGTTCTTGTGAGGTCAGAGGGACTGAGGTGTTGCGAGGCTGAGGGTCTGGGAGAGAACCCCACCCGGATCCAGGTCTTAGCCACAGGGAGGCCGGGAAGATGAGGGAAGTGTCTGGGCCGGAGCCCGCAGAGGCCCCCAGAGACAGGATTCCGTGTGTCAGCAGGCGGCTCCGTGTGAAACCCAGATCACGACTTGCAGCTTCGGGCTTGGGAAAATTATGCCTTAGGCTTCCAAGTGGAGCTGCGGTCATGGCTGCCAAGTGCTGATGGCACAGAACTGGCCGCCTTAGGCACAGGGAAGTAAGAGCCAGGAGCAGACTGTGTCCACGCAGCCCAGAGAGCTGGCCTCCGGAGACCTCACTCCTGGAGTGCACGGGCCTCCCCCGGCACCGAGATGGAGGGAGATGGAGAGGCGGACAGCTACAGAGGCGAAGAGCTCCAAGAAAGGCTCCCAGGAACAGAGCAGCAGCTGGGCAGTCCAGGGGTTAGCGGCCCATGTCTGCAGGGGGGCGGAGCTTCCCCTTAACTGCGGACGTGATTCATTCCCTGACCAGAGGCCTCTGGCCTGCGTCATCCTTCCCGTCCCTCCCACACCCTCATGTGGACGTCCAGCCTGCACTTCCCTTGGCACCTCAAGTCCCACCCCTGACCCCACTCCCTGCAAAGATCCACCCTCGGCCACCATTCAAGCCTAGCGGTACCCAGCCCACTGGCAGGGGTCACCTCCAGAGGGTGGACTTGGGGAGAGGTTGGGCTAGCCCCTGAAGTGGGCCCAGGAACATCTGGGTTCAGAATTCTGGGGTCCCAGAGAGCCAGCCTGGTCTGGAATTGTCTAATTTCATAGCCACCAGCCACATGACGATACAAAGTGGGAATTAATACAAAATAAAATTAGTTAAATTCTATGCAGATGAATGAATAAAACAGACAACGTACAGTTCAGGTGCTCCACAGTCCCGTGTGGCCAGTGGCCACGGTCCTGGACGATGCAGATATAGAATATTTCTACCAACACAGAAAGTTAGTTCTGTGACCAAGAAGGTGGGGCGGGGGCTCAGGGGGCATGGGCTTTGATGGGACAACCCCTCCTTCTAAAACAATTGCTATGCCACCATGATATCCCTCTGCCCGTCCAACCTGGGGCCTGGCACCCAGCAGGTCCCCAGCACACCCCTGTCATCTCCGAGGGGGCAAGTCCCTTCACCCCTGGGCCCCAGCGTCCTCTGACAAGAGGCCATGGATGGAGCTCAGCCCCTGGGCCTGGCCACTGGACGTGACCACAAAGATGCATGGCCAGCTCCTGTGATGACCACACCAGGGCTCAGGTCTGGGAGGCCGGAGACACCCAGAGGGGAGNAGGTCATGGTGCTCTGGGGTCTGCTGTCTGGGCGACCAGGGCAAGCCCAGTGGAAGCCTTCCCCACAGCAACAACACACGCTGGATTAGAACCTGCAGCCCAGGGCGGGCCCAGGCTGGACCCGGACACCTGCCTGCAGCCTCCGCCATCTGAACGCACCCAGATGGCTAGAGTCAACCATGCTAGCTCCCCCCCTGCAGTCTGCCAGAGAGACTCATTCATTCACTCACCACTTATTCCACAAGCCCACTTCTCAACTATGACCGACCAGGAGTGAATGCAGTCAGCTTTGTTTTGAAAGTTTCCAGAGCCCTGAGCAGGGCAGCCTGGTCTTCCTGTCCAGCCCCCGGGACGCAGACCGTCCTCACGTCTGCAGGATGACTCAACAACTGACAACAAGATGGGAAGAGGGCTGTCCTTCAGGGCCTGGTGTTGGCAAATACCTGCCACTAAGCCCTGGCCTCCTTCCAGGCTGGGGAAGACCCCAAGATGGCCCCAGATTGAGCTGAACTCACCTACCATATAAATGGGTTTCCCTGGTGGCTCAGATGGTAAAGAATCTGCCCGCACTGTGGGAGACCTGGGTTCAATCCCTGGGTTGGGAAGATCCCCTGGAGAAGGGAATGGCAACCCACTCTAGTATTCTTGTCTGAAGAATCCCATGGATGGAGGAGCCTTGCCAGGTACAGTCCATGAGGTTGCAAAGAGTTGGACACGACTGAATGACTAAGACAGACACAGACACACAGACACACAGACACACTCCCCATGTAAACAACACTGCAAGAGACACACTTGACTTGCAGTTCCCAAGGGCGGTGAGCACTGGGAGTGGGGGCAACTGGCACGGCTTTGAGGAGATGAGGACTGGAGGGTCCTTGGAGGGCCAGGTGGACACTGGGCTCCCACAGCCACTTCCAGCGCCAAGGCTCCATGACAACCATGTGCTTCAGGTCCATTCTCCTATCCAGTGTGACAGGCCCACGAGGCAGGTGCCACCACCCCCATTTCACAGATGAGGGAAGTGAGGGTCAGAAGCCCTGAAGCTGTCAAAACTCCTACAAAGCCCCTGGCCCCACCCCAGCCATAACAGAGACCACGATGGTTGATTGTATGCGTCATTTTTAACCGGATCCCAGGGTGCCCAGACATTTGGCTAAACACTATTTCTGGCCTTGTCCGTGAGGGTGTTTCTGGATGAGATAAACATGTGTCCGGTGGTCTGGGAGAAGCAGATCACCTCCCAGTGCGGGCGGGCATCCTCCAGTCCCGAGAGGCCCCAAACAGAACACAAGGCAGAGGAAAGGAGAATTCTCTGTCTGCCCGACCGCCTGAGCTGCAGCCCCGGTCTCCTGCACCAGGACTAAGCATCGCCTCCCCTGGGTTCTCAGTCCTCAGACTTGGACTGAATCCACCAGTGGCTTCCCTGGGTGTCCAACTTGCAGATGGCAGATGGAAACTGCACGAGCCAATTCCTCATCACTGCCTCCCTCTCTCCTACTAGAACTGTTGTTCTGGGGAACTTTGACTATCACTGGCCTCACACAGCAGAGACGGGAGCATCCTTCCCTGGGCGCCCACATGACACTGATGAAAAGTGATAAAGGCGAATCACCCTGCTGAGAGATAAAGGCGAGCGGTGAATCCAGGCTGGCCCTGCCAGACAGGCTGGAGGGAGCACAGGCTCCGACCTGTGGGGGCCATGAGGTGTCGGCATCCAGGTCCCAGAATGCATGGTCCCTTAAAACCAGGAGAGGGCAAACCTGGAGTGGCTCTGATTCAAGAGCTGGGGGGAGAGGGAGGTGGAAGCAGGCGCTGCCCCCAAGGCTGCTGAGAAGACAGAAGAGTGAGCATGGGCACCCCTGGTGCCAGCTGCAGCCTCGTCTCTTCCCTCCCTGTGACCTCCCTCCACACCCTAACAGGGAGCTGCACTGCATTCAATGACACAGAATTCTCAACATCTGTCCCCCCCCTCCCAACACACACACACACACACACACACACACACACAATGAGCTGCTTAGAAGTCAGCTGTCTGGGCTGAAAGTGGCACCAGTGAGCAACAGCTGAGCCCACGAACCCAGTGAATCCTCGATATGGAGACTGAGTGGTGAGGAAAGGGGAAAGACCAGATCCCACATTCCTGTGGATCGAGTCACTTCCGGTTGCACCTCCCCCCAGGCCAGCTAGACGCCCACCCTCCTGGACAAAGATTTAAAAAAGAGAGAGAGAGACAAAAGGGTCCATTCAGGTTAAACCCCAACCTCAGGCATCTGACCCCCAAGAACCAAACCCACGGTGGGGGTGGAGCCATGTTAATAAGGAAGACAGCCCAGGTCTCAGATTTCTTGGGTGGAGTTATGGTTTTATTTACACTGTTTATTTTTCAGATTTCCCGAAATGTACGGCTGGTGCCAGGCAGCCCTTGGCACAGAGAAGATGCCAGGCCTGCCCCTTGAAAAAGAAGGAGAGGCAGCCACCCGAGGTTCCTGAGCCCAGGGCTGCCTCCACCAGAGCCCTGGAAGAAACCCCAAACCTACAGCAGCTGAAACAGTTCCTCAGACCTAACTCCTCAGGTCTGTGTCCGAGACCAGCGAACAGGTAGCCGGAAAAGCCTCCAAGACATCAAATGGCTCTCTCCAGGGGAGAACAGAGTGGTTTTTATGCAATTTAAAAATAAAACATACTCGGAAAGAGGGGAGATGATCTGAAGTTCAGCTCTCTGGCATTATCCCAAACCAAATTATTTGAGTTCTCAGAGGCCAGGGAGGCAGGAAAGCCTGCAGTCAGACGAACAGGGCTTGAATCCAGACCTCGCCAGGCATTCACTGCAGATCCCAGAAATGATCTCCCCTTTCCAAGCCTCAGCTTTCCCATCTGCAGAATGGGGACACAGATGGGGATTGCTCACAGGCGACTAAGATTAAATGAGGCCACACATTGTAGGCACTTAGCACAGTGCCTGCCACAAAATAAACTCAGGAGATGATATCATTTTTAGGATGCAATGATACACTAATATAAATTATTATTGTAATAATTATTGGGACCCCTCTGGTGGTCCAGTGGTTTAGAGTCCACCTCCCAATACAGGGGACACAAGTTCGATCCCTGGTCAAGGAGCTAGATCCCATATGCCTCACCAAAGACCAAACCTCTCGCGTGCTGCAATAAGACACAAAGCAGCCAAACAAATATTTCTTAAAAAAGAAAAGAGGCTTGGCTGCAGCCCTGCTTAAATATATATATTTAACCCACTCCAGTATTCTTGCCTGGAGAATCCTATGCACAGAGCAGCCTGGAAGGCTATGGTCCACGGGGTCACAAAGAGTCGGACACAACTTAGGGACTAAACCACCATCTTATAGGACAGCCACATACATAAACCAGCCCAGAGATTTACANTATTTAACCCACTCCAGTATTCTTGCCTGGAGAATCCTATGCACAGAGCAGCCTGGAAGGCTATGGTCCACGGGGTCACAAAGAGTCGGACACAACTTAGGGACTAAACCACCATCTTATAGGACAGCCACATACATACACCAGCCCAGAGATTTACAGTTGGACATTCACAACCGCTGGCTGCCCTGTGCTTATGCATTTAAACAAAATGTAAGTTATAACCATGGAGAAGGGAACGGCTACCCACTCCAGCATTCTGGTCTGGAGAATTCCATGGACTGTATAGTCCATCGGGTTGCAAAGAGTCAAATATGACTGAGTGACTTTCACTTTCAAGTTATAACCAACTCACCTTGCATGTTGCAGCCAGGGTGCTGCTACCCCAAGAAGAGCTACCAGGAGTCCTATCTGACTCCCTGCCAACTAAGGGAAGCTGACAGCCCTCCCGGCCTCTAGGGTGGACTGCTCATTAGAGGAAGCCAGCACAGGGTCTGTGATCCGGAGAAAACAGTGACGATTCAGGGGCTGTGAATCCCAGTGCGCTCCCATACTTGCCCCTCTGCCCCCAGAAACTCCCCATCTGACATCTGTGCTCACCTAGGCAGGGCCAAGGCCATTTCCCAACTGTTCACGAACTATAGGCCAGTGACGAACACTAGTCAGGTTTCACACATGGAGGCCACCAGATTAAAATACACTTCTGGGACTTCCCTGGTGGTCTACTGGCTAAGAATCCGCACTTCCATTGCAGGGAGCATGGGTTCAATTGCTGGCAGGGGAACTAAGATCCCACATGCCACACAGCACAGACAAAAAATAAATTAATTAAAAAAAAAAGAAACACTTCAGATCATTGAAGCAAAAGATAGGAGGAAGCAGTGAGTGGGGATAGGATTCACTGCTGGCCTGTGTCCCAGAGCTAATGAAAACACAGCATTTCAATCAGGAAAGAAGGTGGCCAGACATGGAGATGGGGCTCCTTGGTCTTCGAGAGAAAGGGGGTGAACCACCGTCCCACCCATGATCGGGGTGGCCAGGGGCAGGGGGAGGATAGCTAGGATGCTCTGGGGAGCACTGCCTTGTAAAAATACCATCGGGGTGGAGAGGCATTACTGCAGCCTGATGGCAGAGCCCACCCCCAGGTAAACAGCCCTGCGTACTCCCTGACCCTTCACCATAGATCAGCCAGGTGCCCCTCAGCTGGGCAGACCAGTGCTGGCCCCCGAGTCTAGGGGCCTGGATGCCTATCTCATGGGTGTTCCCTGTGCATATAATTTGGGGAGTCTGGAAAAGAGAGAGAAGGACACAGTTACTGTGAAGACCTCTTATATTTTTTCCTTTCAGCCAAATTTTTATGATAGAATCTGGCAAAATACTAGATTAAATGGGCACTGAGAATCTAAATAGACTCTGGAGCTAGTGTAGTATTTCGTTGCTGAGTCGTGTCTGAGTCTTTTGCGACCCCATGGACTGGAGCCCACCAGGCTCTTCTGTCCATGGAATTTTCCAGGCAAGAATACTGGAGTGGGTTGTCATTTCCTTCTCCAGGGGATCCTGCTGACCCAGGGATCGAACCCACGTCTTCTGCATTGGCAGACAGGTTCTTTACCACTGAGCCGTCAGAGAAGCCCAGTGTATTATTATTATATTAGTCACAGGGGACTTCATGCACCATCATCTTCTATTGGGGTCGCAGAGCCACTGTCCCACCCATGATCGGGGTGGCCGTCCTCAACCCCTCTGGAGTCTCACACACCCCAGACATCTTAACCCAAGGAGGGGGGAGAGCAGGAATCAGGCTGTCCCCAGGGAAGAGTGACGTGGCCACACACACACACACACACACACATCCTTTGCTCTAGTGCCAACAATGCATGGGACTGGGCAGCCCTTCCCAGCAAGAAAATCACCAGTTTCTCAAAAGGGAGCTTTGCAGGAAGGGGCACCATGCAAACTCAAGTACAAACACGAATTTTCAATAATGACAGGAGATTATCTGCAGAAAAGAATCAATACTCAGTTTTTTCTTAAGAATCACGCGAGTCCCTCCGGAAAGGACAAAGTCATTCGGACCTTGGCCAGGAGCCTCCTGCCGCTCCGGCTGCCCCCAGAACCACAGTCTTCCCCTTCCCCTGAGGTTCGTGTGCTCACAGAGGCTATGAAGAGCTGTCTGGATCAATGCCAAGGGCTTCAGCTGGCAGTGAAGAGTCCCATTCCAGGCTTATCTTCAGAGGAACCTGAGATAAGGAGATAAGCCTCCTTCCTCATCTCCGTCCTCTGCCCTTGGCCTTTGCTGTCCACTGAGGTGTGCACTCAACAGGTGAGCAGGGCAGCCTTCCTCCTCCCTCCAGGCTGGCACCTGGGGCTGTGGATTAAAAGGAACCTCGAGGATTCACCCACGAGGTGAGGAATCCTTCTGCCTTGCTGATCTGCTCTGGCATAAGGCTAAAGACTGCAGAAAGTTCCATTTTCAGCAAAGCTTGGGGTCTCAAAGTCACAGGTTCTAGTCCCTTCTCTGACTTCCGCCCTGACCTGCCATTCCCCTTGTCAAGTGGAGGGGGTGCTCCTGGCCCACAGCCCACCCAGCTGCAAAGCCCCAGCCCAAAGGGGGCCTAGCCCTTGATGCTGACGGCTAGGGTGGGGCCAGGCAGAGCCACACCCAGGGAAGAGTAAGAGACTCCAGGGTGCAAATCCGCCTCCAGCTCCACTGCATCTTTGGGTAAGTTTTTAGTCTTTCTAAGCCTGTTTCCGCACCTACAAAATGTAGACTCATGAAAATATCGGTGAGCATCTCCTCTGCACCAGGCGCTGCGTAAGGAGATGGGGACACAGAGGTGACCAACAGTAAGCTGGCCACTCTCTTGGTGGCATTCCCGGCCCAGCTGGGAGGCAACACCGATACCACAGGTCGAGGAAGTGCCTGCTGCTCTGGCACCTGGAGGGCCTGCGTCATCACCACTAGAGGCCAAGTTCATCACGTGACATCAGTGCGGATCACGAACGCATAGGGCCCTTCCCTTGAGGGTTCACCAGCCCTGGGCATCTGCGCTCTGGGTCCCATTCACATAAAGGACCCTGCCATCCAAAATACATGATACTTGGGAATTCCTTGGTGGTCCAGTCGTTAGGACTCCATGCTTTTGCTGCCAAGGATACAGGTTCAATTCCTGGTCGGGAACTAAGATCCCGCTAGCTGAGCGTGCACGGCCAAAACAAAACAACGAAAAAGCACGACAGCTAAGTCTGAATTTCAGCTAAACAACAGATAATTTAAAGCAGAAATGTACCCCTCACCCTTCTCCCTTCCCAGGCTCTCTTTAGTGGCAGAGGAGTTGACCTCTGCAGGCTGAGGTCTCTGGGTCCCCAGGTCTACAGGCTTTCGGCAGGATTCCACCTATAGGAGGAGACTGGACGGTGCGAGCCAGGGAGAACCAGGGTCGATCTTTCTCTGGCTCTCAGCCTTGAAAGGCTTCTCCAACAGCAGCTCCGGCCAGGCAGGTTCACCTTCGTCCAGCCTTCCATCAGGTAACCCTGATCCCCAGACTCTGATAACACGCCTTCTTCTCTCTGATCCTTTGATGGGGGGTGGACAGGGAGTAATGACTTCTCCCCTGCTGATCTCTGATTATCTCCAAAAAGCTAAGAAACATCAAACACCAGGGTCCTTAGTTCAGGTACATCCCATTTCAAGGTCCTTAACAAGGGCCATAGAAATACGTTCACATAGTCAAGTGTTTTTGCAAAACTTGCAAAATGGAATAAATTTTAATCCCAATCGGTTACGACTGCTTTCTCCTTCTACTCTGAGTTCCTGCCCACTGTCCTTTCTCCTGTGTACGGTACTAGTGGAGGGGTGGCTGGCCTTTGGGGGCTCCTGCTAGTGAAAAATTGAATTGGGAGAATAGTTTGGATTTCAGTGGGTTTCATTTACAAGGTTTACAGTTATTTCCATGCATAGCTAAGTGACTGCTCTGATCTGTGGGAAATTATTCCGGTCACCAAATATAACGTTGTAAGCAAAGAATCCAATTCTCTTCAACTCAAAACAGAAAGTATCTCTGGTCAGAAAAAAATGCCATAATGTACCACATAAAGTCGTGGCTTCCCAAGTGGGAAGAACCCGCCTGCCGATGTGGGAGACATAAGAGACTCAGGTTTGATCCCTGGGTAGGGAAGATCCCCTGGAGGAGGGCACGGCAACCCACTCTAGTATTCTTGCATGGAGTATCCCCATGGACAGAGGAGCCTGGCAGGCTACAGTCCATGGGGTCGCAAACAGTCAGAGACGACTGAAGCAACTCAGCACTCAGCCACACCACATACAGTTACGAATGCCCCGTACTTGTCTCTTTCTTTCTGGATGGGAATCCCATGAAAATGGAATTTATCAGGATTCTTGTGTTTGTAGGATGAAAAATTGCAGCAGGTGCCACAAGCTCTGAGTTAAGGTACCCTTTTTCACACATCCCAACTACCAAAAGTAAAAATTAAAAAAAAAAAAAAAAAATTTTTGGCCACGCTGCACAGTATGTAGGATCTTAGTTCCCCAACCAGGGATCAAACCTGTGTCCCCTGTAATGGCAGGGCAGAGTCTTAATTACTGGACCCTCCCCGCTCAACCAGGGAAGTTCCTAAATTTTGATTAACTAAGAGATGAATTAACTTTCTATTCTCTCAATAAAAAACCATATTATACAATCATCATATTAAGAAGCAATCAAGCAGTATTCAGCCAAAAATTGTAGGGAAATAAATTACTTTGGAGATAGGACAAGTAGTTGATTAATTTTAAAAAAATAATGTTAGCTTTCTGAATTGGGGGAATGCTTATGAAATGTGCCCACTGTTTAAAATTTATAGTCTCAAATTTCTTTTCTCATTCTCAGCAATAATTCCATGCGTATTGTTAAAGAGCTGTATAAACCCCACACACAAACCTGGCTGCCTCTCTGTGCCCTGTGGCTTCTCCATCTTCTGTACATTTAAGTCCTTCTGTTCTAAATGCTGGAGTGGTTTTTGTTTCCTGGTTAGACCCCGGTTCACATGCCACGAGCAAACTGTTCATGGGAGAAAGATGAGCAGACTGACAAAGTAGGGCCAATGGGCCAAGGGGGAAATCATGGATAAGGTGGAGGATGGTTAGCAATCAGAAACCAATGACAACAAGAGGAGCAGCAAGGGGACACCCCAGAATATGAGAAAGGCTGAACCATCCTTTGAGTCCTTCTGCTTAATGGGCAGCAGGTCACCAAAAAGGCGGATGTGTCTCACTCAACCTGTCAATGCTCGTGAGATTAAATCCAGGATACACACAGGGAGGTGCAATCGGGGACTGAAGGGCAGAGGCCCTGGGAGGGGAGAGAAACAAAAGAGCAGCCCACGGAGGGTCGGCCGGGCCTGGGGAGCCTGAAGGTTCCAGAAGAAACTGCAGCCCAAGTAATCTGGCAGCAGAATGAATGATCCCCAGGAGAGGTGGCTGCTTACCTGGGGGCAGGCGGCCCATCTCTAAGACTAGGGCATTCAGGCTGGCCCAAGGAAGCAAGGAAACCCCCTCCTGCATCCTGTAGGGGCCAAAGAAGAGAGGGAGAGGAGAGGTAGGGAGCCGGGGGGAGCAGTTGGCATCATATGCCAGCCAGAGACAGGAATCGCAGACTGTAGGCAACAGGGCAGATCTTTTAAAGGACAAGTAAACCTTGGGACTTCTCAGCGGCTATAAGCAGGCTGATAGTTGGGGCAAATGGCATTTTCTGTTCATTAAAACTCTTAATAACTGCTGGGTTGAGAACACTTGTTTGGAACTTCTCTGGCAGCTCAATGGTATAAAGAATTCACCTGCCAAAGCAGGCTCGATCCCTGAACTGGGAAGATCCCACATGCCTCAGAGCAACTAAGCCATGCACCGCAACTGCTGAGCCCGTGCTCTCAGAGCCGGGGAGTGGCAGCTACTGAGCCCACGTGCCCCGACCACTGAGGCCCCAGCGCCCTAGAGCCCGTGCTTCACAGCAAGAGAAGCCACCGCAATGAGAAGCCTGCAGGCCACGCTCCCCACGGCTAGAGAAAAGCCCATGCGGCAGCGAAAATCCAGCACAGCCAAAAATAAATAAATAAAACTGTATAAAGAACACTTGTTTGGTTTCTGGAGCCATCCCAGGAATGCTGGAAAAGGGAATCATCTTGGGCAGTATTTTATTAAATTAATTGCCTCCAAAAATTTCCAGTATCCAGCCAGTCCGTGTCTCACAGCTATAAGCACGGCTACTGTTAACATCTCAAGCTCAGCACAGCATTCTCGGTTGAGGGTCACGGACGCCCACCACCAAGGAAGAATGCCAGCGTCCGCAGACCGTTTAAGTGCTCTGGCGAGAGGATGGCTAAGTAAATTCGGCAACACCCACTCTGAAGAGCCATTCAAACTGAAATTAGGGGATCCATGCATGGGATCTGATTTTCATGTGAAAAGAGCAGAATTAAAGATGATCTGTACAGAGAATATGCCACTCTCTGAAAAAACATTATATCCCTTTGATAATTAAATCAAACAATACGACCCGTGCGTGTGGAAACAAGTCCAAAGGGAACACAAAAAACAATGTTGTAACCGATGGGATTGGACAACCTGTCCTCTTAATTTCCTGTTCGCATTGTTTGGTAACAAGTAAGGAACAAGATTACCTGGGGCTTCCCAGGTGGCTCAGTGGTTAAGAATTCACCTACCAATGCAAGAGATGCCAGAGACGTGGGTTCCATCCCTGGGTCGGGAGGATTCCCCCGGAGTAGGAACTGGCAACCCACTCCAGTGTTCTTGCCTGGAAAATCCTGTGGGCAGAGGAGCCTGGCGGGCTATAGACCATGGGGTCGCGAAGAGTTGGACACGGCTGAGTGACTGAGCTTCACCACGTGAACAAAACGAACAACTAAAGAAGAAAAGGCAAGAGAGAAGAGATACCCAGTGTCTTTTACAAAGTTTTCCTTTTAAAAGTAAAGTAAGGCACAGTCTTGGCAGCTAGAGCGTCAGTCCCCAGGGACCAGGAAAACACTGCCACCAGGAAGATCCGCTCCCCAAGGCTCAGAGTTTGTTCACCACCCCTCGGGGCCCCTGACACGGACCGGGAGTCTACCTCCCCAACTCCGGCCCCCACAACGCTCCACTATCTGCCCCTACGTGCATGCGGCTGTCATTCCACCACCTGGCATTGGCCCCACGACGTCTACACTGGGTAACCTCTGCAGAAAAACCCAACACCCGCGCCGGGGCCCTGCATCTAGAGTCCAAGTCACCTGTTCACTAGTGAGGTTTGCAAACCACCCCCTGAGAGCCCTCCGCGTTGATTGGCCCAGTCCTTCGGCTGGAAGATGACAGGGGTTGCGTTTAACCCACTTCCAAGTGGCTTTGGGTTACAGGAGTCTTACTCTCCAGCTGAGCCCCGATCCTGGTGGAAACAGGAGGCACAGTCCAGGGGAGGAAAGCCGGTGAAAGCCCCAGGATGTGGATCAGATTGATCGGTAGGACAAGCCCGAGGCAACCTGCCAGCTCGCCTCTGCCCAGGTCTGCCCAGCCCCTCCTAGTAACCACGTTTGTGGGAGTGATCCCCGGCCAGGCTGCCCCAACATGCCTGGCCCAGCTGGGACAAGGGGCCCAGGCACACTCTCAGGGAGGTCTAGGGTGGACGCAGCCAGTCCCTGGTTCCCAGGTACAGCCTTGAGAGGCCCAGCAGGGCCCAGTCACAGCCCAGGCTTTACAGTATACCTACCCTTTAAGAGTTCTGGGGGGAGCAAGGCCTCCCCAGGAACCAGAAAGAAGGCAAGGTCACCCCCATCTCTCATGGGGATCCCTCCTGCCTTGGTCTGGCCTCTGAAACCCTGGGCCAGGGAGGGCACTCCTTCCTGAGGAGGGGGTTGATATGGCCCTTTTCACCCGACCCAGCACTTCCAGGGGCCCTTGGGAAGCTGGGGGCCACACACGCAGGCCGGAGTGGCCATCCAAGGTTCCTCTCCCCCATCACAAAGCCAGCATTGCTCAGAGGGTGACCAGGACTCGAGCTCCGTCCAGAGAGGGCGGGCAGCCGGCTGCCCTGTGCACTGGGATCATCTTCCTCTCCCCCTTTCTATCTCAGAGGCTTGCAGGCTGCCAGCAGTCACGCTTCGCAGAACCAGGTCAGATTAGGCCCGGAACAAAGCTCAGTTGTTGCAAGGCTTCCAAGAGGCCACTGACAGCAGGACGCCCGGAGCCGCCTCCCCCTCCCCCGGGCAGCGCCTCAATGCCCCCCCTTCATGTGGGCTGCAAATGGACCCGGCCCCCAGGGTGGGGACAGGGAGATAAGGCAGGGAGAAACTGGGCTGGGAGCAGAAGGCCACAGCCAACCCAGGAGACCCGAGGCCAGGATGCCCTTCCAGAGCAGTGCTGAAAGTCACCAGCCTGCAGGAAGTAGCCAGCCCTCAGGGACGCCCGGCCGACTCTTCTAGGAAGAAAAACTGAACCTACAGGGAGGCTCAAAACAGGCCAGGAACTTGCAAAATGGGCAACCCCAGCTCAGCCCAGCTGCTCCAGCAAAACCATGGGCACTTCGCCTCTCAACAGAGTTTCTGGGCCCAGTTACAGCTGCCCAACAAGGAAGGGGCAGTCTGACTAGCTACCGGCCTCAGGGATCCTTCAGTTCTCCTGTCAAACTCAGGGACCCATGGTCCCAGGCCTGACCTCAAGACCCCTGGCCCCAGAGGCCTGTGACCAGCAGGACAGGCTCCCTTCCATCGGTGCTTCTGGACAGGCAGTCTCTTGTAGCTGCCACGGGGACTCACTGGCCAAGGTCTCTGCTGGAGCACTGTGGGGTCTGTAACCTTTCGTGCTCCTCTTTGGGTCCCCAGGGGGCATCCCCAGCCACTCATACCCACCAATCCCCCATAAGCCCCCTGGCGGTGCCTATGGCTGGGGTGTTCCAAAGTTGCAGCTCCAAGGACTTCCCCGGTGATCCGGTGGTTAATTCACCTTGCAAAGCAGGGTATGCGGGTCTGAGCCATGGTAGGGAGCTAAGATCCCGCATGCCGCAAAGCAGCTAAGCCGGCAAGCCACAGCTAGAGAAAGCCCACATGCCACATGGAAGACCCAGCACAGTAAAAAAAAAAAAGTTATAAAAAACCAAAGCAACAGCTCCTGTAGGGGTGCAGGAACCCAGCGTGTCACCTTCTCCACCCACCATTTACCCCCCCACACCCGCCC
>SJYR01000228.1:279836-295380 GCA_006410655.1 Kobus ellipsiprymnus | reverse complement strand
CCCCACCCCTGCCCCTCCTCCTTCTCGGTGGGGCTTCTCCTCCCACAGAGCTGTTTCCTCTGCCCTTATCTCCGTAGCCGGGTGAAGCTTGAGTTATCCGGGTCCGCTGGAATCTCACAGGGAGCGAACAGCCACCCCCACTCAGGCCCCGCCCCCGGCCCATTCACTCGGAATCTCTGGGGCGGAGCTTTCTACCGGCTCCCTGGGCTGAGTCCGCCCGTCTGCGGGCCGGAAGCCAGAGGTCCGGGCTGAGGGCCGTGTGCCACAGTCTCTCAGCACGATGCCTTCCTGCGCGAGCCCAAACTTGTGTGCCTCAGCTTCCTTGTCGGCTTCGAGGGATAAAGATGCCTGTCCTCGGCTGCCCTGGGGTTGGGTGGTGCCCCTGCATCCCCAAGTGGACGGTGAGCGAGAGGGCAGGAGCCACGGCTTCCTCGGTGCTGCGTGCAGACGGGGAGGGCAGCCCCTGGGAACCGGGGCCTAGGCGGAAAGGAAGGCCAGGTGTCTCCACTTATCATAAGAGTCTCCAGCGTACAGTTCTCGGTACAGTTCTCCAGAGTAAGGGAATGTTCATTGGCTTTCATTTAAAACATAAATAAATACAGGGCCTGCCAGACAGGGCCAGTGGGAGTGTTGGGAAAGGGCTGGCAGCCCTCAGGGGCTGCAGGTGGGCGAGGTCACAGAGGGGAGTCAGGGAGACACACGGGTCCCCACCCCATGCTCGGCCTCACCTTGGGCAGTCCTCATGTTCCAAAAGTGCCCCCATGGGGACTTCACAGGCGGTCCACTGGTTAAGACTCTGTGCTTCCTCTACAGGGGGTGTGGGTTCTAGCCCTAGCAGGGAACTAAAATCCTGCATGCCACATGGTGCAACCAAAAAATTAAAAGTGTCCTTTGAGAAGTTGCCAGATAAAATACAAGCTGCCCAGTTAGGTTTCAGCTTCAGATAAGCAAAATATAATTTTTGTAGTATAAGTATATCTCATGTAGTATTTGGGATATACTGGTGCTAAAAAATGATTATTTGTCTGAAATTAGAATTTAACTGCACATCCTGTTGTACTTGCTATATCTGGAAACCCCATGTTCTCAGTCCCCAGTCCTAGACTTGTAGTCCTGGAAGGAAGGTTTGACCATCCCCCACTCGGGGTTCCCAATCACCAGGCTGGGGACTGGGGCCAGCCTGTGACAAGCAAAGACCTCTCAGAGGCAAAATGAAACAAGTGAGCACAACACAAAGAGGTGAGGTTCTGGGGGTTTGTTTGGGGCTTTTTTTTTTAAGCAAAGCTGAGATGTTCAAAGGACTGGTCATTTTTTTTTTTTAAGATTTATTTTTTATTTATTCATTTATTTATTTTTGGCCGCGCTGGGCCTTCGTTCTTGTGCACAGGCTTCCTCTGGTTGTGGCTCTCGGGAGTTGTTCTTCGTAGCAGAGGATGGGCTCTAGGCAGTCGGGCTCTGTAGTTGTGACACATGAGCTCAGTTGTCCCACGGCACGTGGGATCTTAGTGCCCAGACCAGGGATCGAAACCGTGTCCCTCACGCTGGCAGGTGGACTCCCCACCACTGGAATGCCAGGGAAGTCCCAGAGGGCTGGTCTCTATCCTGAAAATTTCCCTTCCTATGTGTACAGATGTCCTACATGAGAAAAAGTCCTTTAAAAAAATAAACAGTGGTAATAGGAAATAGCATGTGTCTTTTTTTAGACATATCTTTTTGTCAAAATTAAAACATAGTCACTCCATCTTAAAATCTCCAATTAACAGGACTTCCCTGGTGCTCCAGTGGCTAAGACCTCGTGCTCCCAAATGCAGGGGCCCAGGTTCGATCCCTGATCGGGGAAGTAGATTCCGAATGCTGCAATGAACTAAAGAGCTCGCGTGCCTCAACTAAAAAACATCCCACATGATGCAACTAAGACCCAGCACAGCCATGTAAATAAATCAGTAAACATATTTTTAATGTCCAATTTGAAAAGCAAACAAAACTGGATTGTGAAATCTCAAAGCCAGGGGAGGCAAAATGATTGTCCACACACCAGATTCAGGGGGGTATGTGCCAGGGCCCCAGGCTCCAGCCTTATAACCTCCCACTCTGCGCCCCTCCGTGAGTCCCTGTTCAGCCCCTCCTTTCCCTGTCCCCAGCCAGCCTTCTGGCAAAGCCTGTTCCCGCCCCACACCTGCCTGTCAGGGCTGTTCTCCAGCCCTGGGACCTTGCGGCCTGGCCGTGGCCTCCCTGCTGTGCTCCTTCCTACCTGGGATCCTTGGGAAAAGCCCTAACCTCTCTGCTCTTGCGTTTTCGCGCCCTTGGGATGGAGACAGTGACCCCAGTGCTCAGGAGCTGCACGGGTGTGCCCAAGTGCCATGTTCTTCACGTTGCACACTTATAATCTGTGCAGTTTTCTAGTGTCCATGATACAATTCAATAAAACAGTTTATTAAAAATTAACCGCTAAGCTAAGGCTCCATTAGCAAAGAGGCTTCCCAATCGAGAAAAGCTGACACGCTTTATCTTGCTCGGAAATGTTGTTATTTTTTGTTGTTATTACCTCCAACTTTTAAAAGGGAACAGTGATTTATTATTTGTTGCCTGCATGCAGCTGGCAGAACCCACCACTAAGGAATAAAAAGATCTTCAGCTAAGCTCACACTTAGGGCAGTTTAATGAGGTCTTATTCTTCAGAATTAACCTTCAAACCCATCACATTCCAGGAAACTAAAAATTTACACTAGTTTTCCACTTTTAATGGGCTTACAATAAAAGGAAATATTTACAGCTCGAAATAAAATAGATGGCACTTTACGTTCATTTTTCAAGTCACCCCAAATAGACATAAAAGACAGAGAAAGACACATAAACCATGTAAAGAGAAAGTTAAAAGACATAACCGTAATAAAAAAACCAAGATGCCCATCTCCATGTAACAGACAGTAAGCCAGGGAAGGTCTGGAGCCACCCTCAGGCAGGGGTGTCAGCTACACACGTGGACAAGTAGAAGGAAGCAACCATCGCTTCCGAGCAATGATACCCAGGGACTGAGCAACTGGGTCCCCAGTATGCCCAACATCCCTCCAGGAGATGGGTTCTCTGAGCCAACAGGAAACGCCTTCATTGTTCTGGAATGGGACCACCAGGAGGCCAAGTGGAAACAGCTGAAAACCGGGGAAAGTGGTGGAATGGGGGAGGACTGAAAAGAAAGAAACATCTACTCAAGATGAGTCTAGGGACTTCAGTGGTTAAGAATTCACCTTGCAATGCAGGAGATACGGGTTCACTCCCTAGTCAGGGAACTAAGATTCCACATGTTGCAGAATAACTCAGCCCGTGAGCCACGACTGCTGAGCCTGCACCCTCTAGAGCCTCTGCGCCGTGACAGGAGATCCCACGTGACGCAGCTAAGACCCGGTGCAGCCAAATAAATAAATACGTATTATAAGTAAGACGTCTAAACAGCTGAGCCCCGAAACGCGGGCACAGCTAATGCTAATAGAGACACTCAAGAAAAGTCAACCATGCAGATGTGAAATCACACCATGATTTCCATAAGAAATGCAAAAATAGAAGAATCTGAAAATGATATGTAGGACTATCAGAGAAAGTTTTCAAATTATGAAGCCCAAACGGGCTTAAATGAAACAAATATAGGTGATCATGAAAAAGGACCAACTGGAAATCCCAGAGTTTTCGGGATCTTAATTCCCTGACCAGGGATGGAATCTGGGCCCCAGCAGTGAGAGTACTGAATCCAAACCACGGGACTGCCAGGAATTCCCACCAAAATCATTCGAACACAATATTCAGCACAGGATAAATAAACATCAGCTCATACTCACATACTTAAGAGTGAAACTATAGCACATCCAAGGATAAAAATAAAATCTGAAAAACTGTCAGAGATGAAAAGACAGATTATCCACAAATAAGTGAATAGATTTTAGCAGATTTCTTGGAGTCCGAAGCAGTATTTCTCAAGGGCTAAAGGAATACAACTATCATTCTAGAATTCTATCACAGTCAAACTATCATTCAAGAGTGAGAAGAGAGAACGGACATTTCAGACATGCAAAGTCTAAGAGTTCCCCTACCACAGACCTCCCCTGAGAGGAGCATGGCAGGGTCAGGAGACAGCTGGGAATGGCTTCACCAAATGACAAAACAGGACAGAAATAGTACAGGATGTGGAGGTGGAAACGGAGGGGTGACATGGATGACGGAGCCCGTGGCGATGGAGGAGGTCATGGGGATGGGGAAGTGGAGGCGCCGGGGAGAACGGTGGAGGGCTCCGTGGGGCGAAGAGGGTGATGAAGCGGCGGGGATGGAGGGGAAGCAGGGGATGGAGCCGCAGCTGTGGGCTGGCGTCGACTCCCTGGGGAAGGCGTCCTGCTTTCTGAATGGGGGCAGACAGCCTTATCTTCTCCTTTGTCACCCTCATTGCCTCTTAGGCAGTTGGAGAAGCTTTTCCTTCACCTTCAGCACCCAGAACCACCTCATCTTTGCTCAGCTAGACCCGACGGGGCATATGCAAACCAGCAGACTGATCCGACCTAAAATGTCGATGTCACACTCCATTCAGAGGCGCAGGCCCGGAGTGAGACTGCTCTTCACCTCCCGGCTCCGCTCCACCCCTCCACATCCCCTCTGCCTTCTGACTCCTCTGTGGGGCTGGAGGGAGAAGGAAAAGGGGCAGAGCCGCTCCGGGGGGTGCTGGCACGGTGTCTCCTGCCCGTGGAGTCCTGAGACAGGGTGGGTGGGTGTTCAAGCACAGGCTCTGCCGTGGAGACGCCGTGGGGACCCCCTCCAGGCCCCGCCGCAGCCCCGGCCGGTGGCTGGGTGCACTCAGGCAGCCAGCCCTCCAAACACCCCTGGCCTGGCCCACCCCGAGGGCCAGTAGAAATGGAGAGTGTGGCCACCCAGGGGACCTTCAGAGCCATCGCTGATCGTCTGCACACAAGGCCAGGCCTCCCAAGGACACCCCACTTCTCACATCCCCGGGTGCAGTTCTGAAACTCAGCGAACACCCAGCTGAGGGTCTGACCTCAAGGACTGCCTCTGTTGGCTGGGGTGGGATGGGGGGTATGCCCTCCCCCACTCCCTACCTGTATTCCTAAAACCTTGCCTCCAGCCAAGCCCCTGTCAGTTTCTAGCATCCTCTGTGCTCTTGTGGGCTTGACTTGGGCACTCTGTGTGCTTTGAAAAGTGAGAATGAAAGTCACTTAGTTGCGTCGGACTCTTTGTGACCCCATGGACTATACAGTCTTTGGAATTCTTCAGGCCAGAATACCGGAGCGGGTAGCCATTCCCTTACTTCAGGGAATCTTCCCAACCCAGGGATCAAACCCAGGTCTCCCGCATTGCAGGTGAATCCTTTACCAGCTGAGCCACCAGAGAAGGCCAAGAATACTGGAGTAGGGTAGCCTATCCCTTCTCCAGCGGATCTTCCCAACCCAGGAATCGAATTAGGGTCTCCTGCATTACAGGCAGATTCTTTGCCAGCTGAGCTGTGTGCTTTACAGGCACCAATTCGTTGAAGCCTCCTCACAGTCCCATTTCACAGATGAGGAAACAGAAGTCACCTGCTCAGGGTCACACAGCTGCTTACCAGCGCAGCCTTAACCCAATCGCGGGCAGCACTCCTCCTGGCACTGTGCTCGTAACCACTCTGCTGTCCTGCCTGGCCCTCCGCTGGACCGCTCTGCAATCTCTGGGCAAGTCTGGAATGGAGTGTCCAGCCCCCCATCTGACACGTGCAGGCTCTGTCTTCTCTGCTTCCAGACTTCACCCAGACCCTGGGCATGGGGGAAAACCGTTGGATTGGGGAGCCCAGGGGTTCCTGGGGTGAAGGAATAAAGGAGTGGTTATTCTTAGCCTGGACTTTTAGCATCCTATTCACAGGCAGGGCCTCCTGGGGGACGGGCCTCCGGGCTCTAACCCTGTAACCCCCTGTAACCGCAGGCACTGGACTCGGCGGATCATCATCGCAGTGCCTGTGCAAGGCGGTCTGCTGACCGAGCCCTGGGCAGCCAGCGGTGACTCAGCCCTGGGAAATTACAGGCTTCCCGGGATCAGCGGGCCGAGAGGGGCCTAAATACAGGTTGGGGGAAGGAGGGCCGGGCAAAGCCAGGGTGGGGGCAGGGCCTCTGCGCCCGTGACCTGGGTCACACCTTCCGGGGGCCACAGACGGGCCCCAGCGAGGGGAGGTGAAGGGGACACAGACAGCCGTGGGAGGTGGGGGACAAGGAGACGGGCCCCAGCAGGAAAGAAGGGGAGAGACACCAGGACAGGCCTGGGGACTGGGCCCCGCCTCAGCTTCTCCTCGGGGATCCAGGATGAGCCCCCTCTCGAAGGCCACATGCAGACTGAGAGAGGTTGGCCCTATCCATACGCTGGCGTCTGGAACCTTCCAGTGCTCCGAATCATGACCACCCAGGAGATCACACCCGTCCATCCCAAAGGAAATCAGCCCTGAACATTCAGTGGAAGGACTGATGCTAAAGCTGAAGCTCCAGTACTTTGGCCTCCTCAGGCCAAGAGCCGGCTCACCGGAAAAGACCCTGATGCTGGGAAAGATTGAAGGTGGGAGGAGAAGGGGACGACAGAGGATGAGATGGTTGGATGGGATCGCCGGCTCAATGGACGTGGGTTTGAGTGAATTCCGGGAGACAGTGGAGGACAGGGGAGCCTGGCTGCTGCAGTCCACGGGGTCGCAGAGAGTCGCCAGACTTAGCAGATGAACACACGCAGGGCGGGCCTGGGAAGCGTTCTCACCTTCTTGCATTCCTGAGCCCAGGGCTGGGCTGTGGGTTAGGATTTGTGAATTGGCAGGAAGAGGAGGGGCTGGGGCTGATAATCCCTGGTGCCCCTCGCTCCCCACGCCCCGCCTTCCTCCCACCAGAGAGTTGGGCACAGAAAGGGACTTTCTGCGTGAGAGTCGCCAGACTTAGCAGATGAACACACGCAGGGCGGGCCTGGGAAGCGTTCTCACCTTCTTGCATTCCTGAGCCCAGGGCTGGGCTGTGGGTTAGGATTTGTGAATTGGCAGGAAGAGGAGGGGCTGGGGCTGATTCTCCCTGGTGCCCCTCGCTCCCCACGCCCCGCCTTCCTCCCACCAGAGAGTTGGACACAGAAAGGGACTTTCTGCACATTTCTGGCAGGAAATGGAAAAGAAAGAAGGACTGGCCTCCAGGCTTCCTTACTTCCTGTCCTAATCCCCTCAAAGTGGCCCGCCTCCTCCTCCTCCTCCTCCTCCTCGGCCTCCCTTGGGCCCCACCCGGTGGATGGGGGGTGTTTACACACTGACCTGGTGACCCAGATTCCAGGCGGTAAGGAGCTGGGAGGGAGGCTGGCAGGTTCTGAAAGGCTGCAGCCATTCCTCCGGAAACAAAGGCCAGTGATGGAGCTCGGAACTTTCTAGAGGTGCGTGCAGCCTCCACCCGTGTTTGCTGTGAGGTCACCAGGCTCAGGCACTGGGGCAGTAGGAGAGGAGCAGAGCCAGGAGATTCGGTCCCTGGGCTCAGTGGGGTCCGCGGGGCTTGTGCCCTAGCTTTTCCTTCTCCCAATCCAAAGGGCACAGCCATCCTCACTCACCACCCCGACTGCCAGAGTGACCAATATCTGGGGCAGAGGCCGCCTTCCGGCTGGACTTCTCCCTTCTCTCTGTCCCTCAGCTCGGGAGCAGTCGGCTCTGCCTCCCCGGCCGGTGCCTCTCAGTGGAGGGCAGACGAGCAGCGCGTGCTCAGGACCACCCCGCAGCCTGGGCTGCTTGCCCGTTGCGGTCACTCCAGCATGGCACCCCTCCAGCTGGGGGGCACTGGGGGAAGCTGGCTAGACTGCAAGTCTGGCCCTTGGCTCGTGGGTCCAGCAGGAGACAGTTCCTCGAGCTTTTCACAGAGGACCTGCCTGGGCCCAGGTCCTGTGTTCATCACTGTCCTTCAAACAGACACTCCATCATTCGGTCAGATAATTAGGGACATCCAGGCCAAGCGCCACAGTGGTAAAGAATCCACATGCCCATGCAGGAGATGCCAGACACGCAGGTTCGATCCCTGGGTCGGGAAGATTCCCTGGAGAAGGAAGTGGCAAACCACTCCAGTATTCTTACCTGAAAAATTCCACAGACAGGGGAACCTGGCAGGCTACAGTCCACGGGGTCACAAAAGAATCAGACACAACTGAGTGACTGAGCATCCTCACCCTGGATAAGACGGTGTAGACAGGTCCCTTCCTGCTCCTCTCTGCAAAACACAGCTACAAACCCTGGGGTGATGCAGGAGGCAACCAAAGGGGGTACTGACGAGTGGAAAGAGAAGGCGAGCAGATCAGGGATCCCAAGGCTGAGTCTGAATGGGAAACAGCTGGGCGTCTATGAGCCCCCCAGGCCCCCATCCCGACCCAATGGAAGCCGGCGACCCAGGTGTGCCTTCCTCAAGCAGGCTCACCGCTCTGCTGACTGACCCGAAGCCTCACCAAACACAAGCTCTGCTAGGCAGAACCAGCAAGGGGACCGGCCTGGAGCCCCCGACGTTAAGTGGCCAGGGGTCAGGTGGTGGTATGATCTTTGTTTCAATCATCACATTTGATTCAGAATCCTCGTCGAGGAGGAAAGTGTATTGTACCTACATTTTCTGCTCTTTCCATTGTTCTTTATGCCTTCCTGATGCTTTAAGATGCCTTCTTTTATCGTTTCCCTTCTGTCTTAAGAGTTTCCTTTCGCCATTCTTTAGATCTGTCGGCTGACAGAGGAGGCCCTTCCTTCTGGAACGGCCTGTTCTGGAATTTAAAATTCACAGTTGAGGGACTTCCCTGGCGGTTCAGTGGCTGGGACTCTGCGCTTTCAGTGCAGGGGACATGCCTTCTATCCCTGGTTGGGGAACTAGGATCCTGCACGCCACATAGAATAGCCAAAAAAATTCAGATTCAACAGGTCTTTCATTTCAGGCTGCTCTCAGACCTTGCTGGGGGCAGGTGTCCTGGCACCCATCTGTGAGCTCAGCCAACACGGATTCTGCCGCACCGCTCAGAGCCCAGCTCCACGTCCTCTTCAGAGGCACACCCTGAGGTACCCCCCAGCCAAACCCAGCAGGACCTGGGCTTATGGTGCATCCGCTGACCTCCCTCCTCCTTCTTGGCTCCCCACTCCCTTGTAATTGACTTAAAATTGTGCAATTAAAAGTTTGGTTCATTACAGCAGACAAGTGACACCTTCAGGAGCTCACAGACTGGGGTGAGGTGAACCCAGGACGGGTGAACAACGATGGTACAACCTGGTGAGAGCTCAGAGGGGGAGCAGCCTGCTAGGTGAGCACAGAGCAGGAGTACACATCCTAATGTGGAGGAGTCGGGGAAGGCTTCCTGGAGGAGGTGGCCTCCTAGAGGTCAGGTTCCTCAGGTTAGGCAGAGGGAGGGAACATTCCCAGCACAGGTGACCGTGGTACCAACAAGCCTGGGTGGGAATCCCAGGCCCTGAGCCCACCCACAGGCTGTGACTTCTTTGGGCCTTGGTTTCCCTGTCTTTAAGACTGAGAAGGAACTCGGGGCGGGGGAGGGGGGAGGGCAGGGGACCGCAGTGTCTTCTGCCTGGCAGTGAGCCTCAGTGAGGACCAGGCCTGAGAAGGAGGGAGGCCCAGTCCCCACAGGCCCCAGGAGTGTCCACTGAAGGTGCCAAGGCCCAGCGCTGGGTGTCAGACCCTTCCCCTCGTTGCACAGTCTGCTGACCTCCGTGCTTCCTTCCAGGATTTTCTGCAGGTGGGAAGGGCCAGGTAAGCCCCCAGCCTGCCCTTGTTCGAGGCTGGGGGATGGCCGGCTGCCCTCCACTTGCGCTCCAGCAGGTGGCGCTGTGGAGGGGGGGCTGCCTCCCCTGCACTCCACCAGGCGGCACTGTGGACTTAGGCTGGGGGGCGGCCAGCTGCCCTCCACCTACGGTCCAGCAGGCGGCGCTGTGGGGTTAGGCTGGGGCCGCCTGCCCGCGGGGATGCATGGAGAGCCCAAGAGAGGCAGGGTGGGCGGTGTTTCCACTGCAAAGTGGGGAGAGCATCCTTCGTGGTCCCCGTCCCCCCTCGCTGCAGAAAAGAGGAGGGGGCTGAAAATCCAAGCCCATTTTCAAGTGCTTCGTTTCTAAATTATCCTGGAACTGTGTGGCATTTGGAGTTGAGAAGAACCTTCGAGATCTCCTCCCAGACAGAACAAACCGTGCACATTCCCTGGTCTCTGAATATAACCCCCACTGGGCGCTGAGGTGCTGGGGTTGGGCTCACCTCCAGAGGGGTCCTCCCTCGACTTTTAGGTCCCCGTCAGGCAGGTGAGAAGGCCAGGTCTCGGAGAGGCTGAGAGACGCACACCAGGGCCTGCAGCCCGCGACTGGGAGGCAGGGCTGGAAGTCTGACCCCACACGCCCGAGCCGCATGCTCTTGATGATGTGGTCTGCAGCCCCGAGGCCCCCGGAGGGCTGGACACCCCAGCTCCCTGCCCGGCAGCCTTCTCCTGTAGTAAGGACCTTGACAATCCATCTTCATCCTCATTCAGCCAGGCCCACCTCTCAGACTCCAGAACCACAGCCCTGAGCAGGGCACACAGGCCCCCCGCTCTCCTGGGGCCTGAGGCTGTGGTCCCATCAGAGGGGAGCACTGGGGTGTCTGGGCAGCTGGTGCTGTTTAGATCAGGAGGTGAGAGAAGGTGGCCAAGACCTGGCGGGGAGATGGCAGGTGCAAAGGCCCGGGGCAGAGACCAGCCTGATTTGCTGTGATCACATCTGAGAAAGAAAGGGAACCATGGGTGTGACTGAAAAGGTCCGCAGGTCACCGTGATTGTCATCATTGGCCTCTTCACAGTAACTAATGTTTATAGAATGCTTGCTCAACACAGGCTCAATGCTAAAAAAAGTGCACCACACACTTATTAATTAATTTGTTTATTTGGTGGTGCTGGACCCTAGTTTTGGGATGCGAACTCTTAGTAGCAGGGTATGTGAGATCTAGTTCCCTGATCAGGGATCGAACCCAGGCCCCCTGAATCTGGAGCTCAGAGTCTTAGCCACTGGACGCCAGGGAAGTTCCATCATGTCCCACAGCTTCCCTAGCGCCAGGCAGGCAGCCGGTGGCAGAGCTGGCCCCCTGACTCCAGGGTGCCCACAGCTTTGTCTGCAGTTGTCCAGCCCGCAGGCGGGAGACGGAACAGGAGCAGACCCCAAGGCTGCGGGACTCACCTGGAGCAAGATGAGAAACCCCCATCCGGCGCTGATGAGGCCGCTCCAAGGGAGTCGGAGGACAGGCTGAAAACAGAAGCGACATTCTTCTCATTTGCAGGCAACCTGCCTCCAATGTGCATGTCATGTGGGGGCCACTGACCCCAGGGTGACAAAGTCAAATGCGTGACCAGATTCACGCGCCCTGTTCTGGGCGAACTCGGGCCTCACACCTCACTTGTGTACTTCTATCACTGTCCCCAGAATAAATGTGTTTGTGATTTAGGAAATTCCACACCGTGTCTAATTTCATTCATTAAACAAAATCAGGAAGTAATCAGAAGGGAATCTGGCATTACTAGAGGATTCTGGCCAGGGGCTCCTGTCAGCAGCCTTTTCCCAGAGCGCGTCTTCAAATCTGATCTGGCCGACTGGGAAGGTGTTTATTGAGGAGCCTGCGGTCATGTCTGGATCTTGCTGATGACAATGACAATGAAGACGGTCCATGAGGCTCAGCGAAACAGCTGGAACTTATCCGGGCATCATCCAGAGCTGAGCCCGTCACTGTCTGGTCCAGATGTCCAGGCCCGGATCTGCAAGGCTGTGTTCTCTGTGTGGGACTAGGCAGGGGATAGTCTGTGTCAGGGCCTGGAATCCAAATGCACCTGGCTCCTTGGTCCAGCCAAGGAGGCTCATTTCTGCCCAGCCTGGGCGTCTGCAGTCTCAGTGACTGCCGTGGGAGAACTGGACTTTGGAGGAATTCACGTTGCACCCTTCGTTAAAACCGTGCTCCTCACAGCTGCCGCTGTGTTGGCAATGGGCAGAGCACCAGTCTAGGGGTGCAGGGCCAGAGGTCGAGCTCCAGCTCCACTATTATGGACTTGCTGTGTTACTTTGGGCAACTGTCTTTACCTCTCTGGACCTCACTCTCTTCCTCCCAGTCACGAGAGTGTTGGATTAGAACAGTGAGTTCTAATCCAACTGGGAATGGTTTTGCCCCCGTCGGGGATAGTAGGCAAAGTCTGAGACATCCCTGGTGGTTACAGTTGAGGGTTGCTATTGTCACCTGGAGGGTAGGGGCCAAAGATACTGCCAAACGCCATATAGTGCATTAGACAGCCTCACCACAAAGAATGAACCTGCCCTAAATTCCTCCTTGTGGCTCAGATGGCAAAAATCTGCCTGCAATCAGGAGACCCAGGTTTGATCCTTGGGTCGGGAAGATCCTCTAGAGAAGGGAATGGCTACTTGACCCAATATTCTTACCTGGAGAATCCCAAGGACAGAAGAGGCTGGCGGGTTACGTCCACAGGGTCGCAGAGAGTCAGACGCGACTGAGTGACTAACATGTTCATTGTCATGATGTCAGTAGGGCCAAAGTTAATGCTGGTTGTCCAGATGACAGGAGAGGACCGAGGCCAGCCCTGGCCGAGCAGGACTCAAGTGAAGAGGTGGAGAAGGCCCGCTGCCCGGTTCTTCCCCCGTCCTTGAAGCTGTCCAGGGAACACGATGACATTCCAGTGGGCTCCCTTTGGCTCTGGGAACAGCGGAGGTGTGAGGAGCCGGCAGCCAAGCCTGGAACTTGTGACTGTAAACCCTGGGAACTCGGGGTCAAAACGTCATCTCAGGGCTCCGCAGAGTGTGGGGTGACTGAGACCCAGACCCGCCCTCTCTGCTTCATCTGCCTTCATTCTTCATCTCCTCGTAGCTTCAGAGAGAGGCAGGCGTCCCTTTAACCTGATAGATATTCTCTGCCTATTTCCAGAAGCAGTGGAGCCAACATTCATCTTCATTTACAAAAATCTGTGTTCCCCTTTCAGATCTGTCCTGGAAGGCGACCCTGCCCAGGAAATGGCACCCACTCCAGAAACCCCAAACTGACCTCTAGCAACTGACCCCCAGCAAAGCCAAGCCGGATTCCAGGGAAGAGCCGGGCAAAGCTTTCCCCACTTGTCTCTAGTTTGTGTTTGCTCTTCAGCTTCCTCCTGTGATTTCTAAACCAAACAGCTTCCTAGGACGCACACTGAAGTGTTTTAAAATGAGGCAATGAGAGAAATCACTTTTTCTCTGACGACAGCTGGTTGGTTATTTTAACGCGGGTTAAAGTCCCGCGCTTCTTGGACTCAGCGCTGACTTGGGAATGCTGCCGGCTTTGTGTCCACACGAGGGCGCTCTTGACCGTGGCTGCCGGGTATGGATGCGTCCAGGTCAACACTGGAGCCCCTGGAATCAGGGCATCCATCTTCCTTTTTTTCTTTCTTTATAAACAGTTTATTTATTTATGTGGCTGCACCAGGTCTTGGTCGCAGCACGTGGGCACCTTGATCTTCGCTGTGGCATGCCAGATCTTTAGCTGCAGCATGCAGGAGTCAATCCCTGGACCCCCTGCATTAGGGACATAGTTTTAGCCCCTGGACCACCAGCAAAGTCCCAGGGCTGTGATTTTTCAACCCTTTCTGTTGTCTGATTGTCTATAGGTGGCTGCTCAGCTGACCCTGGCCCTCTGTGAAGACCTGCTACTGTCCACCTCTCTCTCCACATCCTTCCCACCCATCACTTGGCACCAGTCCCTAAAGGACTTCTCATAAGGGTTCCAAAAAGCTGGAAGTGAGCTTGGTTCTGCAGCTGCTGAATCTAGAGAGTTACTGAAGATGAATCCAAAGTCACTACACAAAAACCAACATCAGGACTTTCCTGGTGGCTCAGTGGATAACAATCCCCATGCCAAAGCAGCGGACATGGGTTCAATCCCTGGTCGGGGAAGACTGCACTTGCCGCAGAGCAACTGAGCCCATGCAGCACACCGCTGAGCCTGAGCTCCAGAACCCTCAAGCCGCAGCTGCTGGGTCCCCGCGCCCGAGGGCCAGCAGCCCTCAGCCACTGCGCCTGCATGCTCCTGAGCCCCTGAGCCTAGAGCCTGTGCTCTGCAACCAGAAGCCACCACAGTGAGAAGCCTGCTCACTGCAGCTTGAGAGTAGGCCCCGCTCTCCACAGCCTGGTTGCAGCAACGAAGACCCAGCGCAAACAAAAATTGCTGTTCAGTCGCTCAGTTGTGTCCAGCTGTTTGCGACCCCTTGGACTGCAGCATGCCAGGCTTCCCAGTCCCTCACTGTCTCCTGGAGTTTGCTCAGGCTCATGTCCACTGAGTCAGTGATGCCATCCAACCATCTCATCCTCTGTCACACCCCTTCTCCTCCTGCCCTCAACCTTTCCCAGCATCAGGGTCTTTTCCAGAGTTGGCTCTTCGTGTCAAGTGGCCAATTTATTGGAGCTTCAGCTTCAGCATCAAGATAAACAAAAATAATTTAATTAAAAAAAACCAACATCTGATGCATCAGAGATTTATGTATTAAAAAAAAAAAAAGTAAAGCCATGAAAGCAACTTAAGAATGTAGCAAAATTTCTGTTGTTCTTGTTGTGTTGTGTGTGGCTTGCAGGATCTCAGTTCCCCAACTAGGGAGTGAACTCGGGCCACTCCAGTGAAAACTTGAAATCCTAATCACTAGGCCACCAGGGAATGCCTCAACAATATAGGAAAACTTAGCATGGGGAAATTCTTTCTAAGCAAAATGTAAAACCCAGAAACTGTTAAGGAAAAGAAAATAGAGTTGACCTCATAAAGATTAACAGTTGCTCCATCTCATTCAGAGCTTAAGCCAAAAAGCTGGTGGCCTCGAAGGACCCATAAGGCCTTTGGGGACCTAGCTGATCCCCCCCCCTGCCCCCGCCTCTGACCTCCTCCCTATATCTGTCAGGACAAGCCCCTTTCTGCAGTAGTGACGGATAAACCCTGACGTCACGTGCAGTGGGGACTTACTCTCACTGTAATCCAGTGAGAGGCGGCAGAGGCCACTTCCCATGGTGACTCAGGGAGGCAGTCCATCCTGGACACGGGCCACCACTCTTTGAGTCTGTCCAGGGGCAGCTCATCTCCTCGGTACCGGGTCCCTGTCCCCAGCAGCCAAGTCCTGCGGTGGCAGAATCCAGGCACAGGAGAGGGAGGTGCCCGGCCACACCTGATGCCCGTCCTCATTCGGTTTGCTGAGCGGAACTCAGACTTTCTCTATTTCGCTTCTGAACACAAAGGATCTCCCGCTTGCTTGTCTATCCGTGGGTCAGCAGAGAGCGGTTCTGAAACCAGGCGACCAGGTCCCAGAGAGCTAAGCATCACCCCCACCCCTGCCCACTGACCACCAGGGACCCTGCCCCTCCTCCAGGCTTCTCCCACACCGTCTATACTGCATGGTCCCCCAGACACTTCCACATGTCAACACAGACCCAGCACTCACACACACTTGCACACATAAGCATGCCTGCACACGCCAGTGCCTGAGGGGGTGCAAGGGTGGCGACATCCTCTCCGGGAAGCAC